>CAMZMU010000036.1:13062775-13439842 GCA_947311845.1 Poa pratensis | reverse complement strand
GGGGCGATGGACCGGGGGAAACCCTTGGCCACCGTGGTGGCCACGATGTCGACGGCGCTGTGGGCGGCCCTTTCCTTCTGAAGGAGACATTGAGGTCTATTCACCTCTCTCCATCCCTCGTTGTCACGGGTGAAAACCTAAATCTTTCAGTTTGGGCGCCGGCGGCGCTCCTACGTCGCTCCCTCCTTGGAGGCGGCGTCTTGTGACAGCGAGGCCATGGGCGAGAGCGGTGGCGGGGGTATGCATCTGTAGCGGCTTTTCTCCTCGGTGGCGCTGTCCGTGGCTAGCCTAGCTAGCTTAGTTGCTCCTTGCCTCAGTGACCTTGCTCGCTGTGGGGGTCGGCGCCTCGAGCCGGGGCGAGAGGGTAGGGTCCCCTCTGCGGCAACACTGTTTCCCTGGTGGTAGGTTGAGTCGAAGGCTTGGCAGTGTTCCGGCGTCGCCACTCATCTCTCGCTGCACTTCTTTGGCGTTCCCGTCTGGCAGTTTGCGTGGCCTGTGTTGTGCTCTGTGATGTCGACGGCGTCTCGTGGGGCTGCCTGGTGAGGTGGTGCTCATGGTCCTTCTTGGCTTCATGTCGGCCTATATCCATGCGCGCTCAGGGGAGCAGCTCCACCTTCTTGGCTTCAGAGGTGGAATGGATGACTGGGCAAGTGATTGGCCCTGAGGACGATGGTGTGTCCTTCCATGGCGTGTTTCCTGCCGGTGCCTTCTCAAGACGGATCGTGCTGGTCGAGAGTGATGATGCTCAAGCTGTGCTTCATTTGTTTTTTTCTTTTCTTGTGGTTTTTCGGTGTCTATAAGCTGTCTTTCAGCACTTGTAAGTTTATCGTTGTAATACTCTGAGCTTTATTAACTCGAAGCGGGCATTTTGCCTTTTATCTAAAAAAATCATACAGAATCGGATAGTACAAACATGCAACAGGTGGAAGCCCAGAAATGCAATCTCCCACTCTCCAGATGGCGGACGCGACAGCGCCGGCGGCGCTATGCCGCACCTAGACGACGACATGTCTCGGAGATCCTGTACCGGCTGCGGGCTGCCCACCAAGGACGCCTACCGCGTCGCTGCCGTCTGCCCGCAGTGGACGCGCTGCTCTACCAGCCGCCTTCCTCCGCCGGCAATTCTCCCCGCGGCCGCTCCCGCTTCCTCGACACGGCGAGTGACGAATCTGTTTTCAACCTTCTCTATTCCAAAGGCGCGGATGATTCTGCTCCTATCAACGTGGCCAACGACGCTGAACTGCTGGCTTCCGCGCCGGTCGGTGCGGTCTCGTCGTCGACCCGACGGCAACGACGATTAACGTCCTGGCGGTGGACGAAGCACAGGCGCCGCCGTTGGGACAGCGAATGGAAGACTACGTTTTCTTCTTCGAGCGCACCGTCCCCATGCTCGGCATCTCCTGGTGTCCACGTGACAAACATGCTTCTACTGGCTCAGCCACCGGCAGGGCCGCATCCTCTGCTACGACTCGCTCGGGGACGCGCCTTCGTGTTGCATCCTCAAAGGGCAGGTTTGGAGGTCGCTGGGTTCCTTCGGCGGCCGGCTCCGTCTGTGCTCGGTCAGACGTCCGCGCCACGAACGAAGGCTTGATGAGCGACAGAATGGAAGGCGTGCTCGGCGTGTGGATGATGCCGCAATGCAAACGCGGCCACGCGTGCTGATCCTTGCACTGGGGATTGGGATGCTGAGATTGTCCGCAGTTTGTTCAGGGCTGAAAATGTGAAAGCGATACTGTCTATCAGTGTTCGGGATGGCATGGAGGATAACCTTGCTTGGCACTTTGATCCAAGGGGTCCTTTCTCTGTTAAATCTGCTTACAAGCTGGCTGTCTTGTTGAGGGACAGAAAATCTGGTGCTGAGGCTGAAAGCTCTGACTCTCACGAGTCTTCGAACTTCTCTTTTGACTGGAATTGCATTTGGCGTTTAAAAACCTCGAGGAAGGTGCAGATGTTTGTGTGGCGCCTCGCCCACAACAGCCTCGCGAACCGCATGAAGATCCACAGGCTGGGCATTGATCTTGACACTAAGTGCCATGTGTGCACAGGTTAAACGAAGATGGAGGGCATGTTTTTCTGAAGTGCAAGAAGGTCAAGTCTTGCTGGACCATGCTTGGGATGGGTGAGCTCAGAGAGAAGCTTCTTGCCTGCGCTTCCCCACGGGCTCTCTTGCAGGAAATCTGGAAGCTGGATGAGACCACCCAGGGGCGCGCTGTTACTCTCATGTGGGAGTGGTGGAATATCAGAAACAAAGCAAATGCCGGTGAGGGCAGCTCGGATCCTGCGGTGGTGTGCTCTAGGGTGGAGAGGCTACTGATCGATTTCATGTCCCTCAAAAAGCAGCCTAAACCTCCAAAACCACCTGATATTCACAAATGGGGAAAACCACCTGAAGAAAACGTCAAGGTCAACTTCGATGGCTCCTTCAACGCCAATTCTGGTGATGACGGGTGGGGCTATGTTATCTGCGACCATGCTGGCAATTTCATCGCGGCCGGTGCGGGCAAGATAAGGAACCTGGGAAGTGCTCTTCAGTCTGAAGCGACGGCATGCCTGGCTGCTATCCAGGGTGCGGACAGGGTGGGAGCGAATAGAGTCATCTTTGAATCTGACGCGTCGAGCTTGGTTCAAGGTTTGAAGAGCTCGGAGCTAGACAAGTCCGAGGTTGGGGTGCTGGTGAAGGAGGCAAAAAGTCTATGCCTTGTAAATTTTAGTTCTGTTCTTTTCTCCTTTAGTCGTCGCACCTGTAACAATGCTGCCCATGAGCTTGCAAAGCTGGGAGCAAACTCTGAGTCTGAGGACTCCTACTGGGATGTTTCTACTCCCAGGTGTATTGTCACCATTTTGGACAGCGATTTAGCTGGGCCAGTTTAATAGATTCCTGTTAAAAAGTCAAAAAATATATATACTGTCTGGTCGACTCCTCGATGCTTCTCCTGCCACATGTCAATAAACAATTCGTGCCAAAACCTCTTCTCATTTCATTGACCACCACATTATGTCACACATGTTCCTGGGACCTGGGATGATTGATACTTTGAAAGATATCCTCACTGTCCACATTGAACACTGGCTAACTGCCACTGCATTAATTAATAAGTTGGGTGTTTGGTTGACTAATACTACCATATCCGTAGGATTAAATGTGTTGTGTATTTTCCCAGGGCTGAGGATTACCTAAGAAAAAAAACATACTAGAAATCATGCGGATCTCTATTGCATCACATCCACAAGGACTTAGATGTCACTATCATCTGAACTATCTGCACATGGACCAGTTGGTGGAAATAAATAACAGCAAGGTTGTTCTTTTTTTTTTTGAGGAGGATCCGACGCATATATTCAGGCAGCTCATCACACTTTTACAAAAAGGTCCAAAACAAAATAAAATTACAAGCGGACCCAGAAAAGCGCAAAGAGCACCCCGAGCCACCGGAAGAGATTACAATCGGATCCTTAGCCGCACCCCAAGCACCTAGGCGACGCCGGCGCCGCCGTACCACCTGCCGCCGGGAAGAAGGTACCGCCACTTCATGTAGATGACCGCTGGAGCCGTCCGCCGCCGTGCGACGGAACCGAGACACGCTGAACGCGCACGGCCACAACACCAGCTCCTTGCAACCGCCCATCTTCCAGCCGGCACCGCGCCGCCCAGGCCAACCACCACCAGCCCCGCACCACCTCCAGACGCCGCTCCCCTCGCCACCATGGCCGGCCGGAGCAGAAACGTCGAAGAAGAAGACCACCTGAACCACCTGCACCAAAAACGGAATGCCGACCACCACCAGCTCCTCCCCTCGCCACCACGGCCGGCCAGAGAAGCACAGACGGAGGACCGTGCCCGACGAAGCAACTCCACTAGCTCCCCGACGACGAGGCCGGAACGGGGAAAGGAGGGGAGGACGAAGCCCTATTCACCGGCGCCACCGCCACCGTCTTCGGAGACGCCATCTGGGCACGCACACCTAGAAACCCTAGTACCTAACTACTCGCACGGACGGAGCCGAGGCTCCCCCCCACCTCGCGGCGCCGAAACGGCGGCCGGAGGCGGAGGGGAGCAGCAGATCCGCCGGCGAAACTCCGGGACTCGCGGTCGCCTCCTTTCCGCCTCTAAGCACTATAGCAGGGGAAAGGGGAGAGGGAGGAAGCGGTCTCCGTCCCGTTAGCAAGGTTGTTCATTGCTAAGGAAGCAAACATAAACAAACTTGAAGTAGAAGAACCTGGAGACTACAAACATACAACAGGGGAAAAGGACTAAATAATAGAATGTCAAACCCTAAATGAACTATTAAGGAATTATCTTACTAGCTAGCTAAAGGTGCATCACGAAAATTTTTCTTTCTTCCCATGTGTTTGTGGAGGGAAACTTGAGACAGGGAGAGGAAACTCCTTGGCATACCTTGCTACTCTACTTTAGCACCTTCAAGAGCCTGAATGCACCAGTAGCGGCAGTGATAAAGCACCTTCTGGGTTGATTATTGCTTCTAAATGGCGAGATTATTGGTGCTGGACAAAGTTTATTTTTTGGAGTTGGAGCAGATCCACTAGCCAGTAACTTATTACTCAGAAAGATACCGGATTGTCCAGGTTTGAGCGGAGACCTAGGATCTGCGGTTGCATAGGCTGGATAGACCCTCACAGGAAACCGGGCATTTAGGACTGATCTCCAGTATGGGAAAAAACTTCTCTTTATATATGTGGGATCCCATCCTCCGCCTGCTTTCTTTCTCACAGCCTGTAACATATTTCATTGGAGGTACATCACAGTCAAAGTCAAGAAAACGTGCCTTGAAACAAAGATTCCAATATGTATCTGAAAGCGTGCATGGGATTCGTCGATTTTGGGAGATTTTTGCTTATTTACATATTCTTTTATAAAGTTGATGTAATATAAAAAATAGAACAAGGAAACGGCTAATATTCCAAGAGATTTCTTTCTTTTTACTGACACAATATCATTACTCATTACTGTACACCATCAGTCTATCCAAAAGGACCAAAACTAGATCAAGCCCAGATTTGTTATCTTTACCTTGCTCTCTGCAGCATCCAGATTGGTCCTTTCCGTAACTGCCAAGTTTGCATCCGTAAGCCTTATTATCAATTTTAAAAAAAAGGGGAGAAATTAGGACTCAGTTTGTTAAATGTAAGAAGAATCACTTGAGCCCACACACCTTTGCATGACTTTCCATCTGACTTTCTGCAGTCGTAAGGCCGGCTTCGAGAAGTGGCAGAAAAAATAAATAATCAGCAAACTAACCATTTATTCACATAGAAAATTATTGTGTGAAGCAATACAAAGAGTGGTACAGGTTAATATTGTCCAAGGAATCTCCAGTAGGGCAAAATCCATAATCCTTGAGGACAGATGAAACATGTTGAAAGACCTCCACATGGGGCACCTACATGACATACAAGTTGTTGTATAAGGCAATATATCGCTAACCTAGATATGATGTAAGTAGCAAGATGATGGAAAGAATTGTTTGGAGGAGAAAAATGCACTTATGCAATATGAGTTGGAAGGTAATAGAACAGTGTGCAAAAACGGTTATCACATTCAATTCACCATATGGTTTTATAAACTACAACATATACATATTCGGATTCATCAAGATTGATGTATCTTGTCTATCTTAATAAAGCAAAATCTGTTAGCTTCCACAAGTTCTGTAGTCATGTAGTCAGAATTTATAATCTAGATGCTTCAAAGGTACGAGTCAAGAATTGCATATCACATTTCTAAATATTTAACTAATCTTTACAGTTATTCAATTTCCAACAATTTGAAATCACTTCAATTGTTTTGTTGGTTTCCCGAAGATAAAGGAGTCAATTTCTTCAGGCTATATGATCCAAATGAAGTTCAGACAAACTTAAAAAGGTTAGCCATGAACTGTATACACCTAGTGTTTCTTATAGGACATGGAGTTTGCAGGCTGAATAAAGTGCTTAAGCATAATTTTTCAGGCTAACATGAATGAATAAAGAAGGCTTATGTCAATATCCTTAATATACCCCCAGCTCCAGCACCTAGAATATTAGGAGCTGGAGTCATGTCAAACAACTGCCTCCATAAAAATATGGACGTTCTCATTTTTTGCCAATTTATCTGCCATGCGTCCAGACAATAAACAAAGAGAAATGACACAAGCGCATGTTCTATATCCATGCACCATGCAATAGCATTAACCAAACACTTGATGTTGATATGCGCAACTTTACTGCTAAAAACGATACAAGGCAGTGACAAACCCAGAAAATAGACATAAGTAAAGCCAAGAGCACAATAAAAATTGGCATTTCCATTGTGCTTTGGTCCTATCATTTTGGCCCCGGCCCAGTAAACCCAGATGGAGCAAGTATAACACTATTATTTTCAGTTTGAGGTGAGAATTATTAACATTCTTCTTGCTAAGACTAGGGTAAGTATATTTTTAAGCACCGGCACTAACAATAATGGTAAAAATACAAATATTAAGTAAAAGGCATCTGATGCGGCCACAATATACCAAAACAGTTACCTCAATGCGCTTGAATATATGCAGAAAGATCTTCACCGGTATAGGAAATTACGTCAACAAGCAGCCATGCACAATCAATAAGTGTCTTCCTTTCCTCCAGAAGCTCACGTGCCATTCCTTGTAAACCTTTCTCCCATCTCAAGGCAAATGAACGCCTCACTATACATTTATTGATAATGTCAAACCCATTGTCCTTACTACTGCCTTTTATCTGGGAAGAATTGCCGCAACGGATCTGCTCTTGAGCAGCTAATAGAAGAACTGCAGACTGGATAATTTTTCCATCCTCAATGTAATTCCAGAGCTCCCGAATTATATTATTTGTTTTTTTGGCAAGCAGTCTAGTTGTATCCAAGAAGATCTTCTGTAAAACCACAAGGAAGAAAAATCTAAGTCATTTAGCATTCATATGCAAGCAATGTTGAATAATCTTTCTATATAGCCCCGTGTTTCCTCCGAGCAAAGTAAATATGGATTAGGGACAATCTCCAACGCAAAGTAAAATCAAATTAATTACTAGCACCAGTTTTTGTATATTTTTTATGACTTTTTATTCTTTACTATAAGAACATGCACTAACACATGAAGACAAAAAGGATTAACAAACAAAAACTTTACTTTCTCTGACAAGTTGAGATGAAAGATGTTCGGTACTTGGTATAATGGTATCACTAATTTCATTATAACAGCTGTCAAGGGCCCTATTATGACCACAGTTACTCTTTATGTCATGATGCAAAAGTAGTAACTCATATAGTAATTCGTATATAGGGAGGGGAGTGAAACAGACCATTTCAGGTAGACACAGCAGATGAATAAGCTTGTAGATATAATCCAGATGATTTTGGCTGCGAGAAATATTGTCCTCCAGATTGTCCTCCAGATACTTATGTAGGCAAGTATTCTCAACTGCGACGTGGAGAGGGAGTAGATTCTCAATGATATCACTGCCAACTGTGCGCACATTGGGTGATGCACCATGGCGTAAAAGCAGCTTGATCATGTCAACAGAGAACCTTTCAGCAGCTTCATGGAGCGCGAAGTATCCAAAAATGTTTATGCAGTTGGTATTGGCGTGCATCCCATGGAGCTCAGGTGCCATGCCCTCCAGTATAACTTTTGCACATCTTAGGGCATTGAGACCGACAAAAACGGTTAAGGTTTGTGCGGTGATGGTACGATCCCAACATTCCCTGGCCTCCACAGTTCTTAAAAAATCGGAGGAAGCACCGGACACTATCCTTTGCAAGGATGGGCTCCAATTCGGGATATTTGTCCAAGAATTTATCACACAGCCGCTAGATGGATCCATCAACATTGAAAAAGGTGAAAGGCAACAGTTATTTAACTAAAAGCACAACAAAACAAATTGTCTTGTGGTATATGCCGGTGCATGTATGACAACAATGAAAACAACAAAACCTTGTAACCCAAGCAAGTTGGTGTAGACTAAAGATAAAACCAAACATGAGGCACCAACAAGGAGGGAAGATAATTAAAGTAGAGGGATCTAAAGCTAGCATGGTTTTTTCAGGCATGTGAATCCACGTGTTCCTATCCAAAGGTTCATATATGACAACAATAAACATATTGTTTCAGTAGACTTAGAACACAAACCTGGGGAGCAGGGTCTGGGATGATTATGTCATTTGCTATGGACTTGGCAATCTGAACATTCATTTCAATAAAAAACTGGAACAGAGAATGTCAAGAGTCAGCACTGGGACAGAAAAAGTAAGGGAGAGGAATATCACACAGATGGATAGTTATCATACCCCATCAATCTTTTTGACATGAGAAGCATCAGCAACTTCAAAAGTAGGGCTAGGGCGCCGCGGATACTCATTTCTTACTGTAATTGATTTCTCTTTACCATTAACGTTATATTTGTCCAGGGCAAGTAACTCGTTTTCCCATGGTGCCTCAAATTTCAATTCCATCCTTTTGCTCTCCTGAAACAAGGAAGTTTAATCTCGAATTATGTACCAAACAAGATTACTAGTACAAGGCATGCAATGGTCAACATGATCCAGAAGACCCTGGGATAAATTGAGTCCTATCTAAAATAAGCATATATTTGATGATATATTTCTTCTGGTCTGCAAAGGGTCAGGGAAAAATTCTTTTTCAAGATGCAGCAAGTTTGTGATTCTTTGTCACAAGTTCCTTTCTCTTGAACAGTAATTATTACCAGGGTAGTTTGTAGTTCTTGCCTCAAAACCGCGGCATCTCTGGGTTCGTCTTTAGGCGTCGCGTGTGCGTTCGGCTGGCCAGGACTGTCTGGCGCAGCCTCTGCTGCCTGTAACTTTCTGTTGGCACACGCTTCGTGTGATCAACCGCTGTACAATTTGACGAGAGTGAATCCACGGTCAGACCAGTAAAATTTGACGAGAGGGGACGTACGAGACATAATTTATATTAGAGAAGCGTCACAGAGAGTTAAACTAGATCAATCAAGTACGATGCGACGGTAATAATTTATTAAGTCTAGGGCTTTATAATCATCTTTAGTCGACCGTAAACGTATCAGAGAAGGGCCGACTAACAAACAATTTCATCAGTACTTTCTACGGCAAGATCATCACACAAATCACACAGAGACCATACATAACAGGTCAGATATCAAACGAGAAGGAAGAGCGGTGCGCGTGCCCGCCGTACGCACCGCCGCCCCGCCGTCGCCGGCGGCCACACTCCATCGCGCCCGCGAGGTAGACTCCGTCTTCTCCAGCGGCACGGTCCTGGAGTGCCTGCTCGATGGGTCTGCTCGCCATGGTTGGATGGTGGTCTCCGCCCAGCGTCCTGCAGTTGGATTTCGAGGGCGGCTCTTCCTTTCAACTGCTCCGGGTCAACTGGCTGCAAGTTCTTTTCAGTTAAAGCACACGCCAAAGATCGGCAAAAACATGAGATTCCTGACTCCGGGCTTTAGTGATCTCTATATTTTTAAAACTCAATAATCATATTTATGAATTGAAAAAATAAAAAAAATCCTATATATGTTGTCAATAATGTATCACGTCAAATGAGAAAAATATTGATTTGAAATGCTTTATATTCTAAATTACACAAAAATGAAAAATGTGTTGACCTAAATGCACACGCTTTCAAATCTACAAAATATACAAACTTTTGTCATTTTTGTGTAGGTCCGAATATAAAGTATTTCAAATCAAGATTTTACATGTTTGTGGGATATATCATTTACAACATGCGGTATTGTTTTTCAGAATTTTTTAAACTTATAAATATGATTTTTTTTAAATAGAGCGATTACTCGAGCTCATGCGGGCTGATGCTTCTGCTCGCGACCATCTTCTTCCAGTGGGCCTCGGTGGCGAGGGGATGAAGTGTGGTGACGTGTCCTTTGCTCTGCTGGGTGTGGCGGCGACCTAGGAGTGTGTTTGTCGCAGCGGGCGACTTCGTCTTCTTCGTTGTCAAGGTGCTAACAAGGATATGGAGTTCATTCCTACAGATGGTTGTGTGGTACTTTGAAGCTGCAGCTCGGAGATTCACGCATGGTGACTTTGTTTGCCACCATGATCCCTGGTTGAAGGCACGGTCTCTCTCTTATATATAAATGTATATCTCTTTTTAAGCCGCCGGTTGGGATAAGTCATAAGTTGTAAATCTTGGTGTATATAATCTCACCCGATCATAGTAAAAAAAATTCACCTAGTGTTTCCTCCTTGGAAGGTTTTTTCACACTAAAATCTTGCATTCCCCGTTATGTTGATCTTACTATTCTGCATCATTTATTGCTTGTACTCCCTCCGTATCAAAATATAAGACTTTCTACCAATTTTACACACGCATGTATGTAGACACCTTGCATTAAAACATGTCTAGATACATGTGTGTGAAAAGTTGGTAGAAAAATTTATTTTTTTATACGAAGGGAGTAGTTTATAACAGTTCACCGCCACTCCGCCGGACTTGGGCTTGGGGGAGCGATAATGGTTCATCTTCGGTCAGGCTTCCACAACCACCACAGTAGCGCGTCGTGCTCTACCAGCCGACGGTCCTTTGCCGCCAACTCTCGCCTCACCCCTCACCACGTCACCGTCAACGTGCCTCTCCAACCAAAGTTTACGGACCCAAAGGGAGGGTTCTCCTGATTGTTTTGACATTGCTGATGACAACTCAGTCTTCCGCCTCCTAGATCTGGCCGTCGATGCCAACGAGACAGACGTCGCTGCTGAACTGCCGGATCTACCTACCCATGCTCCTATCTCCACTGATCTAGCCTCCATGGTGATGGAGCCCTCTCCGACGGAGGTTGTGGCCACGGATCCTATGACCAAGATGATGGACGTCTTGACGCAAGATGATGTGCCTGCGGATGCCACGCGGGGGTCACCATTGGGACACATCACTGTTATTATAACTACTATTGGTGTGTCCTCCCAAGCCACATGTGCCCGTATTACTACTGGCATGGGCAACGACACGACGGTTGTAACTTTTAGCACTGACTTGACGTTACCGCGTGGGCGTTCACCGCCAGTAACGTCACAATCGTCACACCGGTAATTATTTGTTTCTTTGTATTGATGATACTCCCTCTGTCCTAATTTATAGGGTACAATCACAAAAACAATTTGTCCCAAAACTCTTCCACCTCCTAGGCACAATTACATTAAATGCTTTTCCATTATTGGTTGGTTGGCTCTATCCACCAATGCATGCAATGTTTTAGCCCTAATAAGCTAGCACCTTGGGCCAAGAGATTTGCTAATTGAGCCTTAGAGCATCTCCACCGGGGCCTCCAAATGACCCCCCAAAGGCCCATTGGGGGTCCGGACGGCCAAAAACGCCACCAGCGGCACCCCCCAAAGGGTCGCCCCGAGCAAAAACATGTCCGGCATCCCCGAAGAGGCCTCCAAATTTGGAGGCCCTCTCGGGGGTGCCGGACATGGGGGCGGACATGCGTCT
This sequence comes from Poa pratensis, assembly GCA_947311845.1. NCBI lineage: Eukaryota > Viridiplantae > Streptophyta > Magnoliopsida > Poales > Poaceae > Poa > Poa pratensis. The sequence continues at coordinate 13,428,389 of CAMZMU010000036.1, read as the reverse complement.
GATAGGGGAGGCCCGCCCGTCATAGAAACAGCGCCCCGCGCCCAAATTCCCCTCCGTCTACATTGCCGCCCCCGGCGCCAAAATTCCCAATCTTCCCTCCATTTCCAAAACCCTTGCGCCGCTGCCGCTAGGAGCTCCTCGCCTTCCGCCACCATGCCGCCAAAGGCCGTCGGCCTCGCGAAACCCAAGGGGGGTCGCAAGCCACCGGCGTCGTCGCAGCCGAAGAAGAAGCCAATGAAGCGGGAGCCGCAGGAATATTCGGTGCCGCTTAAAAAGGTGCCGCTGAGCCAGGACGACCTGCGCTCTGCCGCCTCCCACCTTCGACAGATGAGGCGACTGAAGGCGAAGGACAAGGCGGCTGGTGAGACCGCTGAGATGTTGATCGCCATGAGCCAAAGCAGCTCAAGCCCGGGGGGCGCCGGCGTCTTTTGTGGGTCGCCGTCTGCCCCGGGCTTTTTCGACGACACCTCCGGCTACTAGACACAGCATTCGCGGCTTTCCCCCCCCCCCGACGCCCTCGATCTGAACGAGGCGCCGTTGATGTTCAGCGAATCGCCGGCGATGCGGCGGACGGCAGCCACAAACGCCGACGCGACTGCTTCCCGATGCCTCCTCTTCGGCAACGCGGTCGACCAACTCGGCCAGGTGCGTGCTATTTATCTTCCTGATCCACGCCCATTTATTGTGTTCCCGGCCGATTGTTTGTTGGGCGCACTTATTGCGAGCGGCCGGATGCAAATTGTTGGTCTGTGTACTTATTGCGAGCGGCAGCCGGATGCAGATTGTTGTATTTGTGTCATAGGATGGTGACGCCGAGGTGATGAATGGAATCATTGCCGGTGATGCAACTTACGTCCACGCCGACACAGATCAGTTCGGCCAGGGCGACGAACAGGATGGTGACCACGGCCAGGACCAGGAAGGGGAGGGTGAAGAAGAGGACGGCGACGACGACGAAGATGGTGGCAAGAAGGCAGGTTACAGAGGCCGGACTTGGACCGACACGGAGGACGTGTTGTTGTGCGAGGCGTGGATGAATGTGAGCATGTGCACCACGCAGGGCGCCAACCAGAGGGATGCATATTGGGCACGCATCCATAAGGACTACACCTAAAGAAGGTCGTATCCACCTAATGATGATTTGCCCGATCGCAATGTCAAATCGGTTGAGAGCCGTTGGGGCGCCATCGCGGCTCTCACTAGCAAGTTTCATGGTTGCCATGAGCAAATCAAGAATAGAGATGAGAGTGGCAAGAATGACGCCGACAAGGTCAGCTTGTCATCTTAACTTGCGGCTTACTTGTAACCGGCCATGTTTGTTGACTTGTTTTTTGTTCAATACAATTGAAGGATGCCAAGTACATGTACCTCGACTTGGAGATGGATAAAAAGAAGCCATACAAGCTTATGCATTGCTGGGAGAAGCTTTGCGACTGCCCGAAGTGGAAGCGCCATGTCAAGGATAACGCTAACACCGAGGGAGATGAAAGAAGCCTACCGCCTGCCAGCGCGGACCGTCCATAGATGGGAGTCAAGGCGTGCAAGGCGGCGGCCAGGGCTGGCAAGAAGCCGGCGGCGTCGGGCAGCATCCAAGATTCGTTGAAGATCTTCGTTGCCGAGTCGACTGCCGAGAAGAAGAAGATGCAAGAAGCGTCCGACAAGAAGTGGGCGCTCTACTTCAAGATGCAAAAGAACAAGCTCAAGGCCTAGGAGAAGAAGGAGGAGCGTTTGTTCATGGCCACCAACACGAGCGACATGAGCCCCAACCAGAAGGCCTACTTCGTGGCCGAACGGAGGCGCATTCAGGCTGAGAAGACGACGGCCGAAGCGGCGGCGCTCGATCAGTCCGAAGAGGAAGGCGAGGAGGAGGAAGCCGACACGTGATCGGCATGCACCATTGCGCCGGGGGCGCCCTTTTGATGGCCGGCATTGGAGACTATTCTTCGGCGCGGTCGACCCTTTTTTGATGGCCGGCGTTGGAGACTTGTTCTCCAGCGCGGTCGAAACTATGTCATGGCCGTGATTTGGTACTTCAAATCCGGCGCGGCTGAACAGTTTGATTGTCGGACGAGTTCGACACTTTTATTAATGCATGAAACTACTTATTTGCATATCATTACAACTAGAAATTCCGAAAACTACTCGTCATCGGAGTCGGCATTGGGCGGCGGTGTTCCTGGCTCGTCGTCCGCCGGCGCCGCGTATGGAGGTCCCTCCTCCCACTCCGGTGCCACCGCTACCTGGGGCGGCCGGTTCTGCATGTGCACCAGCCGCACGGGACGCCACGGGGACCAAGGCTCCCACGGTGAGTACGCAGGGCGTGCCGGTGATGGAGTTGCGGGCTCGGCCTCTTGCTCCTGATCGGCCACGGCGTTCTGCTCCTGATCGGCCTCGACGTCCACGGCCTCCTTGTCCTGCTCCTGATCGGCCACCACGGCCTCCTTGTCGCGCTCCTGATCGGCCACCACGGGCTCCTTCTCAGGCGACGACATGGCGAGCGAGTTTTGGGCGGTGGTGCGTGGAGAGATTGTGACGGCGTGGATATATCGCTGCGAAGCGACGCGCCGACGTTGCACGTCCACACCAAACCGCCGTGTTCCGAAGCGACGCGAAGGTGAACCGGCGACGGTTCGTGCGCCCGCAAGGTGTTCGATCTATTGCTCATATTTGGGGGTGGCCTTTGGGTGCGCCGCTGTGGGCGGGGTAAAAAACATGGGCGGACACGAATTTGGAGGCCCGGTGGAGATGCTCTTGCAAACTATAGCTGTCGCATATAGCCATACAGTCAGTTCACGGCAAAATTCGCGTATGTTTTGCCGTCCGGTTTTGTTTGAAAACATAGAGAAACTGAGACTAGAAAGTACAAACTCGCAACAGGCGGACCAATCAGAAAAGCCCACAAGTCACAAGTACAGTCTCCACACTCTCCATATGGGAGGTATTGGGGGGGGGGGGGGGGGGGGAGGACCGCTGCTGTGTCAAAGCCGGAGCCGCTACTTCGTCTGTGACCCGGCTGCTAACCGCTGGCTCGTTCTCCCGCCGTCCACCATCCGGCCGGTCAGCGTCACCAACTGCGGCTTCCACTACGACACGTCCACCGGGCTGCTCGCCTTCACCGCAGTCCTCCCGTCAGGCGCAGGCGCCGCGTGCTCGTGGACACCTTCAGGTCCACGACCGGCAGGTGGGACGCAATGGAGCTCGCCTCGAGCGGGCCGCCCGCTGCCTCGGCGCCGCGTCTCCTGGAATCCACGTCGGCACATGCTTCTACTGGCTCAGCCGCCGGCAGGGCCGCATCCTCTGCTACGACGTCGCTCGGGGACGCAGGGGCGGAGACAGGGGGGGGGGGGGGCTAGCAGGGGTCCGACCCCCCCCCCCCCCCCCCCCCCCCCCCCCCCCCCCCCCCCCCCGCCAATAATTTTCAGTAGGTAATATTACATGTATTAGCCCATTATCAATTAATTGATCTATTATTCACAAAGGTAACCAAGCCCAAATTATGTACAAAGTTAATTAAGCCCACGTACCGGCCACATAGTCCATCGGTAGATCAACCGGCGATCGAATCAGCCACACATAGTCCATCTGATCGATCGCTAGGACGCTCGCCGGCCGCCGCACTCTGCCTGCTGCTAGGGCGATCGATCAGATCGTTAGGGCGCTCGCCGGCCGCCGCACTCTGCCTGCTGGTAGGGCGATCTGATCGATCGCTAGGGCGCTCGCTGCACTCTACCTGCTGCTGCCTGCTACGGTGCTACTGACGCCTAAAGGTACTGCCATATTTCTGTTTCTTCTAGACTTCTACTGTATATTACTTGAGTTCCTTCCTTGTTCTTTGTTTGGTTCAGTTTCAGTAGCATATAGGCAACTAGATTCGGATGTTCATAACGGTGCATGGGTCTAGATGCACCCACTATGTATTTTTTTTTATTTTTTTTCAGAATGTCAAAAAATTCCGAAAAAAAAATCCGGATGCAAATTACAGCGTGATGTGTTAGCACAAAAATTGGCATGGTGAAAAAACTTTTTTTTCAACCTGTACAAAAAAGACAAATTTCGGACACGTACATATACTTTTCGGTATGTCCGAATTTGTCTTTTTTGCACAGGTTGCAAAAAAAAAAATTCACCATGCCAATTTTTGTGCTGAGTGCAAATATGTTGGACTACATGCAAATATTTTTTTTCGAATTTTTTGACATTCGGAAAAAAAAATTCTGGCTAGCGGGTGCAGCTGCACCCGCTAGCCAAATCGCCGTGTCCGTGGTGTGCTTATATTGCGTGGGCTCAGTTCTTGTCTTACGGGGTCCGATCGCGATCGAGCGGCCTGGACGAAGCGTCCAAAAGCCTGACAGCTCTCTCTTCTTCGCCTGCTCCAATTTCGGGAATCGAACTCGTCCCCATTCCCCTCTCCTCTCTCTCCCCCGCATCGATCGATCTCCACCACTAAATCCGCCTCGTCGGCGGCGAGAAGCCGCGGGGAGGAGCGTCGACGGCGCGGACGCCTGCATCGACCCATTCGAAGCGGGTGGCCGTGGTGAGGAGGGTCATTCGGCAGCGCGGCTCCGCGAATCGACGCGTTCGAGGCCGGCGGCAGTCATGAGAGTGTATCGGCGGCGCGGCCCCACGAATCCATACGTCCGAGACGGGCGGCCGCCGTGAGAGGAGTCGGTAAAGGAGAATCGGCGGCGTGGCCTCGCCAATCGACAAATCCGAGGCGGGTGGACGGACTGGGAGGTGTCCGCTAGAGAGCATCGATGGGGGTGGTGCTGCATCCAAACCGCGGCACACTTCTGTCGACTTTTTGAGATGGTGAGTGCTTCGATCTCGCCCCATTCTCTGCTTGGCGGCTGGCGTTTTGCTTGGTGGTGCGGTTCATCTTCCACAAGTTCTATTTCTCTGTTTTAGAATAGACAGTAAGTTTGATTAATTGGTAACCCATAAGTTTTGGCTCAAGAGTTTCATACACGTGCTCCAACCACACGATGTATGATGCAACTTATTTTGTGGAGATACACAGGAGGGTTGTCTGATTTCTTGGTTCAAACAGTATGTAGTTTTTGTTGAAAATTTGGGAATAAACCATGCTTACAAATGTTTTTATAGTTCAGCTGGATGTATTTTTCATGCTTAAATGTGCTATGGATGTACTGTTTTTCGTACTCATACTATTTAACAAAGCATGGATGTACTATGGATTTGCTATGCTTATGAATGTCACAAACCCATAATTGCAGTGTTTATTGTGCCGCATGTATTTGTTCGTAATACCACAGATGTGTAATTGTTGCATGGAGCCATGGGGTAAATTCATTCAGGCACTTTACCATAGTATAGAGCAATTGCGGCTATGAATAATGAATGTCATATGATTCGTATCATCTTATGTGAATCTCTTTTTGTTGAATCGTCCATTCATGCTGGTTGCATATTGGTCTGAACTTTTTCTGGTTTGAGCTGGATAATTGGATATGTTGGAATCAGTTGATGCAGCAACTAAGCGGCTTCCAGGAGTTGATAGAAAAAAAATGCAAGATAACTCGGTACAACCAGAAAGCCCGATAAGCATCGATGAGCATTTAACTCGTATGTAGACTTGTGTTCAGCGTATGTTATTATTTTGAATGGTCACCGGGGGGGAGATAATCCCCACCTGAATATATTCATTTGTTGCCTTAAGGCTTTGCAGCCTCTACAAGATATGGTTCAAATGAACCAGAGTACACGGGGATTACAAAGAAGAGAGATAACTGAAAATACGCACACACAAACCCGAAACTCTGAGAAGCTCAAGCAAGAATCAGCCACCCCAAAGCCATGGTACTCCCTGATGGGAAGAACCACATCCATGGCTGCCATCTGCAAGACCATAGAGCTCGCCAGCCCGACGAAACAGCGCACGTCAATGCTGGCAGCAAGACTTGGGGCCTCAACTCGCACCTACGGCTGCTTCCCCCGTAGGAAGCAGACCACCTCCATGGCTGCCATCTGCAAGCCGAGGAACGCCGGCCACAGCGGAAGAGAGCCGTTGTGCACCGATAGCCTTGAGAGGAGAGGGCAGATAACTGCAGACACTGCAGAGAGAACACTGCCGGCCCCGAGGGGCCAGCACACCGCCGGCAGCAGCAACGCGCCGCCCAGCACCCCGCTGGCCAGCGAAAGGACCACCCAGAGAGACCACCACCCGACCCAAAACGCGATCCGTGCACTAGGCCCAGGGCGGAGCGAGCCGCCGCCGGGACCCGCCAGATCTGGTCAGCGAACCGCTGAGCCAGGCCCGCCGTGCCACGCACGAGACCATGTCCGGGACGAGGGGTGGTGGAGAGTAGGGAGAGCCACCGGATGCCGCCACCACCAGCAAGGAGGACATGGGAGGCTGAAGATCTGACCGCGTCAGATCTGGGAGGCAGGCGCCTCAACGCGATGGCCAGCGCAGCGCAGCACCGAGTAGGAGGAGAACCACCGCCGCACGTCCGGGATCCACGCCCGGGAGCAGCGGCCGCTGGCAGGCGCAGGCCGAGGCGAAAGCCGCCAGGACGCCATCTCGCGCGCACGCCCGAGCAGCGCACGCCCGAGAACCCCCCCACCAACTTTTTGGGGGCAGGGGGCCCGCCGCCACCGCGGCAGTCGCCGGCGGCAGCGGCGGCGGGGGAGGCGCCGGAGAGAGGTGAGGTAGCGGTGGAGGTGGGGGACACCCGCCTTTTGCTTCGGCTACGACCAGCGTATGTTATTATTGTTTGGCAAAGCTTGAACTGACTAGAGCTTAACTGACCTTTTGGCTTATTCACCACTGCTTTACAACTTTGAACCTAAGGTGCATTGAACGATTATATGATGACCATGGTCTCTATGTGATGGACCTTCTTAGACACTTAGCTTGGTTTTATATCTTTATCCCCTTTTGGCTATTTATAATTGAAATACCTTCATGAAAGTCTGACACCTGCTCATCCGTTGCTTATGTTTTTGTCCCCTCCTATTCCAACTTGCCTTCATATGTACTGATAGAGGCGTGTAGCACATGCATGTAACCACTCATTAGAGATATATACATGTGTCTCTTGGATGAGGGAAAATGAGAACACACAATCTGTCACCTTTTTGGTGGTCTGCATCTACATTCTTACATCCTTTTGATAAACTGATTATTTATTGTAGCATGGGAATTTTCTTTCATAGGTATGCACCTCCTAATAAACGTGGCACTCAAAACAAGTAATTTTTCTAGCTACGGATGCTTATTCTGAACTGGTGTTAAGTTGCTCGCTATTGTGAACAATAAGTAGCATGGGAAATTATTTTCTCACTGAGTAAGCATCTCAAGTTAGTCGTACTTGAATAATCTGGGGCTTAAGTGTTTGATAGATGAGTGTCGTTTTTCTATTTTCCATGCACTATTGATTATGGGTCGATTCACGATTTATTATCTTTAATGTTTACCGGTTCCTCACTACCAAGTCTTCACTAATTGGCAATGGATAGTATTTCTACTGATGGTTAGCTTCACATACAAGCATAAGAAAGCCAAACACAATAGGCCTATGAAATGCAACTACATCTCCATCAATATGGCGATGATGCTATCTTTCACTTTTTATGCGGATATGGAAAGATTTTTTTTACATTTTTTTCTAAATTATCATAAATATTTTAGACCTTTTATTTTGCTATTTTACAACATAGAATATCCTGTAATATTCCTAAGACATGTATTTCTATGGTATCTTTGCAGATCACAAGTCTCTCAAAGAAGACCGTTTGCTTTTTTATGTTTTTGGATGAAGTCACATTGGAAACTTTGCTATTTGAAGGCCAAAAAATGAACAATATGGGTTTCATTGGTATATGGAAGGTCATATTGATTAAGAGTATGCCTTATAAAGACATGCGGAGAGTGGGAAAGATATCAAAACTTTTGGCACATCGACTTTTCCCATCGTCAAGGTAATACTGTAATTCTGCGTATCTTTTGTCCTGACTGCCATCCATGTATTTGAATGGAGGACTCAACAGTAGTTTAAAATATTATGCATGCAATCTCCCCATTGTCCAATCATAAGTTTACGATCTCCAAAAATGACTTTTTGCTCAACACAAACTGGTTTATTACGTATTTGCATACCTTCTTTTTAGTATAATCAAAGGTTTTTTCCACCAGGGAACCAGATTTCTGGTCCCCATCAGGACAAGTTCTCTCCGAAATGCTTGAAATTCAAATTTTAATGACAAATTTATTTTGGTCCGTCCTATTTGCGTTTTGGATTCAGATAAAAGATTATATATGTATGTTAACATAGAACGTGTCTACTCATCTGTTGTTTCTGTATCTTATTTTATGGGCAGTCAACCAGCAACCTCCAAATCTTGAACAAAAATACCCACCAGTGTCCTTTAAATCTTATTTTTCTCGAAAAAACGCGAAGGCTTTGCATTTCATTGCATAGATAGAAAGAGTTTAGTACAAGCCTAGAGAGGCCACACCCCGCTTATCCAACATAACTATCCTCATCACATTACAAATGTCGGCATCTGTTGTCTCTTGTATATGGCAACCATTTCCTGTCTCTTATAACACATTTACACCAGTATATACTTGATCTGTTTGGATGTTTACACTTACATTTGAGTCATAGTTATTAAGCGATTTAGTAGACAAGCAGTACTATGTAATGGATTAAAATTTGTTAAATATTGTACCTTATGTTTTCAGTTTCCTATCGAGCATGTATAAGTATTCTAATGTATCTAAATATCAACTGAACTGACTGCTTTACTTTAATAAGAGAATTAATCAAAATGAAACGTTGAGTTTGCCATGTTGAAAGAGTTTCCATGCTGATTTTTTTGGATGTACAATTTCTATATATTTCACCCTTTTCATATTTGTTGGATGTAATCATCCACTCCAGTTCTCTATGAGCGGAATCAGAAATAATTGTGAGCATGAACTGTAAAATTATATATGTAGCTGGTTCCTCAACACCCACTTATTCTCCCAGTTTTCTCTCTGCAGGCACCCCCGGACGTGATGGTGGATCCTAATCGGAGTGTGGACAGATCTGACGGGAGGTGGTGCCCAGCACGTATCCGGCATCTCCGGCCTCGCCTACAGCGGACTGGAGGTGCTGAGGATCGCCCACTTCCCCTTGAACGTCTGGTAGTTTTGTGTCATCAGAAATTTTGTGATACATACTCTTGAGCTAAATGCATGGTAACTAAATTTGCAGAATAAGTACTCTTGAGCTAAATGCTGTCTCATCTAACTGAATCTGGTAGTTTTCACATCTTGATTTCCAATGATTATCTGGAGTAGGCGTAGTCGTTAGTACCAGTGGCCTGCTGCCCGGTATTTCTGTTTGAATCGAAGTATGTGCATGCGTCCTGATAGTTAGCTGATGGTACAACTAGTTTGAATCATGGTAGTATCTCTCTTTCTTACACGTACTGAACATTGACAGCCAGCTAGTTTATGTGCATGTGACTTGACTCTGCTCGTCCCGTAGGTTCGCATGTTCCATTCCCTACTCTGCTACTTCAGCGCACTGATCCTGCTTGAACACTTCAACTCCATGTTATGTGGTGTTGATGCAATCTGTTGATGCAATCTCTATTTCTCAAATTCCTCCTTGTAGGTAGTAGTGGACGACAGCCGAGAGCTGGGTGTGCGGTTGCTGTGGTGGGTCGCTGCTGCTGTCTTGGAGTAAGCGAGTCACGGACGCCTCCGTCCGCCACCCACTCGCCGGAGCATGAGAGAGCAGCCGACGAGCAGTCTACAGAGGCGGATCTGGCCGTCTCCCACTTGCCTCTGTAACGACGATGATGAGGAGCTGCAGTAGCTGTAGAGGTGAGGTGCCGGAGGTCACCCTAGTTCCAAAACGCGAGACTTTGTGTCTTCAGTTTAGAAAAAAAGAACTGGAAACTCTTATGCTCATTTCAATGGGACACGGCGATTTGGCTAGCGGGTGCAGCTGCACCCGCTAGCCAGAATTTTTTTTTCCGAATGTCAAAAAATTCGAAAAAAAATATTTGCATGTAGTCCAACATATTTGCACTCAGCACAAAAATTGGCATGGTGAAATTTTTTTTTTTGCAACCTGTGCAAAAAAGACAAATTCGGACATACCGAAAAGTATATGTACGTGTCCGAAATTTGTCTTTTTTGTACAGGTTGCAAAAAAAGTTTTTTCACCATGCCAATTTTTGTGCTAACACATCACGCTGTAATTTGCATCCGGATTTTTTTTCGGAATTTTTTGACATTCTGAAAAAAAATTAAAAAAAAATACATAGTGGGTGCATCTAGACCCATGCACCGTTATGAACATCCGGCACACCACACAAATATATTACTTACTGTGTTTTTACACAAACAGTATCTCACTCCGTACAATATAAGCACACACCCCACAAACTGTAAATCACTCTCACTCCGTACACTACCAGTATCTCACTCCGTAAAATATAAGCACTAACAGTACCGGTAGATCTCGAAGAGCCATCCATGCATGCACGTCGTCGACGTGGGGATCCATTCCTCCTGCGGCGTCACTGCTTGGCCTCGGCCTCGACCTGGTTCTTCTTCGCGCGCTTCTGGCAGTACCAGTAGATGAGGAACGCGACTCCAGCCACGAAGGCGAGGCAGAGGACGGTGACCACCGCACCGAGCGGCGTGGTGACGTTGAAGGAGATGGTGATAGCCGGAGATTTAACCGACACTCTTCCGCCGCCGCCGCCGGGCTTGTTGGTCTTGGGGGCGCGATAAGGCATCCTCCGCCCTGCTTCGACCCCCGTGGCGAGCAGCACTAGCGCGGCCGCCGACGCCGTCTTGATCATGGCCTTGTCCATGAGCTAACTAGCTGATCGGTGGTGTGATGGGGTGAGCTAGCTAGCTACGTGTACGCGCGCAGTGCTGTGTTTGATCGATGGCGGTGTACGCGCGCGAGCGGTATATAAATACACGCGTCGCTGCAGAGGAATGAAAGTGTACATGCATCATCTTTGAAACTATACACGGTGATGATCTGATGTATCCCACCCACAGCCTCGTCCACGTACTCAAATGCTATTTCGAGCTTATAGTTATAGATTTCGCTTGGTGGCCGCGTGGCCACCCCTCAAACTGGATCGCGTCCTTGACTTAATTTCCTACCCCGGTCGTCATTTTCTCTAGTGGAAGTGTGATCATCGCGCGGCAAGAGCCAGCCCATAGAGTATCACAGGTGAGCATGCATTGCAAGGAACATGTAAGGCTATAATGCAGGAAGTTCACATGTACCCAAAATATAGATCAGGTATCAGTATTAATTGATGTGCTTATTTCCATGCTGCATACATGTAAACATGATTAAAGCATCGATGAGTATGATCCCATAACTGCTTCTTTGGCAAACGAAATAGCTGGCTTCTTCGGATGTGCTCACGTTTCGTGGCAACATCTGTGAATATTATCTGATCGGAGATCACTCCTCTTGCAGGAGCATCTGTATACAATAGCATTCCAGTGTTAAATTCAGTTGGTTCATGTGATTCTTCTTTCCAAATGAAAACTCAGGGGCAACAAAGAAATTTAATATGCTTTAACTCTCATCTCACTAGTGACCGGAAACCTTAAGAGCCACGACACATAGTTTGGAAACTCCAACGCGCCGATCCATTTGGCCCGTTTGGGTCGGGCGCGGCCAGAAACACGGCCCAACGTACGCGCGGACGCAGTTCGGCCATGCGTCCGTTTTCCCCCCGGTTCGTGTCTGCGCTGACCCGTTCATCGCGGCGATGGAGATGGCGCCAGCCTACACCTTCAGCTCCGCGCGTGGGGCTCCTAGCAGCGGTGAAGGCGGTGATTAGCTGCATACTCCGGCGCTTCCAGCATAGTGTCGGCGAAAGAAACTGCAAGCCAGCAGCCTCGATACCGTCGCCTTTGTGCCGGTGAAGAAAGCGGCGGCTGTGGGCCTGCCACTCAAGAGCATACTACACATGGAATAGCTGGATGTTGAGGGAATATATGGTGACCTCGAGGTCGTAGCAAGCCACGCCTGATACTCGTGCATGTTGCCGCCATGGAAGACAGAACCATGGAAAGAGATCACAGAGGACGAGAGGGCTCGAAACTGACCGATGGCATAGCACAAGTAGGGCGCAAGATTCTGCCCAGAACATGCGGCATCGGGCCGTACTCTTGGACCACTATTGGGCCCAACCGAAACGGCCCGATGGGGCCAAGCACAAGTAGAAACATGACCTTTAGTCCGGGGTGGTGAGGGCCTCTAGTCCCGGCTGTGCACCCGGGACGCCCGAATCAGGACTAGAGCCCCCCCCCCCCCCCCTCTAGTCCCGGGTGTGTTACGACCCGGGACAAAAGAGGTCCGCACGTGGGCGCCCTGGCAGTGCGTGGTTGAGGACCTCTAGTCCCGGTTCGTAATACGAACCGGGACTAGAGAAGCTCCCACGTGGCAGCCTCTGGCTTTTTTTATTCCCGCTATATTGAATATTTAAAACTATGATCAATCTTGCAAAATATATGGTTAATTAATTACAAATCAGAAAAATACATATACCATATCGAAATGTTCATAAAAGAAATATCTATCTAATAAAAATATACTTTATTCTTTATGGAGATCACAACCGGGACTAGAGCCCGTCTATTTGATTACATAGAGATCATAACGGGGACTAGAGCCCGTATATTCGATTACATGGAGATTATAACCGGGACTAGAGCCCGTCTATTTGATTACATGGAGATCATAACCGGGACTAGAGCCCGTCTATTCAGTGCAATTGTATTTTCCCTTTGGGTCTATGACATGGTCATTCAAAAATCCCGCAATTTCCTCTTGAATTGGTAGAAAGCGCTCCTTGAGTTGCAGCTTCTTCCGCATTCTATCACACTATAAAAGAAGGAGATCAATATGAATATCAATCATCGTAACAAAAATTATGAATGACACTCAACACAATTGATGGTAATAAAATAGAATTGTGAATATATTTGTTCACGTACTTCTATCCATGTCGATGATTTCCGCTCACTGACCCCTGGCGAATCCACTCGCAAACGAAGTATGCACACAAATTGGTCCCCGGTGGCTGCCTCTCGCAGTACTAGAATTCAATCAAATAATAATCAAGCATGGTATAATGGTATTGAAATTAGAATTAAAGACATGCGCGAACCTAGCTAGCTCGTACTACTTAACTTGGGATGATGAAAAGTAAGCTCCTCTTTAAAATCACCAACTGTCCTCTTTCTGAAACTTTTCCAAATCCTGCCCGACAAAAAATGAATAAATGAGTTATTAGTTACTTGATATCTCAGGAAATGAACAAAAGAGACCGATATAGTGCGATAATGATTGAAAATAACTTTGGAGCACATCTAAAATGATTTGATACTTCTCTCGAGATACGCCAATGAGTCTAAGATTTCGTGGCAACATCTGTGACAACATCTGTGAATATTATCTGATCGGGGATCACTCCTCTTGCACGAGCATCTGTATACAATAGCATTCCGCTGTTAAATTCAGTTGGTTCATGTTATTCTTCTTTCCAGATGAAAAGCTCAGGCAACAAAGAAATTTAATATGCTTTAACTCTCATTTGCATTCGAGTGTTAAATACAGTTAGTTCATATGTGGTTCTTCTTTCCAAACTAGTAATCGTGCACGTGCCATGCACGTGTAATCTTTCGATTTATTCCGTTCATCCTACTCAATAGACATATATTTATCATTATTTTTAACAAACGGAACAAAGCCCAAATGCCTTCTCTCGAGGATATGTAGAAACCTATCCAAATTTAACATACTTGAGCTATTAACAACATTCACCCCTGAGTGAAGAATTCACAAGAATTTAAAACATCAATTGAGAACATTATTGAGTTCCATTGTATGCCAGCCCAAGTAAAGAACATCAACGAAGAATTGAGTTCGTTATTTGCCATCCCAAACATTTACGGTGAGAAAAAAATGCTAACTGACATCTTTGGGAGCTTACAATTGTATGTAACTGTGGACTAATGTGTGATAAAAAACATGTGTGGGTCTGACAGATCTACCTCACCCCGAACAAGTTTGCAGGACTCCTCATTCTCAAGTTTCTGGCCCAATAAGTTTAAATAAGTTGTGTTTTGTCTCCTGAAATTGGAAAATTAATTGTGTAGTTGATCGGTGCGTGCACCCTTGAGCTCATGAAAATACATAGTCATGAAGTCTGAGGTAGAAGCGCAAAATGGACGCTCAGACAGCGTCACGGAGTCTGAATTTATAACAGCAAAATGTTGATTAATTACCATTAGGACATGATGCTGAGTTAGCCACCCCTCCGGTTCAACAAATAATAATTGTTTGATATCTGAATTGATAATAGAAAAAGTAAAAAAAATATTAGAATGTATCTTTGAGGCCCCGTTTGTTCACTGTATATTAGGCGGTACCAGTAGGAAATATTACGGACCTAGCGATGTCCGGCAGAAATTCCAGCGCATAAACGAAAAATATTATGGTTCCGTATTCTGTCCCGCCAATCCAAGTGGGGCCTGAATGATGATACTTCGATGCACATCGATACACAATCATCAAAGTTCAATTGTCACTCCTTAATAGACATGTGCTTAACCTTGTGCAGAAAGAATAACCTTTATGCATGGGAAATGGCATCTCAGTATGAAGAACGAAAGTTCTGGTTGAAAAAACGACTATGATAATAGGATCTAATAAAGAGAAACAAACCGAAAAGTGCAAGATTGGATCATCAGTGAACAAAATATTTGTTTTATCTTACTTAAAACAAAATCTTCAGAACATAGCAACTGTTAGTCAAGAAACACGGGAAGAATGTGTTGGCACGCTTTAAAAAAAATAGGATGATGTTGCTCTTGGACTTAATGCTTCATCCCTTAGTCATTGAGGGTACGAACATGGTACCTCTATCTGCAATACAAGAATAGGCACTCAGTTGTATCCACGAAGACACCATGGCTGACCATGCATCAAAGCACACTATCGATCAAGGCTGGTTTCAATTCAAAGTTATTTGCCTGAATCACAAGCGAGATAATACCAGGACAAGCACCCTGATCTTTTGGAATCCAGAGATCCCGCAACAACACTCTCTGATTCCCCATTTCTACAGGTAGAACTGACTTCTCTCCTTAGCTTCTCTTCTTCTTTTCTACAGGGTTCTCTCGATCTCTGGATCAAGAGGAAGTAATTCTTCTCGTCCAGTGATTTCACTCATTCTACTATATATAACAGCTCGCAGGATCCACGCTCAGTCCAGCGTTCCACGTCGCGCGCAATCGACGGCCGTCCGATCGCGCGATCGGACGGTCCAGATCAACCCACGCCACCCTCCGCGCGCACACTGTAGCTAATCTACAGTGAACGCGAATTTCTACCAACGGAGCAGCGACACGTGGCCCCGGTCACTGGCCGGTCGCCCAGTTCCAACCGGTTGCCCGCGTGCACGGTTCTTGACGCACAAAAAAATTGCAAGAAACCCCCAGAAAGGACCTAAACGCAATTTCCGACAAAGTGAGGGCCCTTTCTGCAAAAGCGTCAACGACCTCCTCCCTCCTCCGCGCGACGCCGGCGCCGCGCCACCCCGCCGTTCCGCCGCTCCCCCGTCAAATCGCTGGCCGCGAGGAGGTCCGCCGTCGCCGGATCTACCACCTCGCCGAAAATCAGTCGCCGAAACGTCGCCACGCCGCCGGAATCGACGCCGCCGCGTCCGCCGTCCTCCGCCGCATTCACGCGGCGGCGCGGCCGCTCCGGCGACCATCTGGAGGCGGCGCCACCATCCTCGGACTCCCCGCGGCGAGCCGCTTCCGACGTTAAAGTTAGATACTGCAAAGCTCCTCAAATACCTTTCTATCGTGTTGCATCATTAGGCCCAATGGATTTCCTTCACGGAATGTCGTTTTCTCGTGGTAGAAAGTGGTGTAGTTGCCGGCTTACACCTTCATGCCTACAAGTGTTAAAATAAATGTGGCATATTTCAATGGGATTCGCAGAATAGAAAAACAAAAAAAAATCCTACGAGATGCGAACGCACAACCTAGATCTAGTATAGGAGAATGGTTGTAACGAGAGAGAGTAGTTCTTCATACCCTTGAAGAACACGAGCGGAAACGTTTTACAGACGTGGTTGATGTAGTCGTCGCCGATTCCTGTAGCTAGCCGATACCTCCCAGCCCGAGAATATCTGCTTGTTGTCGAAGGTGACTCCCGTCCGAGACCGCGTCGGGTCCCGTGTCGGAGAACGACTCTTGTCGAAGCCAACTCCCATCGATGTCGACTCCCTGTCGGCTCCCACTAACAACAGCTCCCACGATCAAGTGTCAAAAGCACAACACCTCCAAGGTATCCACGCGTTCCGGAGGTAGTGTCTCTTTGCGCGTCGTGATGCTCCAGTCCGCTGACACCACAGGAACGAGCTTGGAGTAGATGAGATCTCCGGGATGTTCTCTAGATCACTATCTAAGAGAGGTAGAAATTCCGGCATCATTTCTATGAGGGTATGGTGTTCTGGCTGAAGGTAAGCCCACATCGCAGTAGCAGGACCAAGTCCCATAAACTCAAGCAAACTGAGGCAAAACACTGGTAGTGAGGACAGCGGCAGCACGAGCATCATCATTGCACCATTGTGTGTAAGCAGCCAGATCATCCGATAGATGGAAAGAGCATCCGAGTAAGCTGATACTTGCTGATCATAAGCTTCAACTGCAACTTCATCAGCATTCTTGTATGCATCCCTATCAGCCTCAGAAGCGTCTGCGGGAAGAACAGGTGGTACCGGCGGGGTAGGAGCCACAGGGGCAACGGGGCACCGCGGATAGGAGACCTCGCCAGAGAAAATGTCCCAAAACAGAAGGCCGCACATGTGGATACGCATAAAGCCCACATACTCTGCATAGTTGGTGCCATCGAAGATTCTGGAGCACCGAGGAACAGCGACATAGCCCGAGAAAGACATGATGTGCTCTCTCTTTTTTTTCTTTGTTTTTTTTAAGTCAACGAAGCAGCCGATCTAGATCAAGATCGACCCGCAGTCCTGCACGCGTATGAGCGACGCGAGGACAGCACCGTGGCCGGACACCATGGGACGGCAAGAAGTTCGGAGGCGCCCAAGGGAGGAACCGAGCGGCGGCGGTGGGAAACGGGCCAGGGTGGCGGCTGCCGGACAGAGGCAGCGGTGGCCAAGGGTAGAGGCGGCGGCGGCCGGGCAGAGTCAGCAGCGGCGACCAGGGGCAGGGATGGCGCCAGGGCCAAGCTCGATTTGAGCAGCACACAGGTGTAAGGAGGAAGAAGAAGAACGGCTGAGCAAGACCAGCAGCCAGGTAGCTCAATTTTGAGCAGGGGAGGAAGGAAGCCAGCTGGAACTAGCAACGATGATGGTGGTGGAGCAAGCACGGAGTTGCAGCGTGCGCAAGAAACCCTAACCTGGGCTCTGATAACATACTGGAGAATGAGAAACTAGTATTCTTAGGGGTCAAAGACCAATACATATACATATATGGTAAAGTGCAGGAAACCCTTATATAATAGGATATACAGAAAAGGGACTATACACATCTAACATTTTCAACCTTCTCTATTCCAAAGGCGCGGATGATTCTGCTCCTATCAACGTGGCCAACGACGCTGAACTGCTGGCTTCCGCGCCGGTCGCGGTGGACGACGAAGCGCAGGCGCCAACGTTAGGACAGCGAATGGAAGACTATGTTGTCTTCTTCGAGCGCACCGCCCCCATGCTCGGCATCTCCTGGTGTCCACGTCGGCACATGCTTCTAATGGCTCAGCCACCGGCAGGGCCGCATCCTCTGCTACGACGTCGCTTGGGACGCGCCTTCGTGTTGCGCGAGCCTGCGGAGCCAGACCGCTCAAAGGGCAAGTTTGGGCGGTCGCTGGGTTCCGTCGGCGGCCGGCTCCATCTGTGCTCGGTCGACGTCTGCGACATGAATGAGGGCTTGACGAACGACAGAATGGAAGGTGTGCTCGGCGTGTGGATGATGGACGATGACGGGCACGGGGCGTGGCGTAGTGTGCACGGGGAAGCGGTGTGGGAGACATGGATGCATCACTTCAGCACGCTATGGAATCATGAGCACGAGAAGCCGGTGGACTTCGCGGTGCGTGCGGCGAGTTCGTCCTGGTGAACGAGTACCGCCGCCTGGTCTGGTACGACCTCGAGAGCGGTGGCAAGGTGTACCTTCGCCAGCTTCGGAAGCGGCAGTGGTCGCCTCTGTGCGCTCTACCATCGGTTCCATGCGTTCCTGTTCTTCGAGTGAAAGGATCTACAGCTCACTAAGTTGCAAGATGGCATTGGTGCCTCCTTCAATTGCTTCTCATTTTGACTTCCATTTTCGTTACCAGAAAATGTGAATTCTGAAATAACTAGAGAAAATGCGAAATGCAATCCCGAAATGTGGTCACGGTTCTACTAAGTTATTGTTGTTCAGTTCTCAAAGGAGTAGTTAGCAGTATGACAGTATCCATCCTCGTTTGGACTTGGACTTTGGAAGCTGGAAGCTGACCTGACGCTGCCGCAATGTACATCGATGGCGCAGATTATGTAGGCACGTCCATTTGGCGCTGCATGATTCAATGATATGGCAGATTGCAGCCATGTTCAGTTTGCCGCAATGCAAACGCGGCCACTCGTGCTATACTGTCTGGTCGACTCCTCGATGCTTCTCCTGCCACATGTCAACAAACAATTCGTGCCAAAACCTCTTCTCATTTCATTGACCACCACATTATGTCACACATGTTCCTGGGACCTGGGATGATTGATACTTTGAAAGATATCCTCACTGTCCACATTGAACACTGGCTAACTGCCCACTGCATTAATTAATAAGTTGGGTGTTTGGTTGACTAATGCTACCATATCCGTAGGATTAAATGTGTTGTGTATTTTCCCAGGGCTGAGGATTACCTAAGAAAAAAAAACATGCTAGAAATCATGCGGATCTCTATTGCATCACATCCACAAGGACTTAGATGTCACTATCATCTGAACTATCTGCACATGGACCAGTTGGTGGAAATAAATAACAGCAAGGTTGTTCATTGCTAAGGAAGCAAACATAAACAAACTTGAAGTAGAAGAACCTGGAGACTACAAACATACAACAGCGGGGAAAAGGACTAAATAATAGAATGTCAAACCCTAAATGAACTATTAAGGAATTATCTTACTAGCTAGCTACAGGTGCATCACGAAATTCTTTCTTTCTTCCCATGTGTTTGTGGAGGGAAACTTGAGACAGGGAGAGGAAACTCCTTGGCATACCTTGCTACTCTACTTTAGCACCTTCAAGAGCCTGAATGCACCAGTAGCGGCAGTGATAAAGCACCTTCTGGGTTGATTATTGCTTCTAAATGGCGAGATTATTGGTGCTGGACAAAGTTTATTTTTTGGAGTTGGAGCAGATCCACTAGCCAGTAACTTATTACTCAGAAAGATACCGGATTGTCCAGGTTTGAGCGGAGACCTAGGATCTGCGGTTGCATAGGCTGGATAGACCCTCACAGGAAACCGGGCATTTAGGACTGATCTCCAGTATGGGAAAAAACTTCTCTTTATATATGTGGGATCCCATCCTCCGCCTGCTTTCTTTCTCACAGCCTGTAACATATTTCATTGGAGGTACATCACAGTCAAAGTCAAGAAAACGTGCCTTGAAACAAAGATTCCAATATGTATCTGAAAGCGTGCATGGGATTCGTCGATTTTGGGAGATTTTTGCTTATTTACATATTCTTTTATGAAGTTGATGTAATATAAAAAATAGAACAAGGAAACGGCTAATATTCCAAGAGATTTCTTTCTTTTTACTGACACAATATCATTACTCATTACTGTACACCATCAGTCTATCCAAAAGGACAAAAACTAGATCAAGCCCAGATTTGTTATCTTTACCTTGCTCTCTGCAGCATCCAGATTGGTCCTTTCCGTAACTGCCAAGTTTGCATCCGTAAGCCTTATTATCAATTTTAAAAAAAAGGGGAGAAATTAGGAGTCAGTTTGTTAAATGTAAGAAGAATCACTTGAGCCCACACACCTTTGCATGACTTTCCATCTGACTTTCTGCAGTCGTAAGGCCGGCTTCGAGAAGTGGCACAAAAAATAAATAATCAGCAAACTAACCATTTATTCACATAGAAAATTATTGTGTGAAGCAATACAAAGAGTGGTACAGGTTAATATTGTCCAAGGAATCTCCAGTAGGGCAAAATCCATAATCCTTGAGGACAGATGAAACATGTTGAAAGACCTCCACATGGGGCACCTACATGACATACAAGTTGTTGTATAAGGCAATATATCGCTAACCTAGATATGATGTAAGTAGCAAGATGATGGAAAGAATTGTTTGGAGGAGAAAAATGCACTTATGCAATATGAGTTGGAAGGTAATAGAACAGTGTGCAAAAACGGTTATCACATTCAATTCACCATATGGTTTTATAAACTACAACATATACATATTCGGATTCATCAAGATTGATGTATCTTGTCTATCTTAATAAAGCAAAATCTGTTAGCTTCCACAAGTTCTGTAGTCATGTAGTCAGAATTTATAATCTAGATGCTTCAAAGGTACGAGTCAAGAATTGCATATCACATTTCTAAATATTTAACTAATCTTTACAGTTATTCAATTTCCAACAATTTGAAATCACTTCAATTGTTTTGTTGGTTTCCCGAAGATAAAGGAGTCAATTTCTTCAGGCTATATGATCCAAATGAAGTTCAGACAAACTTAAAAAGGTTAGCCATGAACTGTATACACCTAGTGTTTCTTATAGGACATGGAGTTTGCAGGCTGAATAAAGTGCCTTAAGCATAATTTTTCAGGCTAACATGAATGAATAAAGAAGGCTTATGTCAATATCCTTAATATACCCCCAGCTCCAGCACCTAGAATATTAGGAGCTGGAGTCATGTCAAACAACTGCCTCCATAAAAATATGGACGTTCTCATTTTTTGCCAATTTATCTGCCATGCGTCCAGACAATAAACAAAGAGAAATGACACAAGCGCATGTTCTATATCCATGCACCATGCAATAGCATTAACCAAACACTTGATGTTGATATGCGCAACTTTACTGCTAAAAACGATACAAGGCAGTGACAAACCCAGAAAATAGACATAAGTAAAGCCAAGAGCACAATAAAAATTGGCATTTCCATTGTGCTTTGGTCCTATCATTTTGGCCCCCGGCCCAGTAAACCCAGATGGAGCAAGTATAACACTATTATTTTCAGTTTGAGGTGAGAATTATTAACATTCTTCTTGCTAAGACTAGGGTAAGTATATTTTTAAGCACCGGCACTAACAATAATGGTAAAAATACAAATATTAAGTAAAAGGCATCTGATGCGGCCGCAATATACCAAAACAGTTACCTCGGAATGCGCTTGAATATATGCAGAAAGATCTTCACCGGTATAGGAAATTACGTCAACAAGCAGCCATGCACAATCAATAAGTGTCTTCCTTTCCTCCAGAAGCTCACGTGCCATTCCTTGTAAACCTTTCTCCCATCTCAAGGCAAATGAACGCCTCACTATACATTTATTGATAATGTCAAACCCATTGTCCTTACTACTGCCTTTTATCTGGGAAGAATTGCCGCAACGGATCTGCTCTTGAGCAGCTAATAGAAGAACTGCAGACTGGATAATTTTTCCATCCTCAATGTAATTCCAGAGCTCCCGAATTATATTATTTGTTTTTTTGGCAAGCAGTCTAGTTGTATCCAAGAAGATCTTCTGTAAAACCACAAGGAAGAAAAATCTAAGTCATTTAGCATTCATATGCAAGCAATGTTGAATAATCTTTCTATATAGCCCCGTGTTTCCTCCGAGCAAAGTAAATATGGATTAGGGACAATCTCCAACGCAAAGTAAAATCAAATTAATTACTAGCACCAGTTTTTGTATATTTTTTATGACTTTTTATTCTTTACTATAAGAACATGCACTAACACATGAAGACAAAAAGGATTAACAAACAAAAACTTTACTTTCTCTGACAAGTTGAGATGAAAGATGTTCGGTACTTGGTATAATGGTATCACTAATTTCATTATAACAGCTGTCAAGGGCCCTATTATGACCACAGTTACTCTTTATGTCATGATGCAAAAGTAGTAACTCATATAGTAATTCGTATATAGGGAGGGGAGTGAAACAGACCATTTCAGGTAGACACAGCAGATGAATAAGCTTGTAGATATAATCCAGATGATTTTGGCTGCGAGAAATATTGTCCTCCAGATTGTCCTCTAGATACTTATGTAGGCAAGTATTCTCAACTGCGACGTGGAGAGGGAGTAGATTCTCAATGATATCACTGCCAACTGTGCGCACATTGGGTGATGCACCATGGCGTAAAAGCAGCTTGATCATGTCAACAGACAACCTTTCAGCAGCTTCATGGAGCGCGAAGTATCCAAAAATGTTTATGCAGTTGGTATTGGCGTGCATCCCATGGAGCTCAGGTGCCATGCCCTCCAGTATAACTTTTGCACATCTTAGGGCATTGAGACCGACAAAAACGGTTAAGGTTTGTGCGGTGATGGTACGATCCCTAACATTCCCTGGCCTCCACAGTTCTTAAAAAATCGGAGGAAGCACCGGACACTATCCTTTGCAAGGATGGGCTCCAATTCGGGATATTTGTCCAAGAATTTATCACACAGCCGCTAGATGGATCCATCAACATTGAAAAAGGTGAAAGGCAACAGTTATTTAACTAAAAGCACAACAAAACAAATTGTCTTGTGGTATATGCCGGTGCATGTATGACAACAATGAAAACAACAAAACCTTGTAACCCAAGCAAGTTGGTGTAGACTAAAGATAAAACCAAACATGAGGCACCAACAAGGAGGGAAGATAATTAAAGTAGAGGGATCTAAAGCTAGCATGGTTTTTTCAGGCATGTGAATCCACGTGTTCCTATCCAAAGGTTCATATATGACAACAATAAACATATTGTTTCAGTAGACTTAGAACACAAACCTGGGGATCAGGGTCTGGGATGATTATGTCATTTGCTATGGACTTGGCAATCTGAACATTCATTTCAATAAAAAACTGGAACAGAGAATGTCAAGAGTCAGCACTGGGACAGAAAAAGTAAGGGAGAGGAATATCACACAGATGGATAGTTATCATACCCCATCAATCTTTTTGACATGAGAAGCATCAGCAACTTCAAAAGTAGGGCTAGGGCGCCGCGGATACTCATTTCTTACTGTAATTGATTTCTCTTTACCATTAACGTTATATTTGTCCAGGGCAAGTAACTCGTTTTCCCATGGTGCCTCAAATTTCAATTCCATCCTTTTGCTTTCCTGAAACAAGCAAGTTTAATCTCGAATTACGTACCAAACAAGATTACTACAAGGCATGCAATGGTTACCATGATCCAGAAGACCCTGGGATAAATTGATTCCTATCTAAAATGGATCCCGGATCACTGAAACATAAGCATATCTGATGATATATTTCTTCTGGTCTGCAAAGGGCCGGTCAGGGAAAGATTCCATCTTTCTCAAGATGCAGCAAGTTTGTGATGTTTTGTCACCAGTTCCTTTCTCTTGTACAGTAATTACCAGGGTAGTTTGTCGTTCTTGCCTCAAAACGGCAGCATCTCTTTGTAAGTAATTTGTGAATCAACATTCAACGGTCAGAACAAATATGAGTAAAACTTGACGAGAGGGGACGAGACATTAGCTCTATATTAGAGAAGCGTCACAGAGAGTTAAACTAGATCAATCAAGAACGATGCGACGGTAATAATTTATCTAGGGCTTTATAATCATCTTTAGTCGACCGTAAACATATGAGAGAAGGGCCGACTAACAAACAATTTCATCAGTATTCTACGGCAAGATCATCACACACATCACACAGAGACCATACATAACAGATCAGATATCAAACGAGAAGGAGAGCGGTGCACGTGCGGCAGGATAGTACCTCGCCGCTGATCTGGAGGAGGTGGCGGCGCGTCGATCGGCACTCGCGTCGCGCCGACACACCGTATGTGGCGGCTGGGAAAGGGAGAGCTGGGTGGGCGTGGCCAAACTACCCAAGTGGGCCGCCAAATTGGCCTGGATGCATCGCCTGGTCCCTGCCTGCAGCCTGCATTCTCATCTCGATAAGCCTAAACGAGCCTGTACGCACCGCCGCCGCCGCCGCCCCTCTCCCGTCCTACTCCTCCGCCGTGGCACGCCCGTCCTTCTCCTCCTCCGGCCTCCCCTTGACCCCACCCCCCCCCCCCCCCCCGTCGCCGGCGGCCACACTCCATCGCGCCCGTGAGGTAGACTCCGTCTTCTCCGGCGGCACGGTCCTGGAGTGCCTGCTCGATGGGTCTGCTCGCCATGGTCGGATGGTGGTCTCCGCCCAGCGTCCTGCAGTTGGATTTCGAGGGCGGCTCTTCCTTTCAACTGCTCCGGGTCAACTGGCTGCAAGTTCTTTTCAGTTAAAGCACACGCCAAAGATCGGCAAAAACATGAGATTCCTGACTCCGGGCTTTAGTGATCTCTATATTTTTAAAACTCAAAAATCATATTTATAAATTGAAAAAATAAAAAAATCCTATATATGTTGTCAATAATGTATCACGTCAAATGAGAAAAATATTGATTTGAAATGCTTTATATTCTAAATTACACAAAAATGAAAAATGTGTTGACCTAAATGCACACGCTTTCAAATCTACAAAATATACAAACTTTTGTCATTTTTGTGTAGGTCCGAATATAAAGTATTTCAAATCAAGATTTTACATGTTTGTGGGATATATCATTTACAACATGCGGTATTGTTTTTCAGAATTTTTTAAACTTATAAATATGATTTTTTTATTAAATAGAGCGATTACTCGAGCTCAGGCGGGCTGGGATGCTTCTGCTCGCGACCATCTTCTTCTAGTGGGCCTCGGTGGCAAGGGGATGAAGTGTGGTGGTGTGTCCTTTGCTCTGCTGGGTGTGGCGGCGACCTAGGAGTGTGTTTGTCGCAGCGGGCGACTTCGTCTTCTTCGTTGGCAAGGTGCTAACAAGGATATGGAGTTAATTCCCTACAGATGGTTGTGTGGTACTTTGAATCTGCAGCTCGGAGATTCACGCATGGTGACTTTGTTTGCCACCATGATCCCTGGTTGAAGGGACGGTCTCTCTCTTATATATAAATGTATATCTCCTTTTAAGCCGCCGGTTGGGATAAGTCATGAGTTGTAAATCTTGGTGTATATAATCTCACCCGATCATAGTAAAAATTTGTCACCTAGTGTTTCCTCCTTGGAAGGGTTTTTCACACTAAAATCTTGCATTCCCCGTTATGTTGATCTTACTATTCTGCATCATTTATTGCTTGTACTCCCTCCGTATCAAAATATAGGACTTTCTACCAATTTTACACACGCATGTATCTAGACACCGTCTGCGGTGATCCTGCACTGCTCCGTCTGCGGTGATCCTCTCCGGCCTGAAGTTTTCCAGGTAAATAATACGCTATACATTTTTATCTGCGCGCAGGTTCTGGACTAACGACGTCCCGGTTAAGAATAGATATGGAGTACTGTCCCAGTGCCGTAAGTCTTGTATAATTTTCTTTCTAGTGTTCGTGTGGACATTTCATCTGCAAGTCGATCTTGCAACGAGACGCCACAGGAGACAGTTTGTGCGGTGTGCTCCGGCCCATTCTCCCAGCGCGCCCACGGCATGGAGCGCATCCTCGCCAACATAGTTTTCCCCTGCAAGTAGGAATGCGGAGTCACGGCCAGCAGCACCAAGGCCAGGAGAGCAGACGACACGAGACGTATTGCCAGCGCTGGACGTCTGCCGGCCGATGACTGACTGTGAACTGGAAGCGCCAAAGACTGAGCAGACGACACGAGACCATATGCATGTCCACCGTGCACAAGTGGCCGACGACGAGTTTCATGTATGACGTGCCTGGCTATCGTCTCCTTCCTAGTAAAGGCGACGACGCTCATATTTTTCTGCTCACCGTGTCGGATTACCTGGACAACAAACACTGTGCAGTCTATATATATCCACAGTTGGACCGTGCGATATGACTTTGGGTTCTCCGTGTCTGTCACATGGCCTTTTTATGGCCGTAAGACGCCTACCGCGTCGCCGCCGTCTGCCCGCAATGGCACGCGGTGCTCTACCAGCCGACGTTCCTCCGCCGCCACCTCTCCCCGCGGCCGCTCCCGCTCCTCGAAGATCGTCCGTACGCGCTCGTTATCCAGCCGCGTCGAAAGGTTGGCCACTTCACCCACCTCACCCTCGTCGCCGTCGACCCCGCCGATAGCGTCCCCGTCAACGTCCCTCTCCAATCCAAGTACAGGATCAAGGACTCTGCCCCGGAGCCCTGCCTCCTCGACACGGCGAGTGAGGATTCCGTTTTCAACCTTCTCTATTCCACCGGCGCGGATGATTCTGCTCCTATCAACGCGGCCGATGACGCTGAACCACTGGCTTCCGCTCCTCCGGACGGTGCAGACTCGTCCGGCCCGCCGTCAACCACGATTGACGTCACGGCGGTGGACGAAGCGCCGGCGCATCCGTTGGGAGAGCGTGTGGAAGACTACGTTGTCTTCTTCGAGCGCACCGTCCCAATGCTCGGCATCTCCGTCGTGGCGTCCGGCGTCCCACGGCCGTCTGCTGCTGTGTCAAAGCCGGAGCCGCTACTTCGTCTGTGACCCGGCTGCTAACCGCTGGCTCGTTCTCCCGCCGTCCACCATCCGGCCGGTCAGCGTCACCAACTGCGGCTTCCACTAGGACACGTCCACCGGGCTGCTCGCCTTCACCGCAGTCCTCCTCGTCAGGCGCAGGCGCCGCGTGCTCGTGGACACCTTCAGGTCCACGACCGGCAGGTGGGACGCAATGGAGCTCGCCTCGAGCGGGGCCGCCCGCTGCCTCGGCGCCGCGTCTCCTGGAATCCACGTCGGCACATGCTTCTACTGGCTCAGCCGCCGGCAGGGCCGCATCCTCTGCTACGACGTCGCTCGGGGACGCGCCTTCTTATTGCGCGAGCCTGCGGAGCCGGACGGCTCCAAGGGCAGGTTTGGGCGGTCGCTGGGTTGGGTCGGCGGCCGGCTCCGTCTGTGCTCGGTCGACGTCCGCGCCACGAACGACGACAGAATGGAAGGCGTGCTCGGCGTGTGGGTGATTGACGATGGCGGCCCGTGCCGGTGGTGACGGCGACCGCGCGGCGACCGTGGCGTAGCGTGCACGGGGCCGGTGCAGCGCTGTGGGAGGAATGGATGTATCACTTCAGCACGCTGTGTAAAGATGAGCACGAGAAGCCGGTTGACTTCAACGGTGCGTGCGGTGAGTTCATCGTGGTGGATGATTGCCGCTGCCTGGTCCGGTACGAGTCCTCGAGAGCGGTGGCAAGGTGTACCTCGCCAGAGTCCGAAGCGGCGGTGGTCGCTTCCGGGCGCTCTACCGCCGGTTCCATGCGCTCCCATTCTTCAAGTGAAAGGATCTACTCGTACACCTCACTAAGTTGCAAGATGGCATTCGTGCGTTCTTAAACTGCTTCTCAGTTTTACTTCATTTTTGTTACCTGTAGATTTGAAATCTGAAACAGCTAGTGAAAACGCGAAATGCAATC
Source organism: Poa pratensis (assembly GCA_947311845.1). Lineage (NCBI taxonomy): Eukaryota > Viridiplantae > Streptophyta > Magnoliopsida > Poales > Poaceae > Poa > Poa pratensis. Next base: position 13,400,729 of record CAMZMU010000036.1, on the reverse strand, counting down.
CCGAAATGTTGTCACGATTTTACCAAGTTTTTGTTCTTTAATCTCAGAGGAGTAGTCGGCAGTACCCATCCTCGTTTTGAAGCTGGAACCTGACTGACGCTGCCGTAATGTACGTCGATGGCGCAGATTATGTAAAGCACATCCCTTTGGGGCTGCATAATTACATGATGATGCCGACTCCAGACATGTTCAGCTTGCTACAATGTCAATGGACAATTCGTGGAAAAACCATTCTTCTCTAATTCCTTGACCACCACATTATGCGACACATGTTCCTGGGAAAATTGAAACTTTGAAAGCAATCCTCACAGTACACGTTGAACACTGGCTAACTGCCCACTGCATTAATAAGTTGGTGTTTGGCTGACTAATACGTATCCGACTATCCGTAGGATCAAATGTGTTGTATATTTTCCCAGAGCTGAGGATATTCCCTAAGAAAATAAAAAACATACTAGAAATCATGCGAAATCTCTATTGCTTCACATCCACAAGGACTTAGATGTCACTATCATCTGATCTGAACTATCTGCACATGGACCAGTTGGAGGAAATAAATAACAGCAATGTTGTTCATTGCTAAGGAAGCAAACATAAACAAACTTGAAGTAGAAGAACCTGGAGACTACAAACTTACAACAGCTGGGAAAAGGACTAAATAATAGAATGCCCAACCCTTAATGAACTATTAATAAATTATCTTACTATCTAGCTAAAGGTGCATCACGAAAATTCTTTCTTTCTTCCCATGTGTTTATGTGCGGGGAAACTTGGGACAGCGAGAGGAAACTCCTGCCATACCTTTCTACTCTACTTTAGCACCTTCAATAGCCTGAATGCACCACTAGCAGCAGTGATAAAGCACCTTCTGGGTTGATTATTGCGTCTAAGTGGCGAGATTCTTCGTGCTGGACAAAGTTTATGATTTGGAGTTGGAGTAGATCTCCTAACCAGTAACTTATTACTCAGAAAGACACGGATTGTCCAGGTTTGAGCGGAGACCTAGGATCTGCGCTTGCATAGGCTGGATAGACCTTCACAGGAAACCGGGCATTTAAGACTGATCTCCAATATGGGAAAAAACTTCTCTTTATATATGTGGGATCCCATCCTCCGCCTGCTTTCTTTCTCACAGCCTGTCACATATTTCATTGGAGGTACATCATAAAAAGACAGAGACATCCAGACTTCCAGCCAGCACCCTGGCTTGAGATGTATTATGTTGATCAACATTGGTGTTTCATTAGATATGAATAATGTTACTGCAGTGTACTACTCAAGCAGCATGCTGAAGCAACATAAAAAAGATGTTGACCAGCACGATGCATGGAACAAACATTGCAACTGAAACATGCTTTAGTTATTGCCTCTAAAGAAATTTCAGATGCAACAGATCATTCAAGAACACTAAGATGTTGGAGCCTACACAGTTCAGCTATGTTATTAAGTTTACTTTCTATTGCATTTACCCCTTTTGTTTGGTAAAAAACTTCACACAGAACACATTAGGATGACATAGATGAACCATAGTTGGAATGCCGTGGCATTGCAATAGCCAATAGGTGATATATATTTGGAGGAAACTCCAAGCAGTGCCAAACCAGCTATTTCTTTCTGCTTCAAAGGAAGGCAAACCAACCTATCCAGAAGCAGCTTGAACCTGTCCAGGTTCAGTAGCCAAAGTCCATTAGAACACATATACTTGTATGGCTGAATACGCTACTACAACGCTGCCCAGCTTTGCAGCACCAAAACCATCACTGTGCTCTAGATAGTGACCTATTTGTGCTGCCATAAGGTGTAGGGTGCACCATAATCAGTATATTAAGGTATAGTGGGATACTTGTGTTTGTGTAGTGTGCTGCCGTGCCGTAAGGGAGAGGCTGTCATTTCCAACAGTTGTGACCTGGACTCGAGGTAAAGGCAACATGAGCAGTTGAGCACAGTCAAAAGTCAAGGTGCCTTGAAACAAAGATTCCAATATGTATTTGAAAGTGTTCATGGAATTCGTCGATTTTGGGAGATTTGTGCTTCTTTTAAATATATTTTATAATGTTGATGTAATATAAAAAATATAGAACAAGGAAACGGCAAATATTCCTAGAGATTTGTTTCTTTTTGCTGACACAATATCATTACTCATCACTCAACACCATCAGTCTATCCAAAACTAGATCAAGACCAGATTTGTTATCTTTACCTTGCTCTCTGCAGCATCCAGATTGGTCGTTTCCGTAACTGCCATGTTTGCATCCGTAAGCCCTATTATCCATTTTAAAAAGAAGGGGAGAGATTAGGACTCAGTTCGTTAATGTAAGAAGAATCACTTGAGCCCACACACCTTTGCATGACTTTCCATCTGAATTTCTGCAGTCATAAGGCTGGCTTCAAGAAGTGGCATAAAAAATAAATAATCAGCAAACTAACCATTTATTCACATAGAAAATTAGTGTGTGAAGCAATACAAAGAGTAGTACCGGTTAATAGTGTTCAAGGAATCTCCAGTAGGGCAAAATCCATAATCCTTGAGGATAGATGAAACATGTTGAAAGACCTCCACATGGGGCACCTACATCACATAAAGTTGTTGTATAAGGCAATATATCGCTAACATAGATATATGTAAGCAGCAAGATGATGGAAAGAATAGTTTGGAGGAGAAAACTGCACTTATGCAATATGAGTTGGAAGGTAATAGAACAGTGTGAAAAAACGGATCACATTCGATTCACTATATGGTTTTATAAACTACAAAATATACATATTCGGATTCATCTAGATTGATGTATCTTGTTTATCTTAAGAAAGGAAAAACTGTTAGCTTCCAAGAGTTTTGTAATCATGTAGTCAGAATTTATAATCTAGATGATTCAAAGGTATGAGTCAAGAACTGCATCACATTTCTGTATATTTAACTAAACTTTACAGTTATTCAATTTCAACTACTCCCTCGGGTCCGAAATAAGTGTCGTAGGTTATACAAACACTTTGTACATGATACGCAGTTCTCTCCGGACAATTTTCCGGACCGGAGGGAGTATTTGAAGTCACTTTAATTGTTTTATTTTGGTTTCCCAAAAAAAAAGGAGTCAATTCCTTCAGGCTATATGATCCAAATGAAGTTCAGACAAACTTAAAGAGGTTAGTCATGAACTGCATCCACCTGGTGTTTCTTGCGGGACAAGGAGTTTGCAGACTAAATTAAGTGTCTTAAGCATAATTTTTCAGTCTAACATGAATGAATAAAAAAGGCTTATGTCAACATCCTTAATATACCCCCAGCTCCAGCACCTAGAATGTTTGGAGCTGGGAGTCATGTCAAACAGCTGCCACCATATAAATATGGAAGTGCTCTTTTTTTTGCCAATTTGTATGCCATGCGTCCAGAAAATAAACAAAGAGAAATGACATGAGCGCGTGTTCTATATCCATTTCACCATGCAATAGCATTAACCAAACACTTGATGTTCATATGTGCAACTTTACTGCTAAAAACGATACAAGGCACTGACAAAACCAGAAACCAGACATAAGTAAAACCAAGAGAACAAACAAAATTGGCATTTTCATTGTGCTTTGGTCCTAGCAGCATCGGCACTATCAATACTGGTGAAAATACAAATTTTAAGTAAAAGGCATCTGATGCAGCCGCAATATACAAAAACAGTTACCTCAGAATGTGCTTGAATGTATGCAGAAAGATCTTCACCGGTGTAGGAAATTACGTCAACAAGCAACCATGCACAATCAATAAGTGCCTTCCTTTCCTCTAGAAGCTCCTGTGCCATTCCTTGTAAACCTTTCTCCCATCTCAAGGCAAATGAACGCCTCACTATGCATTTATTGATAATGTCAAACCCATTTTCCTTACTACTGCCTTTTATTTTGGAAGACCTGCCGCCACGGATCTGCTCTTGAGCAGCTAGTAGTAGAACTGCAGACTGGATAATTTTTCCATCCTCAATGTAATTCCAGAGCTCCCGAAGTATATTATTTGTTTCTTTTGCAAGCAGTCTAGTTGTATCCAAGAAGATCTTCTGTAAAACAGCAAGGAACAAAAATCAAAGTCATTTAGCATTCATATGCAAGAAATGTTGAATAATCATTCTATATAGCCCTGTGTTTCCTCCGATCAAAGTAAATATGGATTAGGGACAATCTCCAACGCAAAGGACAGACCCAGTGCTAGAAGCTCCACACCAGGTAGGGTCTGGGGATGGATTATACGAGTCAAGACTTGCCCCTACAAAGTCAAATTAATTACTAGCAACAGTTTTTCTATATTTTTAAGCCTTTTTATTCTTTACTATAAGAACATGCACTAATACATGAAGACAAAAAGGATTAACAAACAAAACTTTACTTTCTCTCACAAGTTGAGATGAAAGATGTCGGTAGTTGGTATCACTAATTTCATTATAACAGCTGTCAGGGGTCCTATGGTATGACCGCTGTTACTCTTTATGTCATGCTGCAAAAGTAGTGATTCGTATAGGGAGGGGAGTAAAACATACCATTTCAGGTAGACACAGCAGATGAATAAGCTTGTAGATATAATCCAGATGATTCTGGCTGCGAGAAAGATTGTCCTCCAAATTGTCCTCCAGATACTTATGCATGCAAGTATTCTCAACTGCAACATGAAGTGGGAGTAGATTCTCAATGATATCATTGCCAACTGTGCGCACATTGGGTGATGCACCATGGCGTAAAAGCAGCTTGATCATGTCAACAGAGAACCTTTCAGCAGCTTCGTGGAGCGCGAAGTATCCATAAATGTTTATGCAGTTGGGATTGGCGTGCATCCCATAGAGCTCAGGTGCCATGCCCTCCAATACAACTTTTGTACATCGCAGGGCATTTAAACTGACAATACAGGTTAAGGTTTGAGCGGTGATGGTAAGATCCCATAACATACCCTGGCCTGCACAGTTCTCGAAAAAACGGAGGAAGCACCGGACACTATCCTTTGCAAGGAGGGGCTCAAATTCGGGATATTTGTCCAAGAAGATATCACACAGCCACTAGATGGATCAGTCACAATGGAAAAAGGTGAAAGGCATCAGTTATTTAACTAAAAGCAAAACAACAAAACCTTGTAGTCCAAGCAAGTTGGTGTAGGCCAAAAATAAAACCAAACATGAAGAACCAATAAGGAGGGAAGAGAAAGTAAGGGGATCTAAAGCTAGCATTTTCAGGCATGTGAATCCACGTGTTCCTATCGAAGGTTTATACATGGCAACAATAAACATATTGTTTCAGTAGACTTAAGTACCCTATAATATTACAGGGTTTAAAGAAATAACTAATATAATGGAATGACTAATCAATCAAATTAGGTAAATGAGGATAACACAAACATCGGGAGCAGGGTCTTGGATGATTATGTCATTTGCTATAGACTTGGCAATCTCAACATTCCTTTCTCTTATAGACTGAAACAGAGAAAGTCAAGAGTTGGCACTAGGATAGAAAAAGTAAAGGGGAGAAGAATATCACACGGATGGATGGTTAGCATACCTCCCTCATTTTTTTCAAATGAGAAGCATCAGGAACTTCATAAATAGGGGTAGGGCGCCGAGGATACTCATTTCTTACTGTAATTGTTTTCTCTTTACCATTAACGTTATATTTGTCCAGGGCAAGTACCTCGTTTTTCCATTGTGCCTCAAAATTCAAGTCCATCCTTTTGTTTTCCTGAAATAAGGAAGTTGAGTTTCGAATTACGTTCCAAATAAGGTTATTACTACAAGGCATGCAATGGTCAACATGATCCAGAAGACCCTGGGATAAATTGAGTCCTATCTAAAATGGATACCGGAACACTGAAACATAAGCATATATCTGATGATATATTTCTTCTGGTCTGCAAAGGGTCAGGGAAAGATTCCGTCTTTTTCAAGATGCAGCAAGTTTGTGATTTTTGTCACCATGCATAACAGATCAGATATGAAACGAGAAGGAAGAGCGGTGCGCGTGCGGCGGGATAATACCTCGTTTAGGGCTCGCCGCTGATCTGGAGGGAGGTGACGGCGCGTCGATCGGCCACTCGCGTCGCGCCGACACACCGTATGTGGTGGCTGGGAAAGGGAGAGCTGGGTGGGCGTGGCCAAACTACCCAAGTGGGCCGCCAAATTGGCCTGGATGCATCGCCTGCTCCCTCGCTGCAGCCTGCATCGCCTGCATTCTCATCTCGATAAGCCTAATCGAGCCTGTACGCACTGCCGCCGCCACCGCCGCCGCCCCTCTCTCCTCCTACTCCTCCGCCGTGGCCCGCCCGTCCTTCTCCTCCTCCTCCTCCTCCGGCCTTTCCTTGAGTCCTCCTTCCCCTGCGTCGCCGGCGCAACTCCCTCTTCTCGGGCGGCACGAGCCTTGAGGCGCTGGAATGGTCGATGGGAGAGCTCTGCTCGCCATGGTCGGATAGTGGTCTCCGCTCGAGTTCGATTTTGAGGGCGGCTCTGCTTACTGCTCCGGGTCTGCGGAACTATGAACATCGCTACTATCGAATGGAGATTTATGTCACCCGAGTTTCAGTGATCTTTTATTTACAAAAATAAAAATATGCAGACTTTTAAAAACCTGGAAAAAATTCTGCACATTCTCAATGATGTATTCTACGCAAAATCTCAGTCTGAAATATTCTATAGTCAAAACTACACGGAAAAAAAAACGTGTGGATCTGGATATACAAACTTTCAAATCTTAAAAATATACAAGATTTTGTCATTTTTTTGTAGCACATAATATAAATAATTTATCATTGTGATTTTACATTTTTGTACAATGCATCATTGACTACTTCCAAAAGAAATCTGAATTTTCCGAACCTCGTAAATATAGTTTAAGAAAATTAAACAAAGCGATCACTGGATATCGGGAGTTTTGTATGATTATATCGGAAATCACAAATGGAGGTCGAACTACATCGTGCCCTTTATTTTGCAAAATTTTAAAATCATATTTGAAGTTTCAAAAAAAATCTGAAAACAATTCTGAGTGTAGACAGTGTTGTATTTTGCAAAATAGAGGGCTCTATGTAGCTCGGCCTCCATTTGTCCACTCTCAGGGCCATATAGCAAACTTTGGGTAAATTTAGGGTTCAAATCCACGGTCGCGTGCTCAAGATCAAGCATCCGAGCGAGCAGAACTTTACACAATCGTTAGAAAACCCAATACGACATGATCCCTAGCAATCCAATCATCATACGCTGGATTTGGGACTGTTGTTGGTATGTTTTCTCCAGCTGCGACCTCCAGGTTTTTTTCTGGTGCGAGATCGGACCCATGACCTAAGCACCACGAAACGCAGGCATGACCTGCGCCTTCCAAAAGAGGAAGTTGTCACAGGTTAATTTTTCCGCGGGCGGGGTGCCAAGGGTAGCTGCTAGGGACGGTGCCGATGTTGAAGATGACGCCATGGATGGAGGGAGGGAGAGTTCTTTTCGTCTCCTGTCAATCAATCAGAGATCGACGAAAAAAAATTATGGGATTTTTTTCAAGTGGATCGTTGCGGTAGATCGGGGGAAGAGGAAAGCTCTGGTACCATGTTGGTGGAAGCAATACCCCTTATGGGGAGTTCAGTGTTTATACGGAGTAGGAAAAGCCCCCACTGCTAGGGAATACAAAGAGGAAGGAGTACTACTCCTTGTCTGTTCATATGATTTACAATAAAGTCTAACAGTGGTTAGAGTGCTAGTACTGCTGCGAGTGATTGATCATTGTGACGGGATCTCCCCCCCACCCATTTTATTTGGCTGTGTGTATCCTCGATGTCTTCGAAGATGTTGTTGGTGCAAAGGTTGTGTGTAATTTGTATCTTTGTAATATTAATATACTCCATTTATGAAATAAAAATTCCACCATGGGGGGAGCCATGGCCCTAACCCCCACCCCCTGGTTTCGTTACTATTCTGAGCAAGATCGACTGTGTAGCTTACAAACTGAAGCTGCCAATTACCAGTTAGAACTGATACTTTCCCCTCTCCCTTCTCTCTCCTCATCCCCTTTTCCTGAGAGCTTGCCTGACGGTTTTGCCTCCTCACTCCTCTGTGACGGCTTTGTTGCTCGGCAACGACGGGAGGGAGGAGGCCGGCCCCTCTATATTAGAGTAGTTCTGTATTTATTGTTAGCTTTTCGTTGGCGACATGTCGCAGTCGTTGTGCTCTTTGTTGTTCATGAGCAACGGCGGAAGGGCCCTCCTACTTCTGCTTTGCTATCCATGGTAGACGGTGACTCTCTGTGGTGGATATGGCGGAAGCGACCTAAATAAGCTCAGTTGTGTAACCTCATATCCGTTGAGCCATGTTGGAGGTCGTCTTGCTCCGGCGCGATGTGCTCCCACCGCAGCACCCCAAGTGATTGATAACCCACAAGTATAGGGGATCGCGTGTAGCCTTTTCGATAAGTAAGAGTGTCGAACCCAACGAGGAGCTAAAGGTAGGATAAGTATTCTCTCAAGTTCTATCAACCACTGATACAACTCTACGCACACTAAACGTTTGCATTATCTAGAAAATAAAACTACGGTAGCAATACGGGTATGAGAGGTAGTTTTGCAAGATAATAAATACAAGAAAGTAAATGTTAGTGCTGCAGCAATAAAATACACTAAGTAACCATATACTAACAGTACCATGAGTGTGGAAAAGTGGTGGTAATTGTGGTGGCTTTGTCCAAGATTAATTAGTGAAGGTACTTGGTTCATTGTCTTCGATGCAGTTTTCTATGTGGGAGAGGCTAAATATACATGCACTCCACTACTTGGGATTACAAGTACTATATGATTGGATTGTTAGCAAGCATCCGCAAATACTAACAATGCATTAAGGTTTCCCCAACCATAGCCTTAAGTTCAAGGTCCTCTTACTCCCATACGTGCAACTAATCGGTTCGCGTTCTCAGGTTTCTGTCACTCCGGCAGAACTTCCCCGCTTCGTTACAAATACTACCAACCCTAGGGTGTTTGATCCATGCGCGCACAAATATAATGGACACCAAAGGACAGCACCATATAGACATACAACTCTAATGAACCTCATGCATTCAATTAAGCAATCAAAAGACAAATAAACTACGGAAACATGATGTAAATCATAGGATAAATATTATAGCATCAAACACCATGTTTACATAGGACGGTACAGAGGTTTGTGGGAGGATGAACCACTGAATACAAGGAGGAGATGGTGATGGAGATGGCGGTGAAGACGGCGGAGAGGGGCAGCGCGGCGGCGCAGGGCGGCGGCGGCGGCGGTGCGGGGAACTCCTTTCCCCGCCGCCGGCAAGCTTGGGGAGCGCCGCCCCTTAGCCTCCCTCCTTCATGGCTTCTTGGGAGCCCTCCCCCATGGAGATGGGATCCATGGGGGAGGCAAAAACGTGGCTTTTGGTGGCTGAAATTCGTGGGTGGAGGAGTCCTCCACGAATTAGGTTTCCTCCCTTTATATATCTTCTCGGATTTCCGTCACCCCCTTTTAGGGTTCCACCAAAACGGGCCTACAGGCCGCGTCCGAACTCCGATTGGGCTGATCTCGGGCTTAAAATCTTCGTATGGAAAATTGTGACAACTTTCGTAACAGCCAGGTCTCCATATAACGTCATCTTCGAGGGTCAAACTGGCAATCTTCGTAAAAAGTTCTCAGACAGATTTCAGGAAAGTCCCAATTCGACTCCAACAAATATCTAAAGAGTAAAACAAGAACATTGTGCACTTTTGCAACTATTAGTAGGTTAGTCCAAATAAATAATAAACTTAATATAAAACAAGTGCTAAAAGCATAAAAATGGCATGAAACAATCAAAAATTATAGATACGTTTTGGACGTATCAACATCCCCAAGCTTAATTCCTGCTCGTCCTCGAGTAGGTAAATGATAACAAAATAATTTTTGATTGTAAATGCTATGATCAGGTCTTTAACAATTGCATGATGTATGGATAATAAAACTTAGCAATCATGTTTCCTAATGAAAAGTATCAACGAACTAAGAGCTTATAACATGAAATTTATAAACATCAACAAGATTGTAATGACCATAATAAAGCATGATAGAGTGGTATCTCGCTTGCCCTTAATTGTGGAGCAAAACATAAATGCCAAGGCACCTCTGAAGTTCAAGTGAAGACTAGATATAGAGATATCAAAGATAAAAGCATCATGGTTATACCTCAATTAATCGTATTCTGGGACAAGCACATTACACTAAGAACGACAGCTATGCTCTCGAAGAAGTGCTCAAAGAAAGGATGGTGACTCAACATAAAAATAAAAGATTGGCCCTTCGCAGAGGGAAGCAGGGATTAACACGTGCTAGAGCTTTTTGTTTTAAAAACAGAGGTAAAAATGTTTTGAGAGGTGTTTGTTAATTGTCAACGAATGGTAGCGGGTGAGAACAGTATTCTACCTGTCAAACGGACTTTTAAGAGCGGCTCCCATGAAGGACGTTATTTCTACCAGCAAGGCAGATCATCCCTCTTTCTCTTTGGTTTACACACATTCAGGTATTTCACTGTTTGTCATTGCTTACTGATGAATCAGGGCAAAAGTGTGAAGAGAATTAATTGGTTAAAGTTGTAATTAATTGGGACTGGGCACCCCGTTGCCAGCTCTTTTTGCAAGTTATTGGATAAGCGGATGTATATGCCACTAGTCCAGGTGTAAAAGTCCATTTGACAAATAGAATAAAGAATAACCACACTAATTCCTCATGAGCTAGTAAACATTGACACAAAAAGAGAAATATTTTGAAGGTTTTAAAGGTAGCACATGCAAATTTACTTGGAATGGCTTGAAATACCATGCATAGGAATTTTTTGGTGGACTCTTTGGGATAACTTGGTTTTAAGGATTTGGATGCACGAGCAGCATTCCCGCTCAGTACAAGTGAAGGCTAGCAATAGACTGGGAAGCGACAACCACGAGAGCGATAACGGTCATAATCATGCTTGCGACAAAATAAAATTAACGGAGGCATAAAAACGATACTAAAACTCTGAGGCAAAATAGATCATCAAGGCTTAATTGACTTTTATTTTTCAGTCATAACATGTGTGAGCATGTGCCAAGTCGATTCAAGTGAATTATTCAGAGGAGGATACCACAATACCATACCATCTTATGAACAGGACAATGCATGTTGATATCAAAATAACATAATATGCACTATTAGCTAGTTGAGACTAACCATAAGAAAACATAAACTACTAAACAGTATTATTCACACATCATTTTTAAGTTTCAACAAGTAATCCATTAACCAAGTAAACATTGAAAACAGAGGATAAATAAAATATGTGACGATCCACTTATTAATGTAACTGGTGTTTGATGCTAAGATAAATAGATAATAAAATACAGCCGCTTCAAGTTTAGTTAAGTTCCTATGTTGCTCAAAAAACAAAGTTTAAAGGTTTGCAAACCGTGGGGTTATTGATGAAGAGGGATGCGGGGACATCCCCAAGCTTATGACTTTGGTAATTCTTCAATATTCCATAGTTTGGTGTTCCTTCATTCTCTGTGAAAAAACTTCAACACAAAAACTTTCCCATTCTTTTCTGCGGTTAGACATTAGTACAATAGATAATATTTCCCAAGTGCTACTATTAAACCAAATAAAATTTTGTTTTTAAGTTACAGAAAGGTTGCTTAAATGGCCAACTTATAAATGAAAGGTAAGAACCATTAAAAATCAAATGAAAACGAAAAGAGGCCACTCTTGCAACAAAAGTCAGAATCTGTCCAGAAAAACAGCAGCTGGAAAACGCAATTTTTAGGTGCACTTAAACATGCCCGAAATTTTAGCCAATTTTTGTACATGCAGAGGATTAGGTGCTACAACATCAGTAATTTTTTCGTGATTTTTAGAGCTTCCAGTAAAATATGAAAAATCGCGCAATAAGCAGTAGATACCGAAAACAGAAAATCACTTTTTACATATGTATCAACTAAGCTAAATGGATAAAACTTGGTACTTTATTTTTGATAAACTAAGAAACCAGAGGCTAAGCAAGACCTAAACATGCTAGCTACAGCAAGGAAAACTCTAAATAAAAATCAAAAGTAAAACCCAAATAAAATTAAAATAAAGAACCAAACAAAGAAGCAAAACAAAAGAAAATATTTTTGTTATTTTGAATTTATAAGTGAAAGTAAAGAAGCAATCGAAACCAAATAAGGAGCCTAATAAAACTAAAGAAGGTAAAACCAAGACATATAAAAGCAATTATAATACAAGTTAAGACAATACATATCATGTGGACGGGTAATATAGAGTATGAACGAGACAACCTCATGTTAGTTGATGAATAGGGGGATGACTCGGGCATCCCCAAGCTTAGATGATTGTATCTTCTTGAATATGTTCTTGGGATGCACCTACACATCCCCAAGCTTGAGCTCTTGCGTCTTCTTATTCATCTCATATCACCATATTGATTAGATCTTATAAGCTACATCCACATAAAACTTCACAAAACTCATTAGTAGGGTTAGTACTCATTAAATAAAATCCACTCATGTTCAAGCATTGACAAGTTTTATAATTTTTACTCAACATTAGCCACTGTATATACTAAGGTGTTCATGATTTCCGTTGTCCGTCGAAAAACTAATGAAACTAACAACACCAAGTACAATATTGAATAAACAAAGAAATCTGTCAAAACTGAACAGTCCGTAAAGATGGCATTCAACGAGATAGTTAAGTAGCTCAAATCGAAAAACTTTAGTCTAATGAAAGAAAGATAATAATCTCAGGTTTATGCACAAAAATTTTCAAGTCAAAATACTATTCTGAGATTTATCACGATTTTATTTACAGAGAAGCACAAAATCTGTCTAAACAGAACAGTCAGTAAAGATCGAATTTTTCGACCTATCTACGTACCTTAAATCAGAAAAAGTTAGTCTAATGAAAGAAAGCTAATAAGCATCACTTTGCACTCAAGAAATTTCAGATCAAGATCACGTTCTGGTGATTTTAAACATTTAATACGGTGGAGCACAGAAAATCTGTTTCTGGACAGCAAAGTAAAACTATCAACTTTCAATTAACTAAAGACTATAATTAGCATTTTATTTTTATGTACAGAGGTATATACACAATATTTACAATATTTACATGTTTTTAATGAAAAGCTTCCATGGAAAGATTTGTTTTGGTTTCATAGGCATGAACACAAGTGTTCAAGGTCGACCCCCATTTAACCATTACTCATCTTTCCAATCACTTTTCTTTTTGAAAACGTTTTTAGATAACAACTACACCTAATTTTTTTTGTAATTCGCATTCCCTATCCATAGTAAGATAAAGAACAACTTAATACTGAAAATAAAAACTACTTAGAGATAAAGCAAACAAGTGCACACAAGAACATTAACCTACGCTATGGCTCCCCGGCAACGGCGCCAGAAAAGGTCTTGATAACCCACAAGTATAGGGGATCGCGTGTAGCCTTTTCGATAAGTAAGAGTGTCGAACCCAACGAGGAGCTAAAGGTAGGATAAGTATTCTCTCAAGTTCTATCAACCACTGATACAACTCTACGCACACTAAACGTTTGCATTATCTAGAAAATAAAACTACGGTAGCAATACGGGTATGAGAGGTAGTTTTGCAAGATAATAAATACAAGAAAGTAAATGTTAGTGCTGCAGCAATAAAATACACTAAGTAACCATATACTAACAGTACCATGAGTGTGGAAAAGTGGTGGTAATTGTGGTGGCTTTGTCCAAGATTAATTAGTGAAGGTACTTGGTTCATTGTCTTCGATGCAGTTTTCTATGTGGGAGAGGCTAAATATACATGCACTCCACTACTTGGGATTACAAGTACTATATGATTGGATTGTTAGAAAGCATCCGCAAATACTAACAATGCATTAAGGTTTCCCCAACCATAGCCTTAAGTTCAAGGTCCTCTTACTCCCATACGTGCAACTAATCGGTTCGCGTTCTCAGGTTTCTGTCACTCCGGCAGAACTTCCCCGCTTCGTTACAAATACTACCAACCCTAGGGTGTTTGATCCATGCGCGCACAAATATAATGGACACCAAAGGACAGCACCATATAGACATACAACTCTAATGAACCTCATGCATTCAATTAAGCAATCAAAAGACAAATAAACTACGGAAACATGATGTAAATCATAGGATAAATATTATAGCATCAAACACCATGTTTACATAGGACGGTACAGAGGTTTGTGGGAGGATGAACCACTGAATACAAGGAGGAGATGGTGATGGAGATGGCGGTGAAGACGGCGGAGAGGGGCAGCGCGGCGGCGCAGGGCGGCGGCGGCGGCGGTGCGGGGAACTCCTTTCCCCGCCGCCGGCAAGCTTGGGGAGCGCCGCCCCTTAGCCTCCCTCCTTCATGGCTTCTTGGGAGCCCTCCCCCATGGAGATGGGATCCATGGGGGAGGCAAAAACGTGGCTTTTGGTGGCTGAAATTCGTGGGTGGAGGAGTCCTCCACGAATTAGGTTTCCTCCCTTTATATATCTTCTCGGATTTCCGTCACCCCTTTTAGGGTTCCACCAAAACGGGCCTACAGGCCGCGTCCGAACTCCGATTGGGCTGATCTCGGGCTTAAAATCTTCGTATGGAAAATTGTGACAACTTTCGTAACAGCCAGGTCTCCATATAACGTCATCTTCGAGGGTCAAACTGGCAATTTCGTAAAAAGTTCTCAGACAGATTTCAGGAAAGTCCCAATTCGACTCCAACAAACATCAAAGAGTAAAACAAGAACATTGTGCACTTTTGCAACTATTAGTAGGTTAGTCCAAATAAATAATAAACTTAATATAAAACAAGTGCTAAAAGCATAAAAATGGCATGAAACAATCAAAAATTATAGATACGTTTTGGACGTATCAGTGATCTCGTCCTTGGCAGTGCTATGGTTGTCGGGTCGTATGCATGCAAGATTCGGTGGATAAGGATCTAGACGAAGCCATGGGATATGATTTTCCCCTGTTTTTGTTCTAGGGCTTTAGGTGCAAAAGCCGAGGATCCAATTGTAATTTATAATTCTTATTTAGTCCTTCTTGTTATTTTTATTTCACCGCAAGCGCTTCGGGACCTTCGAGCCCCCTTTTCCCATTTAAAAATACAAACCAGAGCTGAATTGTTTTTTTGAAGTATCTTCTTAACAGATTCTGGACAGACGCCTAGTTAAAAAAGGTAACAGTGCACTTCTTATGGTTTTGATTGTTTGCATTGTGTGTAAAAATTGTAAATCCAACGGTATTTAGTTCATTAATTTTACCGGTGTCCCCATTAATTTTACTTTCATTCCAGGCGAGCCCTAAATTGCTAAATTGTCTATTTTACCAGATTCTGTTGCTACCTAGAAGAATCATAACAACGTCAAGGCTCTGTTCAAAAACAAAACAAAAAACGTCAAGGCAAGATTTTTTCTCAGCTCCAGCGTGTAGAGTGACGTGGAAAACAGACTCCGCTCTTTACGCCTCCACAGAAGCGCAATGGAGTTGTGAGCAAGCCTAGCGAGTAGCGAGTGGGCCATGGTTGTAAGCGTGTTTCCGTGATTCTTCTTCCTTCCCAAAACTTCCTCTAACTGCCCCCAATTTCTCCACATCTCCGCCGCCGCCGCCGCCGTCTCCGGCGCTCCTGGTGTCCGCCGTCCTCGCTCTCTTCATCTGGTCCTCTCCCATCCTCGCGGTAGTGCTCGAGGTTTGATGCCTCTGCTCTTCTTTCTCTAATCAAGGGGATGGCAAAGAGGTCCAGGAAGAAGAAGCAGCCCGCTGTGAGCCTCCCCGACGACCTCCTCGTGGAGATCCTGGCGCGGGTGCCCTACAGATCCCTCTGCCGCTTCAAGTGCGTCTCGCAGTCATGGCAAGCCCTCTGCTCCGACCCCGACCTCCGCAAGAGGTCACCGCAGACCCTATCAGGATTCTTCT
This sequence comes from Poa pratensis, assembly GCA_947311845.1. Classification (NCBI taxonomy): domain Eukaryota; kingdom Viridiplantae; phylum Streptophyta; class Magnoliopsida; order Poales; family Poaceae; genus Poa; species Poa pratensis. Next base: position 13,384,807 of record CAMZMU010000036.1, on the reverse strand, counting down.
GCCACGCTCGCAAGGAGCGCGACCACCGGGACGAAGGCGTCAGGTTCGTCAATCTGTCAGGGAAAGGCAAGCCTCTCGTCGACCCCGAACTCCTGTTCCTGCGTGACTTCGCCCCATTTGGTATCATCCTCGTGGACTGCTGCAGCAGCCTTCTCCTCTGCAAATGCTTCAAGACTTCTCCAAGTCCGTTGGACGCAGATTGGGTAGTGTGCAATCCTGCAACTGAAGAGTGGACTGTGTTGCCTGCCACAGAAGCGCTGCACTGTTGGAATAGTTTCACCATCCGTTTGGGCTTCGACCCGGCCATCCCCTCACGCTTTCAGGCATTCGTGCTCAACCAGGATTCTTTGGTTGATGGTCGAATCACTGGAGTGGCGATCTACTCATCGGAAACTGGACAATGGATTTCCATCAAGAGTGAGTGGGGCAGTGAAACTTGTGTTGATGACGGTGATTCCCAATTTGTCTTCCTCAATGGCACTCTGCATTTCACCACTTTTCATTCTTCTGCCCGTGATTCTATTTGCATGGAGGATTATACATGCGAATGTGATTACTCACTGGTCACAGTGGACACACACGGGAAGACATTGAGGAAATTTCCATTGCCATACCATGCCAATGATTTTTGTTCCATTGGGCAGTCTCAGGGACGCTTGTATGCTATGCATTTACATCATCGCAGAAATTCTTGTACACTCTCAGTTTGGCTTCTTGAGGAATATGGTACTGGACAGTGGACACTAATGCATTCTGCTAACGTTCCAGAGCTGTTTGGGAGGCATTGGCGCAACAGTGATGAGTTCTGGTCATTGATCGCAATCCATCCAGAATACAATGTGATTTTCCTTATAGATGGTGTGACGAGTAAACTTGTGTCATACAATATGGACAACCGGAAAGTTCATGTCATCTGCAACATTGGAGAATACTACCATCTCCCATTTCCACCTTACATTCCATGTTTTGCCAAATTACCGACAGATGGTAACTAGAACTCAGAAGCTTCATCTTTGCTAAGTTGGCATGGTCCGACACCTTTATGGAAATCATGTGTTGAATAAATGGTGGATCCTCTACTTTCGGAGCAGTGACTTGGATAAGTCTTGTGTCTACTTCAGTTTAGTTTTTTATCTGTTTGTTTTCGCCTGTATTTGCCTTGTTGCTTTGAACAATGTTGATTAGCCATCGAGAATGCGTATGCCAGCCTTCAGTTAATCTATTTACTTCAGTTACTAATTGCGGTGGGCAATTGTTGGGTCCCCATGTGGACTAAATTTGAGAGACCAAGCTATTTATATTCTGGAGAACATCTGAACTTTCACCTCTTTCTTTCTAATCATTTTTTGCAAGCATGTTTTGTATGCAATTGGTTATCCGTTGATGTTAGATATTGATGTAGCCCTGTTTATCAATGTGGTTCCTGCGATTATATCTTACTAATGTCGAAACTGGATGTATTACTCTATGATTTGTTATGTTGGTAGTTAGATGTAATTAGGTAGTATTCAGGGTGTGAAATGTAAAAGGGAGCTGATGTTAAAGAGGATCGATGGAGTACAGAGGTATCTAGAAAACTCATTCAGACCTCCTCTCTGCTCCCTTTCACGATGTACTCTGTACCACCAAATTAATCCAACTCTCAGTTGTTTTCAGTGTGAGAATCATTATGGTATCAGAGCGGGCCGATTCTGGTGCGTCTCGCCGGCCTTTGTGAGCAAATTTGGTTGCCGGAGAGGTGCTGTGTCACCAGCGACTGAAGAAATTGTGGCAGCAGCTGCTCGATTACGCCCAGATCGAGAGGGATTTGGCTGGAGGAAGGCGGATCCCTAGCATCTACAGCCGCCCCTGGTCGTTTCACCGACCACAAGCATCTGGCGACGAGATCGTCCTCACTGCAAGCTGCTGTTGTGCTCCACTCCAAAGTTATTTTCTCTCTCTGCGTCGTCAGTTCTTCAACAAGAAACAGAGGAAGGTACGAACTACACTGGCATTGAGTTAGAACAAGAGTTGATCTGAGTCTTGAAGACCGAAAATCAGATTACTAGTCTTGTGATTATTATCTGCTAGTCTGTGCTTTCTCTGAAAATGGGAGATCCGAGCAAGGACTCAAGTATGGAGAAAATGTATGAACTTTTCAGCAAGTTGTTTGAACAGCAGCAGCTGAAAGTAGTCCCTGAGGTGACCAAATATGCCTTGGAACCAAATCCTGTGCGATTGTCAGGTCCAGGGAACTATGTTAGCTGGGCACGTCATGCTCAACTAATTTTAAGCTCTCATGGATATGAGAACCTGATTGTTGAAGAGGATGAGAAGCAAAAGAGTGGTGATATTACTGCAAAACAAGTTAATGACAGGGTTCTTGTGTGGATGCTAGGAAGCATGGACCCCGTTGTGTGACAGCAAGTCGAAATTATGCCAACTGTGTATGAAGTTTGGGCAACACTAGAAAAACAATTTGCTGGGAAGTCGAATAAGATGCAGGCTACACGAATTATGGATGAGTTGACTCATCTAAAGCAAGGGTCCAAGTCTGTCACTGAATATGCAAGCCAAGTTAAAAAATTGTACAGAGATCTTCACTATTATCATCCGTTTGAACCTGTTGATAAGAAAGATCTGGCTGTTCATCATAAGTGGTTTGAGTCGCTTGTAGCCAAACTTTTCTTGGATGGGTTAAATCAGGAACTCAATCTTCAGAGACAACTCATATTCTCGCAAGCAGAATGGCCAAGCCTTGATGACATTATATCCAGTGTGATTGAAGAAGAGACACGCTTGGCTCAACGCAAGGAGAAAGATCTGAACTGCACTGAAGATCGAGCAGCCCTGTCAATGCAGTCACGACGTGGTCAGAGGTCCTTTAACAAGACAGACAAGAGCAGACAATTCTGTGAGCATTGCAGGAAGAATGAACACACTAAAGACATGTGTTTTGAGTTGCATGGGTATCCCTCTTGGTGGGACGACAAAGGAAGGCCACGGACAGGGGGAGTTCAGGGAGCAAACAAGAAGCATGCAGGCCACATTGCATCTCTACGGGAGCCACCTGTGGTAGATGTTCGAGCTCTTGAAGAGTTCACCTCCAAGCTTAAAATCTCTGAAGGCTCGTCATCCCATCAGAGTTCCCCTATGGCTGAATCTAGTCTGATTGCCACTTCTAGTCAAGGTACAAAATTTGATCAGGCTAACAATACCATAACCCAACCAAGGTCCTGGATCATTGATACAGGAGCCACAAACCATATGACAGGTGCCTCTGTATGTTTACTACTTATACGCCTTGTTCAGGCAAAGACAAGGTTCGTGTAGCAGATGGTTCCATGGCACCAATAGTTGGACGTGGATCCATCCGTTGCACAGAATCATTGTCATTATCTCCAGTTTTACATGTTCCAAAATTCCCAGTCAATCTCCTATCAGTTAGCTCTATTACAAAATCACTTAATTGTGGAGGGTGGTTTGAACCTACTTGTTGTGTTTTTCAGGAGCTGAAGACAGGGAGACTCTTGGGGACTGGGACCGAGCATGACGGGCTCTACTACCTTGACGATGGAAGTGATGAAGTGGCTCTTGCATCTTACTTGTCACCATGTCAAGAGTTAATATTACACCATCGTAGGCTAGGTCATCTTTCTTTTGCATCTATGTCACGTGTCTGTCCTACTTTGTTTAAGTTGTGTCCTAAGGATGCGCTGGTATGTGATGGTTGTGAACTAGCTAAGCATACCAGGGGCTCCTACCCAAGCATTGGTCTGAAAAGTAAGAGACCGTTTGAAGTAATTCATTCTGATGTTTGGGGACCCTGTGAGGTCGTGTCTGTTTCTGGACATAGATGGTTTGTCACCTTTATAGACTGCTTTAGTCGTTACACATGGCTTTATCTCCTGAAACATAAGAGTGATGTTTTGTCCGTCTTTAAAGATCTCTGTGCTCTTATTAAAAATCAACATGAAGCTACTGTTAAAATCTTGCGCACAGATAATGGAACGGAATATATTAATCACGATTTTGATCAGTTTCTTGCCTTAAATGGTATAGAACATCAAACTACATGTGTTAACACGCCGGAACAGAATGGTGTGGCAGAGCGGAAAAATAGACACTTACTTGAGGTTGCAAGGTCTTTGATGTTTACAATGAATGTTCCGAAATTCCTGTGGGGTGAAGCAATTAAAACTGCAACTTATTTAATTAATCGCATGCCCCTTCGTGTTTTAGCTCATAAAACTCCTGTAGAGTGTCTTTTAAATTCAAATGAGTTTGTTGTCCCTCCAAAGGTATTTGGGTGTGTTTGTTTTGTCCATGATTATAGAAATTCAGTGGGTAAATTGGATCCACGAGCACTTAAATGTGTCTTCATGGGTTATTCCCCCTCAAAAAAGGGATATAGATGTTGGTGTCCTTCGGAGCATCGGTTTTTTTTAAGCATGGATGTAACATTTCGTGAAAATGAACCATATTATGGTCCGTCTAGTGAATCTGGAATTTATTTATCTCCACCTGAAGAGCAACAAGAAAGGGGGAGTTTATGATGAGGGCCCTACAGTTGTTCCTGTTCTTGCTCCTTCTTCAGGTAAATCACAAATTAGTAACAACACTCCTAGTCAGGGGGAAGACTATACTGCTGGTGATAATGATAATGTTTGTCATGAAGGTGAGGAGGATGCGACAAGGGATTCATCACTTCCATCACAAGGCGTGGAATCTACAATGCATGGAGTCCCAGGTACCAATAGTAACTCTTATGATTCTGTAGCTCCTATTAACACTCCAGGGCAGAGTGATAACCAACCCTCTATTTCCACAAACAATTCTCCTATAGCCGTACGAAAATCCACTAGAGCTCGAAAAACCCCTGAATATCTCAAGGACTTTGTTGGACATAAATACGACATAGCCAATTATATTTCCTATAAGTATTGTAACCCATCTTTCCAAAGTTTCATTGCTTCTTTAGATTCTATATCCGTACCACATGACTGGAAAGAAGCCTTAGAGGACTCGAAGTGGAGGGATGCAATGCTTGATGAGATGAGAGCTCTGGAAAAAAATAAAACATGGGAGCTCGTAGATCTACCGCATGGTAAGCAACCTGTAGGGTGCAAGTGGGTCTTTACTGTTAAACACACACCTGAAGGAAAAGTTGAGGGGTTTAAGGCTCGCCTGGTTGCGAAAGGGTATACTCAAACGTACGGTATAGATTATGACGAGACCTTTGCCCCAGTTGCAAAGATGAACTCAATTAGGACGATCATATCCTGTGCTGCAAACTTTGATTGGAATATCTACTAGTTGGATGTTAAAAATGCCTTCCTACATGGTGACCTTCATGAGGAAGTGTATATGCATATTCCACCTGGCTTTGAGTCCAGTCAAACCGAAAGAAAAGTGTTACGTTTGCGCAGGTCTCTATATGGTCTAAAACAATCACCGCGGCCGTGGTTTGAAAGATTTAGACAAGCTATGCTAAAAAAGGGATATTGTCAAAGCAATGCTGATCATACACTATTTTACAAACACAATTTTGACCTGGTTGCAATTCTAATAGTGTATGTTGACGACATTGTGATTACAGGAGACGATTGCAAGGAAATCATAAACCTGAAACAATATCTAGCACAGGAATTTGAAGTGAAGGACCTGGGACTTTTGAGGTACTTCTTGGGGATAGAGGTCTCACGGGGATCAAAAGGTATATTTTTATCTCAAAGAAAGTATATTCTTGACTTGCTTAGAGAGACGGGTATGTATGGATCGCGTCCTGCTGCTACACCTATTGAACAAAATCATCGGTTAAGTAGCAATGAGGGGAGATCTGTGGATCGTGAACGCTATCAAAGATTAGTGGGGAGATTAATATATCTTTCTCATACCCGTCCTGATATTGCCTTTGCCGTAAGTGTTGTGAGCCAATTCATGCATGACCCGAAAACAATTCATTTGGAGGCCGTAAATAGAATCCTTAGCGAAAGTGCTTATGATCGCTCGTGCGAGCGGTCGCACGATCCGCATCTCGCGCGTCCCTCTTCCTTTCCTTTTTTGGTCCCTATTCCCTTTCCTTTCCTTTTCTGGCTTTTCTATTCCCTTTCGACCCGTCGCCGCCAACTCCCGCGAGCCCCCGACAGCCCAGCATCTTTGCCGCCGCCGCCGCCGCGCCATCCATCCCCCGGCGACACTTCCTCCCCCTCCCTAGCCTCGTCCCCCTCGGTTGTGTCTTGTTCCTTGGCTACTTGCCTTGCCGGCTCCGTCCAAATCCCAGCTCTCTCTCGGGCGGGTGGCGATGGAGAGCTGACCTCGGCGGCGTCGCAGGTGGAATTCTACGGCTTCCTCGACCGTATGCGCCGCCCCGCCGCCGCCGGCCTCTTCCGCTCCATCAAGAGGTCAGTCAATCAGCCGCCCCTCCTCTCACTGCCGCCCCCACGGCCTCCGTGTCCCTCCCCTCGTACGAATCTGACTGGAGCCTTCCACTGCAGCTTCCTCGCCTCCCTCGCGCTCGACGAGCCAGCGCCGACGAGGACGGCGCCAGGGTCCAAGGCCTTCTACGTGAGGATGAGGCGGGTGGCGCACCCTCTGCGTGAGGATAGCGCGGACGAGCATGGGCGACGCCATGGCCACGGGCATCCTGCTCTCCCTGTAGTGCCGGCCGCCAGAGCTGGGCATGGTGCGCGCGTCGTGCAGCGGCTAGTGGCGGAGGCGGCAATGGGGGCCGGGATGGCGTAATTAGAAGGCGCATGTGCACCGTCGTTCGGCGTGGCGTAGTACCTGGAGCTGCGGCACTTGTATGTGGGGCTGGAGCCGGAGTGCTAGGTGCTGGCGTATGCGTACGTCGACAGGGCCGTGCACCGGCGGCAACGTCGCATCCAGGGGTGTGCATCAGCTGCTCCTCGCCTGTCTCCTTGTCGCCTACAAGGTCCTCGACGAATTGTAAGCACCTCGATCCATTGCCTCGATGGGTGACTAACTGCAAAAGCTACTCAACGTTCGTCCATCACCGCCTAAGTAGTATGAAACTTAATTTTGCTCTGTTCCATCATATGCTACTGAAAGCAAAAAAAAAAAAATGATCCATTGCCTCATGGCGAAGTCGATATGTGTGATAGTTTGTTGTTCCAATTTCTGGTAGTTTCCAACAAGAGGGGGAAGCATACCGATTTTATGGGGTTAAATTAGATGGAGTTGGGCTGTGAATGTTGCAGGAGTTTGTGATAAGCATGTAGAGATAATTTTTCCCTGTGTGTGTTTGGGTTTCAGATTCGCGTTATCAGTGAGAGATTTGTGAATTCGTTGAGTCAATCAGGTCTATTGTTGCTTGGGGTTCTTCAGAGGAAGAACAACTCGCTTTTATGCGTGCTCTTGCTAATCAATGTTATTAATAACATTCGTGACTTGTGTTGTGTGGGCGGTGGGTCGCATCGTCTGTGCGATTTTTTGGCCCTGTTTTCCTCATAAACAGGGCATTGTACAGTTTGTATGATTTTTGGGTCCGGTTTTCCTTATAAACTGGGCCATATATTTTATCTATTCGGACAGTGGATATCGACCACTTTGAGGTCAAAAAAAAATGTTGTTAATAACCAGACCTGCCTCTTTGCTGATGGGTATCATCCACCAGCAGTATCTCATTGTATTTCTTGTTGCTGTATAAGCCTACAGAATGAGAGAGTTACATTGGAGTGGAGTGTGGAGTGCACGAATGCCTCAGGTAGCTTCCATTTTTCGGAACAAAGAAATACATTCGACAAGTAAACAAGCTGAGAGATAACAGTGCATGTAAGATGAAATGCAAACAGTGGATGGAAGGGAGGCTTTCTGGGACGCTTTCTGTCCCAGAATTCCAGGAACACTGTGTTCCCCAGTACTGATCATTTGTGAATCCCCTTATGCATGTTCTTGTCAATCAATGCTATCAATTGTCTGCATCTGGCTTGTTTTGTTCAGATTTTTTTGGTCACCAGTCTGAAACGAGAGCTACAATCTGTTTGCTTTTTTGGTAGGTACCTTGTATCATCACCTACTAATTTTTAGGTTGGTAATTCGTGCGCTAAATGGTTGGTAACACTTTATTAGTGCTAGGATCGGTAACTCGTTTGATATGTTCTTGGTATCATCATCTACTAGTTTTCAGGTTGGTAATTCGTCTGCTAGATGCTTGGTAACACTTTAGTTAGTCTTAGGATCGATAACTCGCTGGCTATGTGGTTGTTATTATCATGTACTAGTTTTTAAGGTGGTAATTCGTGCGCTATATGCTTGGTAACACTTCAGTTTAGTTCAGGTTAGTTATAGGATCGGTAACTTGCTTGCTATATACTTGGTATCATCATCTACTAGTTTTTAGGTTGGTAATTCGTGCTCTAAATGTTTGGTAACACTTTAAATTAGTTCTAAGATCGGTAACTTGCTTGCTATGTCATCATGTACTAGTTTTAGGTTGGTAATTTGTGCTCTAGATATGCTTGGTAACACTTTAGCTAGTTATAGGATCAGTAACTTGTTTGCTAGGTTGTTGGTATCATCGTCTACTATTTTTTTAGGTTGGTAATTTATGGTATAGATGCTTGGTAACACTTAAGTTAGTCGTAGGATCGGTAACTTGCTTGCTAGGTACTTAGTATCATCATGTATTAGTATTTAGATTGGTAACTCGTGCTCTATATGTTTGGTAACACTTTAGTTTGTTCTAGGATCGGTAACTTTTTTTTGGTAAGTATTTGGTATCATCGTGTACTAGTTTTTAGATTGGTAATTCGTGCGCTAGATGGTTGGTAACACTTTATTAGTCCTAGGATTAGTAACTCGTTTGCTATGTGTTTGGTATCATCGTCTACTAGTTTTTAGGTTGGTAATTCGTGCGATAGATGTTTGGTAACACTTCAGTTAGTTAGTCTTAGGATTGGTTACTCGCTGGCTATGTGGTTGGTATCATCATGTACTAGTTTTTTAAGTTGGTAAAATTTGTGTACTAGCTTTTATTTGTTTTCTATGATGGCATGACTTATCAATTTATCCCTTGCCTCTTTTCCCTTGACCAGACGCGTTCGCAATTGCATGCACACATCCTTTTTTAATCTTTATACGGATGGGCAGTAAGGAAAATGTTAGATTGCATCTATTTGTGTCATATATTTTTTCACTGGAGGTTGGAGAAGGCCGGCTTGAAGACAGTGAAGTCTTATATCTTGTATGATCAGACATCTTTCTAGGGTTCATGGGTGTGGAGTCTAGCTTTATCTTTATGGCATCGATGTTTCTTTTGAGGCTACAAGATTGAGGACTGGTGTTTCAAAACTATCAAGTTGATCTTACCACGAGGCTTTGGGTCTAAAGCATATGTATTCGGAAGAAACTACTCATAATAAATGATCAAGTTCTTGGTAAGGACTCACTTTTTTGTTTTCTGATACATGATCAAGTTCTGCAACGCCGACATTGTAGCCAAGAGGAGTATCCACTCATGGAGGTTAAAAATGGATGGAGGAGATGTGGGGATATGTGTGAAGTCCTTTGTCTATGGGTAGTTCTAGTTTCCAGTTTATCTTAACCTTGCTATCTCCCAATGTTTTCTACTTTGTAATATGTTTGTAGTCTTATGTTGAAAACTCATATAAGAAATGCAGTCTCTACTGGTCGTTTGCGGTCGAAGCAAAGTACTTTTTAATAATTAGTTTTGGTTCTTTCTCTTTTCTTTTTTGTCTATTTTCTTGGATAATATCATTTTTTTGTCTTAATCTGACTATTGCATGATACGCAGTATGATTGAGCTAATCTCATATTTTTTTGTGTAATGATTTTTGCTAAATTTCTGGAGCTAAACTCTTATTAACACTTTATTAGTCTTTGAGGTTTTGGTAAATTGATTGATTAGGTGTCTGCATGATTTTGTAGTTGGCTTTTTTCAGCTTGGTAGTGTGAGTTTTTTTTTTTGAAAGTTGGCCACTTGATTGATTAGGTCCTTTTGGCATCGTTTTTGTGGCTGGCTTTCTTAGCCTTGTAATTTGACTAAAACCTAAAATGTAGTCCGTCCTACATGGAGCCCATTTTTTTGAAATTCGAAATCGACATCTTTAAGTTTACAAAAATCGCGAAAATAATTCCCTGATGTAGATATTGTCTAGACTGCAATTGTGTAAATTTTCAACTACAAATTCATTTTATTTTGGGCGGCACAAAAAAAGACAAACGGTGCATCTGGGTGGTGAAGAATACATGGTTTCAAAATTTTGAAATTTCCCCTGATATGTATTTTTTTACGGCCCAAAATATAATGAATTTGGAACTAAAATTTTCCCTTTTTTTGGTTTGGATCGGTTAGTGATCTTTTTGTTGCTAATTGTTCTTAATTTTAGTTCTATTATGGCAGATTAATTCCTTTTTTGGCAAAATATTTGTTTCAGTTTACCACAAAATGGGATTTTCTTTTTGTTCAATTTTTTTACACTAGTTGGAAGTGGTAGTTATTTTTTGTTCAAAAACTTTACACTAGTTGGAAGTGGGATTTCTGATCACCCACCCATTATATTTTACCCTAAAATATCACTAGCCCAAAAAGGGAATTAATTTTGACCGCCTAAGTATTTTTGCAAGTAAAAAATCAAATCTTTTCTCGAATTGCTGCAAAAAAGAGGTTTTTTTGCGAAACGTCAAAAGGGAATAGTTGTGCGCCCTTGTTATTCAAATTCACGGTTGGGCAAACGTTAGTCGCGTCAAACCAGCACTAAAAGGGAATAGAATCCAACAACTAATTCACGATTTTTTTTGGCGTGAGCGGTTGCCGCAAGCGGAAAAGGGAACAAAAACTTCAAGTCACGTTATGTACATTGTGTAGCTAGTCCTGCCGGGTCGGATCATGCGATCAGATCGTGCGTAACCAAAAAGGGAAGGAACGCACTGGTGCGTGATACACAGCCCGAAAAAGGAAAGTAACGCAGTGGTTGAAAATCGTACGATCAATTCCTTTCGCTCGCACGCGCGTTAATTAGTTAATTAGTCATGCCCAATCCTAAGATATCTTAAAGGATGCCCAGGGAGAGGCCTATTATATACAAAACAAGGAAATCTACAAGTTGAATGTTATACAAATGCTGATTGGGCAGGCTCCTTGGACGATAGGCGATCTACTTCTGGTTATTGTACTTTTGTTGGGGGAAATCTAGTCTCATGGCGAAGCAAGAAGCAAAGTGTAGTTGCCAGATCTACAGCTGAAGCTGAGTTCAGGGCAATGGCTCAAGGTTTATGTGAGCTTCTGTGGTTACAAATTCTTCTATCTGAACTGAATTTATATAAGCATAAACCTTTAATGCTTTATTGTGATAACAAGGCTGCCATCGATATTGCTAACAATCATGTTCAGCATGATCGTACAAAGCACATCGAAATAGATCGCCATTTTATAAAAGAGAAGCTTGATAGTGGTATAGTTTGTTTACCATATGTAACTTCGGCTAGTCAAGTAGCTGATGTCCTTACAAAGGGACTTCCAGAGAGGCTGTTTTCCACCTTTTGTAGCAAGATGGGGCTTTATAATGTGTTTGCCCCATCTTGAGGGGGAGTGTTGGTAGTTAGATGTAATTAGGTAGTATTCAGGGTGTGAAATGTAAAAGGGAGCTGATGTTAAAGAGGATCGATGGAGAAGGATACAGAGGTATCTTTATTTTTGAGCTCAAAGAGGTATCTAGAAAACTCATTCAGACCTCCTCTCTGCTCCCTTTCACAATGTACTCTGTACCACCAAATTAATCCAACTCTCAGTTGTTTTCAGTGTGAGAATCATTATGTTATTTGAAATGGTTTCCTGTACATGCAGTTTTATTATATAGCATTGCAATTTGAGGATTAAATTTCTAGCTTGTTGCATATACACATATGGCGAAGAAATATGCATGTTTCCTTCAATGGAAACCTGCACGGTGTCCCATTGATGGTGTCAAAGTAAAACAGTGTAGATCACAGGGTTGAAAACTGATTAACAAATCACCTTATGCTGGGCCTATAGTAGGACAGAATTATTTCTTTCTCAGGCTTTATCTAACAGCATAATTCACCAACGACATGTTTGTACTTAAAGACTGTTTTTGTATTACCAGAGAAGTTGGGAATTCATCACTTTGACTCATGCACCGCTGGGTGTTATTTATTCTTGTTTTTATTAAGTTGTCCACGACCAGCATTTTACTATCTTAAACTCTTGTCCGGTCATACCATCAACGGCCACTAGGTTCTTGTCCTACGAAATCCATTTTTGTACAGCATGTTTCCCTTTGATATTTTGTCTAGGCTCCATACTTGCATAGTCTAATTTAGCAGATATTTCTGGTCAACTAATGACTATTCTACATTGTGTAACTGAGTGTTTTAAGTATTGATAATTGGATTCTTTTCTAACTGCTATACAACAGTGTTGAGAAAATATTTCTTGAACTTAGTCAAGCTCTGAGCTAATTAAACATGTACATAGAGGGAAAAGGCATGACATCTATCGCGTACGACAAAGAAAAAGTAAGAGATGAAATGCGTGTTGGCACTGATACATACTACTCCCTTTCTGAAAAAGGGGCATAAAATTTTCTGAAATCAAACAATGTAAGTTTGACCAAATGTATAGAAAACACTATCAAAAAATAATAATATTCTGTAGAGATATTATGAAAATATATTTAATGATGTATCTAATAAGATTGAATGGACATTGTAGAGAGAGATAGTTTTTCTAAAATGTTGACAATGCTAGGTCTTATTTATCTAATTATACATTTGTATGCCTACCTGAAAGTTTCTTTCCTTGCAACTTGAAGACTTGAAAGTGCATCTTGTGTCCTCGATATCAGTTTTGGATGATTTTTTTTGAAGCGAAACAGTGGGAAAGGCTCCCACTGCAATTTTCTATTTTCTCATATAACCAACGACTATGTACAGGTATTTACAGGAGTATACAAAGAGTTAAAAAAGGTCAAAAAATTCTATGTTTGTGTCTCTAACCAATCCTTGTATTGCTGAGTATACTTCTTCTTTATTCTATATCCAACAAACTTTAATTCCTGAATGTAAATTGCTTTCCAACTTGCAAAACTTGGTTGCTGGTTTTTGAAAACCTTAAAGTTTTGGACGATAGATGACAAATGGTTAAGTGATTGGTATAACCATGAGGAAGGTGGTGGGAATCGAAGTTATGATGACCGACGGAAGATGGGGCTTCAAAAAACTGAAAGAGATGATCCCCTCAAAATGTTGTTTCTCAAATGCTGTAAACTCGTGTGTATTTTGTTAAAAACACACGTGCGAGATGCTGCAACAGTTTTGGTCGTCTGCTGCAAATGGTTTTTGTTAGCTGCTACAAACATTGTCCTCCATGGGTCGTCCGATGGGGATTTATTACTGTGATGAGTGGGATTTTTGCTGCATATTCATTTTTTGGTGCATAGGTGTTTCGAAATGTACCAATTGTTTTTTGTATAGTTTGAACCCACCACTGGATGAAATGTTGAAACAATGTTGTAATACTAAAAGAATGTTGGACGGGTGTGGGGTATGTTGCATTTTTTTTAATGAAGAGTGGGGTATGTTGCATGGGTAGGATGGACGAGATTTCGCGTTTTAGATGATCAGACACTCAGGGATGCGGACAATTTCCCCCCGATCATTCGGACATTGTTAAGTGTTGGCTATGTTAAAATGTTGCTCGTGCTTTTTCTAGAAAACATATCATTATTTTCATGAGGGGATTCCATCATTTGAACTATGGTGCAAATGAATCAATAGGAAAATATACATCTGGTGCAAATTTGACCATACATTTTTATGTTCGTCGGTGATTACTATCAGCAATGCTATTTCAATAAAAAATATTGAACATTAACACTTCTCAACTTATTACCTATTATAACTTGTAAGGGCCACCAAAAAAGGGGTTGTACAATGCTCAATTTATATTCTACATGTTTATATATATCAACTTACGTTATCATACACTATACACCACTATTTAGACATATTTTTAAGTCCCATGCTTTGTTAGCTCTACCATTATATTTAGTATTATATAAAAATAGAAAATAAGGTTTACAAAATAATATATATACACTATATAATTAATTTTGTATGAAAGATTCAAGGAGTGGTTCATTTCCCTTTTTTGTTTTCACATTTAATTTGGTTATGTATCTTGTTAACGGCCAAATCTCAGAAGACGCAACTCATATATATTTTAAATGATATCTATATATCAACTATATAGCCTAAAACACAATAATAAATATTAAAAACATTACTGTATGATTAACAATGCTAACTAAATTATATAGAAATTCTATTTCTTAAAACCACAATATGATAAAAAAATAAGTATACAATTTTAGTATGATTATATTTAATTTGACTCGCGGTATCTCCAAAATCTAGTGAACGGGCCTAGGAATCACAAGTAATTGTTGGCATCAGGCGTCGTTAGCTGTCTCGGCGTATCCTCGCCTAGCCCAGGTATACATGTGGGCTCAATACTGTCGGGATTTCAAGACATTTTAGCAATTTTAATTGGTCAAAAAGTATCACATTTTGAAGTGGAATAGAATATTTTATAAAATGCAATTGGAGTTCTCTAGTGTTTGCAGTTTGTAGAGGTGTACTTGGACCTCTAATCTTATATCTCTGAATATTTTTGTGCTAACTTCATTGCAAAAATGTACATAAATCCTTGTATATAAGTCAGATATAAGGGTCACAACTCTATTACCATGCAGTACATAATATGACACGTCCATCGCCTTACCCTGCTTTTTCCTCGCTGGTGACCTAGTGTTTTTCTTTGCTTGTGATGGTTTCTATAGCTCTATGCTAATGTAACTGTTAACTGATCATAACGACCCCCTCACGTCCCTTCTCGTCCCTCCTAGGGACGACAGGGGAAACCCTAGACGCCTCCACTAGGTAACCCTCCCAGGCCCCTTCTCGTCGCTGCTACCGCCGACTTCACCGCAGTGGTGGCATTGGCCCCTCATCTCTGAAGGTGGCGTGGGGAGAGCTACGGTGGACGTGATGACGCTTCGAGCGCGTAACGGCTGGCCGCTCTCGTGATTGACGCAACCTTCGAGCATGACAGCGGTGCCTCCTCGACGACGTGAAGGCTCGCGGCGGAGGCCTTGCGACGGTGGCGGCGCTCGGTGGTTGCCTTCTCACGAGGAGGCGGAGGCGCGACATCTTGGCCGGAGTAGGATCTGATGCATTCGATCTCCACCGTCACCACCTCCACTCCCCCACCCCTTCCCTTTCGGCATCGGTTGAACCGCCAACCACTGTCACCTGTGGCAGATGCCGTTCCCGCCTCGCCGCGTCCTCCTCAAATCTCTGCCTCCATCTTCCTCGGCCATGCCTCTAAGCCCACTCACCTTATCCGGCACCGGCGACCGCACCCCAACCCTCGTGTGAAGTAGGGGTGGGACGGGGAGGAGAGGACAAATGGCCATGGTGGTGGGGAAGAGGGGAGAACTGGGGAAGGAGAGAGTAGGAGATGGGACCCAGAGCACGTGTCAATTCTTTATTCTTACAATAAATAATGAATCAAATCTCCCACCTACGACCAGTCGGTAAAGTTGGTAGTTAACCTTACCGAGATTGGCAGTTACGATGAACTCAGTTCTGTGTCCATGATCACCCATGAGGGAGCTCCTTTGTCCGGAAAGGTGGGGAGAGTGTTATGGGATTCCAATTATGATTTTGCCAGCCCTCCGTTCGCTAGGTTCTCTCTATGTGTAGGATCTTGTGCTCCCCACATGTGGAATAATTATACCTTCTTTGTTTGCACTAGTTGATTTGCACGTGCAACGCACGTCTCTAAGATATGTTGTGTGTTACTGTCTCTAAAAGATGATAAAGATATAATTTCTAATATTATAGTACAACCTGTCCTCTTTCATTCAGATTTTTTTTAAAAAAATAACAGGAATAGGAAAAACATTCAAATGGAGTAGCATGACTTTTTGACTTGCATTGGAATTGAAAACGCATATCTTTTTCATAAACATTGTTTGGCTGGGTCGATAAATGCATTTTTTTAAAGCATTATGTTTATGACATAATTTTCAATTTTGAGCTCACTAACAAGTTTCCTTGAGAATTGCATAAAAAGATCCTTGGAAAAGATTCTATAGTTTTTAATTCCATTTGGCTCTATGTGCCATTTGTTTCAATATTTCTCAGACGAATTGTATGTGTGCACGGAATAAAGTTGTAACTGGATATACTTTGATAGCTCTTGTTACGAATACTGAGAATTCACATTTTATCATTTAGCATTGTAGTGGAATGAAAAGAACATGATACACGTTCCATTATACTGTAACCAGTATAATTGATCACTTCTTGATTGAAAACTTGAGAAAATCAACATTAACCCATAACTGATTGGACGGTGTGTGGGAAACAAAACTAAGGGAATCTGGAGGCATGCATTTAAGTGACTTACTATTAATGCAAGATTGCTGCATTGCTGGGGATGATAATAGTTCAACACTTGCCTCTCCTAGTCTCATCAGTGTCTAGCCCAGTGCCAACAGTGATCTTTATATGTATTATTCTATCAGGATACAAATACTCCAGTGCTTGCCAGCTGAGAAGCAACCAATTTGAACTTCTGAAATGGCAATTTATTTCCAGCAATAATATGTGTAAAAATGCAAAACATATGGGATTACAATTGCAAGCATATGGGATTATGATTACTCACGATCGAAACACACGATCCAGCATAATAATCGACGCTGACACTTTAACATACAAGCATAGTACCATGGAAAACGTGTGGCATGAAGTACCCTGGCCACACGGTGAGGCTGCTCCCGAGCAGCTCGAGCCAAAACGGTACTCCTGCCTGGAAACCTGGACGTCCTCCTTCTTCGCCTTCGCCAGCCGGTCACTCTCTATGTCGGCATTGTGGATGGAGGAACCTTCCGCGCACAACAAAGGTTATGGAAGCCATGAACAGCAAGCTGCTTGCCTCCAACCACGATGGGGATGATCTGGACGCTGCAAACTGCAGAATAGACACTATACAACAAAAAGAAGAAAAAATAGTTCAAGCTGCCGACAATGACAAAGGAAAGATCAAATAACATTCAAGTGCAAAATTGGAAGACAGGGGAAGACTTGAGGACTATGGAAATAAGAACAAGTTCAGAGCACATAAATTAGTAGAACACGTGTCATACAATACAAGCTAATCAAATCACACTGGTTGTAGTTGTTTACACTGACATGTCACACTGTAATGTTATTTAACCTGTATCCCCGCTCATTCTCATGCCACAACACAAGCTTTACCTGGTGGTCACTGAGAGCAGTCACGTCCTGGCATCAAAGATGTTGGACCTGTGATCAGTGAGTGAATGACGAAAATAGGTCACACGCCTGATAGCTACTACTCCCTCCGTAATACCAAATTATGTCAATCGTAGTATTACACAATCAGTACTAATTTACTCTTTAGCAGACCAGTCGCAAGCAAGGATTGGGTGTTTCCGCTTGACCCGATGCAGAGCAAATAGGCATCCCTTCCTCAAAACTGATAGAGCTACAAAACAGTTTAATCTGCCTTAAGCTGCTTTCTATACAAAACAGTTTAATCTTCTTGGGCCTTCGATTGCAGCGCGTGCTTCCTGCCGCTGAAGCCACCCATCTTCCAGGCAGTGGCGGAGCTAGAACAATTGGAAGCAGGGTGCACACATGGTGCCACGGCGTATTTAAAACAGTTTTTGGGGTGCATATGTGGTGAAAAATTGCTAGTTTACAAAGGAAATTTGTTTTTCCCGGTGTCCTGTGCACCCGGCTGGTCTAAGGTGGATCCGCCGGTGCTTCCAGGTGCGACATCTCCCGTCCTAACTGGTGGTACTCATGATCTAGCATCCATGCCTGCTCACACTCGCTTCCACTATTGCAGTGCGACCGGGGACATGCGGTGTGCCGCCTCTGCCTCAACACGCATTTGTCCTGGGAAGGATCGGGCGCAGCAGCCAGGTGCAATGCTTCCGGCGGCCACGACACCGACATCTATCGCCGGTGCCAGCCCCTGGAGCGCGCCGTGGAGTCCATCCACGTGCTGTGCCCCAACGCTCGCTGCCACGCCCGTCTGCCCCGCCACTGCCTGCTCGCGCACCGCCGGTCGTGCACTTACGCGCCCAAGGCGTGCTGCCCCGGGGATGACTGCGGCTTCGTCGGCTCCGCAGAGGCCCTTCTGGACCACTTCATCTCTGTGGAGAAGTGGCCATACACCGCCGAGAACCAGGCCGGGATGAGCTTCGTCATCCGCCTCTGGGGCGGCTTCAATGTTGTCGGTGCGGTCCGCGGCACCACCCAGTACCTGCTTGTGCTCTGCGTGGCACGGAAGCCGTTTGGAAGCACGGTCTCTGCATTTCGCATGTGTCCCCAACCTGGCACCATTTTCTTGAGGCCAGATACACGGAAATGCAAACTTGAACTCCACTACCCCGCTACTCACAATCCCCAGACATCTGAATACCAAGTCAGAACCTCCTTCGACGTACCATGCACCAATCCATTTAAGGAGTTCCCCAGTCCTGATGACTTCGTCCAGTTATCCGTGCCCAATTATGTTCATTCAGACGGTAATGCTGCTATTTGGGTCACGGCCTCTATTACCATCTAAGGGCTTGTTTGGTACTAGGGTATTTTAAGGGATTGGTGGGGATAATACTCTAGTGGATTGGATGAAACCCCAAACTTGGGATAATCTACTAGGTAGGGGTAGCGGATTGAGTATTGAGAAAAATGAACTAGAGTTTGGGGAAATGTGAGGATAATACCTGTCCAATACAGTAGAACCAAATGATGTTTTGGGATATGTGGGGATTCACGGATTTGCTAATCCCCACCAATCCCCTAAAATACTCTAGTACCAAACAAGGCCTAAGTAGAGTAGATAATATGATCTGTCCATCGTCTTGCCCTGTTTTATCCTGAAGCTCAATGGTGAGCTAGTGTTTTGTTCTGCTTATGTGTTGGTTGCTGTTGATAGCTAGTATCTATGTAGGGCTATGCTAATGTAAATAAACTGGTGATCAGATTTCCGGTGTTGTCGTTAAAACTTCTGGCGTCTCATGTTGTTTCTGGCAACACTATATGTGCTACCCATGTTAGAGCGGTATTGATGTGAGGTGTTAACGGCTTTCTGTTTCCTTGAGGACATAATTTTTAATACTTGCTGAACTGTTACTGTTTCAGTTGATGAGAGTTTGAGCAAATTCCAGTGCTACGGAGTTTGTTTTCGAAAGGCAAAGGCCCTGTAGGTTTCATTAATCTTGAGGTATAGAGGTTAAGGGGCGAGGAAATCTATGTGCTTGGTTGGTAGTTGGTACAACAAATTGCAAAATATGTGTTCTTGTTCAAAGTGATTAAGCTGATTTTGCTAGTGAATCTGGCATCTTTTTTTTTATTGTCTTGCAGTATAATTGCATACAGCTCTCGAGTAGCGTGATAATGGTGTGCACCAGAGTTGAGACATCGAAACAAGTACATTAGACCTGCGACTTTTACGGCTTGTGCATGATCAAAATGCTGAATTGAACTCCTGTGCAAGCTTGCATTTACATGCAGTTAAGCAAAATGTCCAAAGCTCATACTTGTATTGCATGAAACCTTCGCGACAGACTACACGGCGACGCTGGCCCTTTGCCGACGCATGTGACGAGTACTTAATGATCAGCTAGAAGAAGGCTTACTGCAGCATGACCTCTCGCGCCCACTTAAGGGCTTTTTGATTCCTGGTAAACAATGCATTACATTGAAGGGTTTGGTCTCGAGTCCTAGGATGCTGCTGATTCATCCTAGAGAATCTTAGGTGAGATTTTTCCTCTTGTGAAACATAGGAGTGAAGTTTGTACGGTGTAGTTTACCGTAACGGTGTTGTCAGAAACACCAACTGAATGCGATGTAATGCCAGGCAAGACATGACTGTGAACCTGTGTGTTGATCCATCTCAAGTTGATTTGGAGTTTCTGCTTATGGGTTGGTTATGTTGCCTTGGATGGTGGCAGAAGGCTCTGAGAAAGATTTTGATAGCATTTTTCCAATATGTGATAGCATCTTGGATCCTATTGAACCGGGAGTATTTGCCTCCTTAGCTACACAGGGAATTAACCATCGTTGTTCCAGGTATAAATGACTCTGAGATAATACTGAAACGCATGGCAGTCACAGGGCACGTAACTGAGAATGTATTTGTCATAAACTTTTCCATGAATCATGATGCAGTCAAAATCTGGCAAGGGTTTGAAGGCATTCATAACATATATGGTTCCTACTCTTTGATTGACTTAGTTTGCGTCGGAATCGAGTCAAATTTTGCTCAAAACTATATGGCACTTGCAAGACTACAGGCCACCAAAACAATACAAAACTAGATGATACCTTGCCCATGTTGCTACAAGAGTACAGATTGATAGACACCAAAACCATACAAACTGCTCGATACCCTTATTTATAATATGGATTTTACTATGACTCAAAGCATAAAACTGAAACACCTGCTCTAGGTCTTCACGTTCTGGACCAGCGGTTCTTAGCGCCGCTTTCTTGAGTCTTCATTTTCCATGAATCCTTAACTTTTCATTCTGCACTATCTTCGCTTCATCTTGAGGGTATCAACTCTTTCAACTTTTTGAAGCCTCATCTTCCATGAGTCGTCATATCTTCGATTCTCACCACCTTCCTCATGGTTATACCAATCACTTCTGAACTAACTTCCTGTGTATACTCGCAAACACATTAGTCTCTTAACCATTTGTATCATTTATCATCCGAAACTGATATCGAGGACACTAGATGCACTGTCAAGTCTTCAATCTGCAAGGAAATAAGCTTTCAGCCGTTCAGGTAGGCATACAAATGTATAGTCATCAAACTTCTAGAAAAAACTAGTATCAATCTCTACAATGTCCATTCAATCTTATTACATACATCATTAAATATATTTTCATAATATCTCTATAGAATATTATAATTTTTTGATAATTACTATAATTTTGATCAAACTTACATTGTTTGACTTCAAAAAATCGTATGCGCCTTTTTCACAAGCGGAGTAGCATGTGTCAGTGCGAACAGGTGTTTTGTCTCTTTTTCTTTCTCATACGCAACAGATGTCATGCCTTTTTCCTCTATGTACATGTTTTAATTAGCTTTGAGCCTGACTAATTTCAAGAAATATTTTCTAAGGACTGTTGCATAGCAGTTACAAAAGAATCCAATTAGGAATACTGAAAAAAATTAGGAATACTGAAAAAAAATCAGTTACACACTGTAAAATAGTCATTAGTTGAAAAGAAATATCGGCTAAATTACACTATGGAAGTATGGAGCCTGGACAAAATATCTTAAGGGAAATATGATGCACAAAATGGATTTCGTAGGGCAAGAACCTAGTGGCCGATGATGGTATGACAGGACAAGAGTTTAAGATAGTAAAATGTTGGTCGTGGACAACTTAATAAAAACAAGAATAAATAACACCCAGCGGTGCATGAGTCAAAGTGATGAATTCCCAACTTCTCTGGTAATACGGAAACAGTCTTCAAGTACAAACATGTCGTTGGTGAATTATGCTGTTAGATAAACACTGAGAAAGAAATAATTCGTCCTACTATAGGCCTAGCATAAAATGATTTGTTGGTCAGTTTGAATCCTGTGATCTACACTGTTTTATTTTGACACCATCAATGGGACACCATGCAGGTTTCATTGAAGAGAACTTGCATTTCATCACCATATGTGTATATGCAACAACCTAGAAATTTAATCCTCAAATCACAATGCTATATAACTGCATGAAAAGAAAACCATTTCAAATAACAAATCATAGAGTAATACGTCCAGTTTCCACATTATAACATTTTCAGGACCCACACTGATAAACATGATTTGTTGATACAGTACCCACTGAAGGCTGGCATACGCATTCTCTATGGCTAATCAACATTGTTCAAAGCGGCAAGGCAAATACACCCGAAGACCAACAGATAAAAAAAACTAAACTGAAGTCGACACAAGACTTATCCAAGTCTTATCCAAGTCACTGCTCTGAAAGTAGAAGATCCACCATATATTCAACATCTGATATCTATAAAGGCGTCGGGCCATGGCAACTTAGCAAAGATGAAGCTTCTGAGTTCTAGTTGGCATCTGAGGGTAATTTGGCAAAACAAGGAATATAAGGTGGAAATGGGAGAAGGTAATATTCTTCAGTGTTGCAGATGACATGAACTTTCCGGTCGTCCATATTGTACGACACAAGTTTCCTCGTCACACAGTCGATAAGGAAAATCACATTGCATTCTGGATGGATTGCGATCAATGACCAGAACTCATCGCTGTTGCGCCAATGCTTCCCAAACAGTTCTAGAACATTAGCAATATGCATCAGGGTCCACTGTCCAGTGCCATAATCCTCAAGAAGCCAAACTGAGAGTGTACAAGAATTTCCGAGATGATGTAAATGCATAGCATATAAGCGTCCCTGGGACTGCCCGATACGGGAACAAAAACCATTGGCATGGTATGGCAACGGAAATTTCCTCAATGCCTTCCCCTGTGTGTCCACTGTGACCAGTGAGTAATCACATTCACATGTAGAATCTTCCATGCAAATAGAATCACGGGCAGAAGAATGAAAAGTAGTGAAATGGAGAGTGCCATTGAAGAACACAAATCGCGAATCACTGTCATGCACACAAGTTTCACTGCCCCACTCACTCTTGATGGAAATCCATTGTCTAGTTTCCGATGAGTAGATCTCCACTCCGGTGATTCTACCATCGACACAAGAATCCTGGTTGATCACGAATGCCTGAAAGCGTGAGGGGATGGCCGGATCGAAGCCCAAACGGATGGTGAAACTATTCGAAAAGTGCAGCGCTTCTGTGGCGGGCAACACAGTCCACTCTTCAGTTGCAGGATTGCACACTACCCAATCGGCGTCCAGCGGACTTGGAGAAGTCTTGAAGCATTGGCAGAGGAGAAGGCTGCTGCAGCAGTCTGCGAGGTTGATACCAAATGGGGCGAAGTCACGCAGGAAGGGGAGTTCGGGGTCGACGAGAGGCCTGCCTTTCCCTGACAGATTGACGAACCTGACGCCATCGTCGCTGCTGTCGCGCTCCTCGCGAGCGCGGCAGAAGAATCCTGATAGGGTCTGCGGTGACCTGTTGCGGAGGCCGGGGTCGGAGCAGAGGGCGCGCCATGAGTGCGACACGCACTTGAAGCGGCAGAGGGATCTGTAGGGCACCCGCGCCAGGATCTCCACGAGGAGGTCGTCGGGGAGTCTCACCACGGGCTGCTGCTTCTTCCTGGACCTCTTTGCCATCCCAAATCGGTGCCGTTGCTTGGGGCACCTCGATTAGAGAGAGAAGAGCAGAGGCAGCAAACCTCGAGTACTACCGCGAGTGATGAGGGGACCAGATCAAGAGAGCGAGGACGGCGGAGAACCGGAGCGGCGTCGGCGGCGGCGGCGACGGAGATGTGGAAGGTGCGGAGATTCAGAATTACTGGGCACATTTTCGATGCCGCTGACAGAGGCAACTACCTTCCAATTTATTCAAGAGACACGCTTACAACCATGGCCCAGTCGCCAGGCTTCACTCTGACAGGCTCCATTGCACTTCAGTGAAGGCGTAAGAAACAGAGTACGTCTTCCACGTCACCCTTCACCTAATAAAGGAAACGAATATGATTGGGCAGTTAATTAGTGAAAAACCGGCCAAAAACCGGGACAAACATCTCGTCGGCCGTCATGGAATACGACAGTCGCAAAGGCACACACAACCACCATGCCTACTATTACTAACACAAGATACACACACACTGCCGAGAACAAGGGGCGTCACCCGGTTGCCCATCGGTATCATCGTCATCAATCTTCAGCGACTCCGGCCACCTAGGAAGACCTTGCCAAATCGGGCTCGTGAAGCTAACACCGACCTATGTCAAACGCATGGCTTTTCGCAGAGAATACTGGCATGTCTGATTCTAATGAGAAACTCTGGAGAGGAGATGAACAAGACCCGCACTTACAAAGATTTTCGCTACCGTAATGCCCCAGCAGGTCATCGACGCCGCCCGTGACAGATCTGACTTCACAGTAGGAGAGGTCCAACAGAAATATAAGTCAGACACGTCGGAACAGGAAGCCAACTAACAAGGTCTTGCTGTGACCAAACCCCATCGCACACCATCGTCGTAGTAAGCGCCACACGAAACGCACTCATCGCCTACTGGCACCTGCCAATCGAGATGACATGCACATCTAGGTCTAGCTCCAGGAAAGCGTGAAGGGGATCGATGATCTTCAAGACGGCGCCCTAGAGAGTGAAAACGGTGACGCCGCTGCCACCCAACCCTGGACCAGGGTCTAGGCATTTGCCCGAAGAGCATGACCCGGGTTGCGGATGTCGAAGAGCTCCATGACAGCGCCTCCAAAGAGGGGAACGACGTACACGGCCGTCGCCGCCACCAACCGGCAGAGCCAGACAGACGTTTGCTTGGAACCAATCAACAGCCAGCCGACCAAGCCGGCGGATCGCAAACCCGCTAACCCGTGCACCTTCGCTTCGCTATCTGATAACTTTATCTAACCCTATTCCCTTTTTCTTTGTACAACTATAAACCATTGGATTGTCTTTAATTGGATGGGGGAATATGATGAGCGGTCAAGAAAATTAGTAAATATGATGAGCAGTCCAGAAAATTAGTAACTCGGGTCTTCCAAATATGATTTAGAAAAGATGGCTCAATGTGAAAGAAGAAAAACATTACTGCATTGCGTGCTTGGCAATGTTGTTCTCAAGAATAATGTTGATCACATCAACAACTTGACATGAGATCAAAATAACTACTCCTTCCTTGTAATAGATGATCTTACAACTCTTGATTATTGACTTTCAACATCAGCATGTTCTACTTGAATAGCACAATGGCTACTAGGTCATGTGAGTCTGTCCATAAAAAGGAAGATATCAACTACAATTTCTTTAGAATTCTAAATAAGAACACAAATCTAATGCAAATTTCATTCGGTTTGTCTGCTCCGTTCATACGGCAAGGCAAAACCAAGCGTACGTCAAGTAAAAAATCCTTGAAGCATCATGTATCAGGCCAGCGATGCGCTGGTTTCAGGTTCCTGCTCCACGGCTGAAACATGCATGCCCTGCAACTCTCCGTTCAGTGCGCTCAAACTCCATCATAACTTGTAAGTAGACTAGACAAAATCACAGCAGTGATTCCATTTTAAATGCCATAATGACCTACATCCCCTGCAAATATCTACAGCAAAGAAATACATCTATGCAAACACTCTAAGCATACAATGACGAGGAAAACAGACTGCAAATTCACACATCGAAAAACAAGTTCAAAAATTGCAGTATCCTCCATTGAGCTGTAGGATGCACAATTAGAACGGCTAGAAAAACTTGATAACATCCATGCCATAACAAGCAAAGCTTTACAAAAAGTGACAATTAAAGGTGCTGCCTCGAAAATTGTCTGAAAATTGCATCATGTGAACACAGGGACTACACCACCAGAATAATAGCTCATTCACCTAACAAGCTAATGATAACACGTACATATAGTATTTCTCCAGCGCCAAAGATAATAGCTAGATGAAACCTGCAACTGCCTTTGCAAGTGCAAAGCTAACAATAACCGCATTTATAAGAAGATAAACCGTGAACAGGCGCGCTTTTATCCCCAGCGAGCTGTGCCTTACTCGCGCTCGATCTGAATGGTCACATGACTGATGTTGTACTCTGCCTTGATGTACCCAATGACCTTGTCTAGCATCTGATCAGCATCGGCATCCTGAGTGATGGTCACGTGGCATGCCAGCAGCACCTTCCCCACTGTGATAGCCCAGATGTGCAGCTCATGGACAGCAATCACACCTTCCATCTCACGGAGACCACTCTCCAGCCTGCTGGCGTCAATCTCACGGGGCGTGCTCTCCATCAGAACTTCAAGAATATTCCGAATCATCTTGACTGTAGTAAACAGTACAATCACAGAGAAGATGAGGGTGCATATGAGATCAATAATCTTCCACTCAGGCTTGTACCAGATGAGAGCTCCTCCAATCATAACGCCAATGCTCTGGATGGAGTCCCCGATCACATGCAGATAAGCACTGTGTACATTGATATTACGGCTAGGCTTCTTAGCAACCTTGGCACCAGGCTGGGCACTCTCACAATCACCGTCGTGCTTAAGCAATGGCTCTTCAGCATCATGATGTAGTCCACTGCTTGAATGAGAGTGCTCATGAGTTGTGATGGTTACAGAGGCACCATGGCTGTGCTCGTGACGTACATGGCCCTGCTCATGATCATCATGATGGGAATGGCCGTCCTCCGAGTGACCGTGATCATGGTCATGTGAATGTCCATGGTCATGACCATGGCTGTGCCCATGCCCTCCGTGTCCATGGTCATGACCAAGTAACACTGCCATTAGGATGTTGACAAACAAGCCAAAAGCAGACACAGCAAACATGAGTGAGCCCTGTACCTCGCCGCTCTCAGTAAGGAGCCTATTGATAGCTTCGTAGACAAGTATGCCAGCAAGGAGCCATATAAGCTGAATGGAAAGCAGTGCCCCAAGGATTTCAATACGGAAAAATCCATATGACTGCTGAGGTGTGGCTTCCCAACCAGCTGCCCACAGAGAGAACAAAGATATGGCAAATGCTGCAACATCCGAAAGGAGATGGGCTGCATCAGTCAAGATTGCAAGACTGTTTGCTTTGATGCCTCCAACCACTTCAACTGCCATGAATATAACGCAAAGGATCACAGCAATTAGGAGCTTCTTCATGGACGCAGATCTCTCCTTTGCATCTTTCGTGGTGTTACTGGTGTCAGAAAAGTCGCAAGCAGCACCTCTGCAGCTTTTGTTCCCAGCTGCTCCAGAAGCGGATGAAATGTCCATTGTTACTTCAGGGACATGGGCGGTGATGGATTATGGCTCTCCATCTGAAAAAAACAACAGAGTCAATACGCAAGTACAATAATTATGCTAGATCTAGCAATTAACAAATGCTATAACAAAATTCATCGTGTGCATTTCCTACCAAAAATAATGAGAAAAATGCAGTGATGGAGATCCCTTTATGCCACTCAATAAGAAAAAACTGAAGCAGCACATCCATGCAGTCAGCCTTGCATGGACAATCATAAACATACATATCTGATTAGGTTGTCCATATGAGTATGACAAAAACAAAAACTATGTATCACATGTAGGAGTTGGAGTTCAGACTAAAACTTGTGAATATATCGGTTTGCAGAACATGGAAGGTTTACAAATGAGAATCATTAAGATTGCAATCCACAGGGCATGGTTTCACATAACTTGAGCAAACTCAGCAGCAAATGTTTCGCATATTTTATTAGACAGTTCATACGAATGATGCACCTACTGCACACCCCAATTGATATATTTGATGACATGAAAAGGTCAACTAAAGCAAAGTCAATATGCAGTAGGTTTGCCAAACATGGCAGGTAATCTGGAGCTTGCTAGCATAAAGAATAAATATATGCCTCAGAACATATGATAGCGACTATTTTCCTCGTTTATATGAACATGGGGCAGAGTAACTCAAGTGGCCACAGCTAGCAAATTAAAAAAAAAATGAACAGAAAATGCATCAACTCAAGTTTATAATACAAGACAGAGACGCCCAAATTAAACAAACACTGGTGGTCTGGTCGTACAACAAATTTACTCTCATACGAATTGATCTCACACCTGAAACCTCTACGAGAAGTATGGCAACAGTAAACGGGCAGGACACACAAAAATCAATACCACTAATCTGCAAACAAACGAAATACAGACATCTCACCAGAACACAAAACAATTAAGTTAACAGAGATCATGAATCCCCTTTCCCAATCCTAATATGCCTCCGAAGGTATGAACGGCAATTTTTAGACAAGACTAACTTTACTCAACATGGGGCAGAGTAACTCAAGTGGCCACAGCTAACAAATAAAAAAAAGTATTGACAAAAAACTGCATCAACTCAAGTTTATAATATGAGATAGAGGCGCCCAAATTAAACAAACACTGATGGTCTAGTCGCAGAACAAATTTACTCTCCTACGAATTTGATCACACCTGAAACCTCTACGAGAAGTATGGCAACAGTAAACAATGAATCCCTGGCATTTAAATGCCGGTGAAAACCATGCATCATTTTGAACCCAAGATTCCCAACCCTACCGTGTATGAAGAAAGAGGACACGGACCACAAGATGCCGATCGGAATGACCAGCAGAGAGCGTACACAAATTGGTATCTATGACCACGGGAGGCTAAGGCTGGACCGCCGAAAAGCGCAGGCGGTGGATAAGGACTTGAACCGCCGAAGCCGTGGAGAGACTGATTGATCGAATCCGCCACGTCGCTCGCGGACGAACTCGGCCACCACCTGCAGACCAACGGAATCGCACCGCGAGGAAGGACCCAAAGCAGAAACCAACAAAAAAAGCATGCGCACTACGGGGATGCGGGGACGGTGACTCGCGATCGGATATCTACTTGATCGGCCAGAATAATTCTCCGATTCCTCTCCTCCTGCGTCTGACCCCGATCTCGCCCCCGACGTTACCCATCCGTAACTGAAATTCTGAAACTCCCGTCCCATCGGAACGAAGCAAAATTCAGCGAAGACGTCCCGAGGAACCGAAATCGGTAGAGAGCGCGTGAGACAGAGTAAAATCGCCAACTAATTCCTCCGTGGGTTGTCCATTGAAGGGAACGAACCGAACCCACGGGGCAATCCATCTATCCTCTAGGCAGGGAAATCAGACAGCGAAACAGAGAGGGGTGGCATACGGTGGCGAGGCAGGCGCTGACTAACCTGGACGGAGAGACTCGGCTCGGCAGCCCCAGGAGCACGCTCCGCCGCCAGCTGCCGCCTGGTTTTTGGGGGACGCGACTGGATGGAGAGGGCCGAGGGGGGCGGTTTTGTTGGGGTGGGGAGAAGACGACGAAGCGGCGGAGGCGTGAGTCGTGAAGGGGTGGCGGAAAAGAAAAAGGGCTCGTGACTAGCCACTGGGGTAGTTCCGTACTTTCGCCTCGTCCTTAAGGTAGTCTAGTCTACTGACTTGGACACGCTCCCGATCCTTCCTCGGATATCCCTTCTGAATCGATCCCTCTAGAAGCCCATCGTCCACGAACGAATCTGCCGCAAGGGGTAGGGGTAGGGCTGCAATTACCTTTGGTGAGTTGGGGTGGGGACTCCACGGGCGGCGCGAGGTCGCCGGCGATCTGCAGATACGTCGTCGTCGTCGCCGGGAAGGGCCCAAACCAAGAGCTGCTGAGGAGGGTTGCGCCGGCCGCACGACGCAGGATATGCGGACGGGACGCTGCGTATCCCGGTTTTTCTTTTGAGATCGCGTAGGTATATCTACCTCTTTAAAGCTGCCTAGAGCCGACGTCAGCACGGCCCTCGCTGAGACTCTCGGCTAGGCTAGACCCGGTATTCGACCCGTTCAAGCTGATTTTGTCTTAATTATTTAGTATTTTGAAACGAGGCAAAAACTTTATATTGATTTGTCTTATCTTTTGATTTCTGCATAAGACTTTTTTCCAAAGATTGAAAACGTGATGCAAACAACTTGGATGGTTAGAAGGGTAGTTGTACTCCCAACCCTTCAGAGCTCGGACTTCATATTTGACACTGGTGCTTCTCATTTAAACCGGATTTTTAGTTGAAGGTGACGTTCTTTTGGAGTGGTGGTTTCATCAATTTCAAGACCCGACCACTGACTCGATCTTTTGGAGTTGTTTCTCGTTTTTGTGAGACTTAATTTTATCTTTTTTATATAGAGACAAAAATCGGTTTTTCGTGAAACTAGATGTGTGCACATTGAATGTAGAGATGTAAGCGCGAAATATTTGTTCAAAACTTTTTGACATTTCAAATATCTTTTCCGGTCACATAATCATATGCTTCCATTGGCGAAAGTGGATTTCCCTTCAAGATCCAACAAACTTTTTCGAATGTAATCGAGCCACTAGTTACTCGTAGCTAGATGACACGGTAGAACGGAGCGAGAGCGAAAGGGACACGCACTAACTAGCGATTCGGCTTTCCGCGTTACCCCTTGTTCGTTTCTAGTGGAGTTCTGATCCCAAGCGGACACGCGTGCACAAAAATCTGAGGATTCTTCACGGATCCAATAGTGGTACGTACTCTCTCCGTTCCAAAATAAGTGTCTCAAGTTTGCCTAAAAGTGAATGTATCTATAAGATATAGATACATTCACTTTTAGGCAAACTTGAGACACTTATTTTTGAACGGAGGGAGTACTCGCTTACTTCCAAGCTTCACTTGTCAGATCATGTCCAAGAAGGAGATGCCCATAATTGGTATAGTACTGCGCAGATGCGGTGTCAAGGCATGCTGGATTTTGAAGGGAGAAGAAAGGGACAAGAGCATGGGCGAGTGATGTACAGAATAAAGTAACAACAGTTGTAGGAGTATTATTTGTTGGACAAATAATTGTGTACCGGCAGTTAGCTGTTTAAAAAAGTAAATGTTGGGGGTCACGAAGCGAGGTCAACATTGTTTAATCCGCATGTGGTGCGACCGATCAAACTGGATACAGTACAAAACATTAACCAATTGTGGATCACCGCTGTCGAAAAGGGATAAAAATACTCGTAGATGATGTGCACCGACAGTAATCGCGAATGAAACGATGCATTTAGTGTCTTTTGAAGTGAGTCCAAACAATCACTTTCCATCCTAATGCAAGTCAAATTCAAGTGTAATGGAAATAAAAAAAAGTCGACACCGAAATGGTAAGATTAAACCTACATCACCCAAATAGGTTTACTTTCACAACTCCATTTTACTCCATATCGAGGCTTATATGAGTCGAAATACTAGTCTACGAAACATTTCATTTAAGGTTTCTCTTGCGACGGGTGATCGCGCACCATCGTTGTGGGCTTCCCCACCAACAGGAATCTCATTCTCATCTAAAAAAAAATCATTCTTCTGTTTGTATTTGGGTTGGCCTTTGGCGGATTAAAAAACTCGAATGGAGAGAATCGACGGCACCACGGCTTCGTCTCTGGTTGTCGAAGTTTTTGGATGAGAGAGAACGAGACAATTCTGGTAGGATAGACGGAGGCATGTTGAGTCGTAAGGTGCGAGTGGGGTGCAAAACAATGACTCGTGAATCCCACTCTAAATTCATTTTAAAGAATTCATATCGATTTCTACGGACCCAACGATAAGTATATATGAATCAGAAGTGACACCCAGATACGGCACACTATACACTATTGCAAATATCAGGAGATTTTGACTCAAAAGTCAAGGCCAGATTCATATTTGTACCATATGTGAATTCTTAGGTTATAGTCTAAAACCATTTCGCTATTTTCTTAACCCGTACCGATTGTTGCACACATAAAGGTTAGATTCCTCTAAAATTTTGCTGGAATTATAATTCTCTACCTACCTATGAGCAAGTACAAGCAAATTGCTGGAATTATAATTCTCTACCTACCTATGAGCAAGTACAAGCAAACTGATCCTTGCTTCATATAGATCCCTTCCTTTGCCACGCATCAATCAATCATCCAGATCGATTCCATGGGGCTTGGGAATGGGAGACGATTTTTCGTGGAGATGCTCTCCTCTCGGAGTACAACTCGTAGTATCTGCTAGCTAGATACTGCTACTAGTTTCAGGGTGTGTAAAGTTGGTTTACCTTGGTTTGATCTGGACGCCGGCCGGCGAGGGAGCTCCACGGTGCGGCGGCGCGGCGCGAAGTCGTCCACGATCCTCTGCTCCACTTCCCCTGCGTGCGTGCGCTCGAGAGTCCAGGAGGATGAATCGATCAGGAGACCGGCTGTTGTTTTATAAAGCAGCTGAGCTGAGAGCCTGACAGAAACAGAAGCGGCAATGCAGGAGTAGTCTGCCACTAGGAGCACGTAGCGTGGCCGCATGACCCACGCCGTGGAGGAATGCGCGTTCGAGATGCAGGAAATCTTCAGGCTCAATGTATTCAGTTTTTTATTAGGGGAAATATGTTTTTTTTTAACAAGGGACGGTCCCGAAGGACCTAGAGTTTCATTAAGTCAACACTGGTACATCTTACAGTTAAGGCTTCAAGAAAGATAAAAATTACAATCAAGCCCTTACAAATTGCACAAAGGACCTTGTAAAGAAAAAGAGGAACACAATCGGGTCCAGCTCCTTCTCCAGTGTGACGAACGCGATGCTCGGCGTAGTCAGCCTCAACGTCGCCGGGGACTATACCACTTGGGACGAGGAGGCGGGAGCTCACTACACCGAAGCAAAAGGGCCTCCTTTGCGGCATGGCAGCCTGGAGGTTGAACAAAACCTTGTAACGCCGGCCGGAGGTAGCCGTAGCCGACGACGAAGGCGGGAGTGGTCGCCCTTCGACCATCGTGAACGATGACGAAAAGAACGCCGCCGTGAGGAATCTCCCCGGAGAAGTAGAACTCCTCCCCTGGTGCGAGTCCAGCAATAATGAAGCACAAAATCGGGAGCCTTCTCTGTTCACGCCACCAAGACGAGCAACAGATGCAACGCCCAGATTCATGCCCCCACCACCAGAGCCGCGATTAACGAACCTTATTGAAGAGGTTGCCGAGTTGACGCTGCGATCCGTCGCCTCCATCCACTGGAGCAAGCCAGACCGCTTCATCTCCTCCGTCGTTCGCCAGGAGTGGCTCGGAAACTCCGGCGACTCAAACCTCATAGCACCACCTCTGCAAAAACGGATGAGGCAACAGCACCATTCCATCTCCTCGCCTCCACGGCCGGCCAGAAGGAGCTTCTCTTGATCACACCCGCAAGCAGAAAAGTAGCACCATCTTTTATTGAAGAAGACCGCCGCAGATCCGCCACCGCCGCCCATCCTCCACCATGGAGGCTTGACGGAGGAGCTTGCCACGGCAAGCTCAGCGCCGCGCCAGGATGCCAAGGTTATAGGTCTTCGGGGGAGAAAGACGCATCTCGCTAAGCTCCACAAGGGAAAATAACAGAGAAATCAAACAAAACCTAATCCTACTGCTATACACAGCGGGCCGGCACCCTAGGTCATCTCTGCACCAGCCGGCGAGGACGCCGACGGTGAGAGCGGCCGGATCTGGCGAGGAAAAGGTGACTCTCAAGGAAGGAGGAGAAGCTACGGGAGAGGAGAGGAAAGGGGAGATTTAGGGGGAAATATGTGGACGCAGGTTTGTGGCATCCGAGCGTAAATGTTTTTTGAAAATTTTAAATTTAGGTGCGACTTTTTTAAAAACAATCCGCATGTTTTCTACGTATATGAAAATATTTGGTGCAAAAAAAATCGTATTCCATGTTACAGAAAAATAACAAAATCGTGGACACGAAATAAGGGGAAATAGTAGTAGGGTTGAAAAATTCAAATCTTCCGCATATTTTCTACGTATATGCAAATTTTGATTAAAACGTATTTTGAGCTACAGAAACTTTCGGTGTGCGCATAATGTGTATATGTTCTTGTATACCAAATTTCATATTTTTCGACATCTAGAAATATGATTTAGATTTAAAAAAGGATCGAGCACCAGTGAGCTGAGCTCGGGAGGCACTGCCACTCTCCAAAAAATATGTATACCAGTACTACTGCAAGTTTTCCTTTCTGAAGAAACGGGTCGACAATTTTCACTTTGTCGTTAATGAAGAGAAAAGTTGTTTACAAGAATATATACAAAACAAAGACACCAAATTAAGCGTAATCTCTCAGATATAAGCTTCGCAGGCAAAGAACTAGATGTCTTTCTCTAAAAAAATCGTCAAGTTTCCTTGCAGTTGCAGGTCACGGCCTTCGACAGCCCATGCATTCGCTCCACCTCCACTGGGTGACGATGTTGCAAAGGTTAGCGAAGCCACCATGCTGCAAGCTCTAACCGTGAAGCGACACGGTCACATGTATCCAGAAGACAGAGCACAGCTTTTCGCACCAAAGATAGAAAGCGTTATGCACTGATTTCCTGGAGTGATTGCGGTGCCACACACGTTGAGGAGGCACATAAGATTTCAAGTGGGATGGGATTTTTCAGTTGCCCCGTGTCCCATCCCATCCCGATAATCCCGATTATCCCTCTAAATACGGTCATTAATCCTGTACGGGCAGAGTGGGACGAGCCCAACTAGCCCAGGACAGCCCACCCGTCCCTCTCCCTCACGCCCTCTCGAGTCAACCAGACCGCGCAGGCCGACAGCCGTGCTTTCCGCCGCCGCCGTCTCCCGCTCTCGGCGCCGCCTCCCGGTCTTCGCGCCACCTCTTCCCCAGCTATCGGCGTTGCCGCCGAAGCTAGCTCCCATAGGCATGGAGAGAAGGGGCCGAGCCGGCCGCCTCAAACCCTAGGCCGAGCGGCCGCCGCCATCGCACCTCGTCCCCAAACTCCTCCTCCCCTTGATCATCCCCGACTCGCGGCGTCCCGTTGCCTTCAAGCTCGGCCTTGCCCTTGCGGAAGCTCCCTCTCCCCGACGCGCGCTTCAGGTAACCCAGAATATTTCGTTTACTTGGATCGAGCTGTGGTGATGCCAGTACCAAGATCGATTGAGGTCCTGAACAATCAGGCACAGGTTACAGGCCTACAGCTCACCACAGTCCAGCTTAAAGTCAAAGCGTTCCTTAATTAGTTAAACTATACAGATACTAATCAGTATACACTAATACACTAGTGGATCACGATTGCATTTCCAGGACCGATCGAGCCACCAGGCACGACGGGGACACGCACTATAAAAAGATTTCTATCCAGTTTCGCATTACCTTCTTGTTCGTTTCCGGTAAAGTTCCAGATAGATTCTCCATTCTAGATTGATTCTTCACGGATACAGTAGCGGTACTTGCTTCCAAGGCTTCCGCTGTCAAATCATGTCCAAGAAGGAGACCCATGTAATTGCTAGAGATGAACAATCTTTTTTTTTTTGGACGGACAAGAATAGAATCGAGTGAATGGATGAATCAAATAGCAATTCCAGAGTTTTGTTTTGTTTGACAAAGAGTAGCTAGCTGTGAGAGTAAGTACCGCTTTTAGCTGTTTTCATTATTCTTATTTCGCCAAGAGTTGCTCACGGCGGAGGGAAAGCGAGGTCAAATTTGTTTAATTATTCCCCATGTGATCCATCAAACTGGACAAAATAAATCAAGTGGTGGCAGGCATGTTCGATCTGGCGTTTGCAAATCATTGTCATTCTTTCTGTTTTGTGGATGGGTTGGCGCTGGAAACTATAGCAAAATGGTAAATAATAAATCTTAATAACCCTACTAAGTTTACTAATTTGTCGGACGTTAAAAACGGGTACTGCACCACTATAACATACTAGGTTTCATGCTTAGGAGAACTTCATTCTACATTTCTACTCCTCCATATCGAGGATTACATGTGCACAAAAAAAAAAATCAACCAAATTATAGTGGAGTCGAGGGCAGACTAAGGCATGGCCTAGTGATGGGGAGGGGTTAATGCCTCCCTGCCCACCCGAGTTCGAGCCCTCTTGCTCGCAATTTTGGTGATATTGCACCATTCTTTTTAATTAAACGCGACAGGCTCCTCCCTCGTCGCCCTCATATTTTTTTATATAGTGCAGTCGAGGGAAAGCAAAGATCTTGTTGTGCGTTTGGTGGAAGTGGTAAAGGCTTGTTTCACTGCTTTTTATTCAAAGTTGATGTACCCCTGGACACGGTGTTTTGGTTCACGTTAGCATCCAATCATATTATGGGAAATCCATTTTAAAAAGTTAAAATTGAAATGAAATTTCAGGTGTATACCCGCAACATTTTATAACGGCACACAAAGTTTCGCGAAAAAACATTTTTGTGTTATGAGTAAAAAACTAAAATTCGGTGCTCCAAGACACAGGGCACAAAAAATCACAATACACTTTTGGCTCCCGAGCTCTAGAGTTTGCTCTATTAAAATATATGAAAAATCTTTTTTATAATTTTTAAAATCTGAACATAATCCTACATGTTATCAATGATGTATTCGATAAACATGCAAAATCTCGATTTGAAGTTTTCTATTTTTGGAGCTACACAAAAATGACAAATCTTGTATATTTTAGAGATTTGAAAATGTGTACATTTAGATCACACACTAGTACACAATGCTGCTGTGCATGAGAGGAGGAAGGAAGAAGAAAGACAAGGCAGGCAGTGAGGCAGATCAAGTCATTGCAGGGGTACAGTCAAAGCAAAGCTTATCCAGAGCTAGCCATCAGTCGCTTTATGCATGCAAATGTGATCACTTCAACAGGTTTTAACAACAAATTGTCATTTTTTATGTAGATCAGAATATAAAGTATGTAAAATTGAGATTTTGCATGTTTGTGGGATATATCATTAAAAACGCGGAGGATTTTTTTTCATATTTTTTGAAACTTATAAATATGATTTTTCATTTTCTTTAAACTAAAAATATCACTGGATTCCGGGAGTAAGAAATCTCTACTCACAAAAATTGTCCTTTTTGGGCGAAATTTTGTGGCAACATAAAATGTCCGGATGTACACCCATTTTTTCGGAATTGTTTGACATTTTAAAATGTGTTTTTACATAATAGAAGCATCTAGCCAAAATGGATTTCCACATAAACTAGCACTTGTAGTTAAAACTCTAGCAATTTTTTTTTGTCGAAACTCTCTCGTGCTAGCCGACGGGAGCTAACGATAACATTCAAAATTGGACCCTCTCGTCTCATCGCAAACAAAATCACAAGTTCGATGTCGTTCACAAACATCACACGATCCGACGCATGCTACCTGCGCGCCAATGAGGGCGACTCGCTGCACGCTAGTGTCCACAAGGACGCTGGATCTGAAATTCTTTCGTAGCGAAGAGAAACCTCTGAACTTTTTTTTCCTTGAGCAAAGAGAAACCAAAACACTCATGGGCCATAATATGCGTTTGATTTGTATACTTCAAAAAGAAACTGTTCTGCGCGACACAAACATAGGCCATGGAAGGTTGGCCCAATACCCTCGTCAAGATTTGTATAGGTTGGAAAGCTGAGGGCCGAAAGCAGAATAGTGCGTGCTAGTAGAATAGTGATTGC
Organism: Poa pratensis; assembly: GCA_947311845.1. Taxonomy (NCBI): domain Eukaryota; kingdom Viridiplantae; phylum Streptophyta; class Magnoliopsida; order Poales; family Poaceae; genus Poa; species Poa pratensis. The sequence goes on along the minus strand of CAMZMU010000036.1, from coordinate 13,347,670 downwards.
CCACCTTTCCCTCATGGGCTCATTAGTCGTTGTGGATCTATGATCTTGCGATGCAGTTTCACACTTGCTTCCTACCAGGCCAATTCATCCCTAAAAAAAAAGGAGGCCACTGCAAAGAAAGACCTCCACTCTCTGCAGTTGCACACGTGGCTACTACATATATATATTCCGTTGGAATTTGCATGTGGGCCTTTAGACATGGCCAACTAAATTCTAAAATTCTCATGCACCATTTGAGTAGCTGGTTTGGGACTAAATTTTAGTCCCACATTGCTAGTTGTGAGAGAGCTGCACCACTTTATATAGTGAGCTCTTCTATCACCTTCACTTCTTCTATCACTTGTATGAGCACGAGAATAGGAGAGCCTCTCGCACTCCTGCTCGCCCACCGCGCCGCACCGCGTTCGGGAATGATCGTGGAGCTACAGGCTGAGCGAACCCTAGCCGTCTACACGCAACACATGGTCTCTCGTTGTTCCAGTTCCTGAACCTTGCCCGCCGTATTCCAAGTCTTCTCCATCCCGTCTCCCGACGTGCCCTACTGGCAGGGATTACTTTCCCAACGACGACTTCTTCCCCGACATCGGCAATCTCTTCATCGACGACATGGCTTTAGATATGATATGATATGTTTATCTAATGTTTTACTAGATCGCAATTCAGACTAAGTCATATGCTAAATTACTCATATATTCAATATATTTTTAAAATACTGTAGTACTCCCTCCATTCCATAATAGTAGATGACACACATATATGTAGATACTATGCATCTATACGTGCTTGATGCATCTGTATCTATGAGTTATCTACTCCCTCCGTTACTAAATATAAAATGTTTTGGTATCTCACATGCGTAGTGAAATGAGTGAACATACACATTAAATAATGTCTAAATATATTTATACTATCTAGAAACGGAGGGAGTAGATCCTGCAGTATTTTATACTACCATGGAAAAAAAAAAGAGTCCCACAGCACTTTACAAGTCTACAAAGCTCACGTGCTGTGATGCTCTTGAGCATTTGTTTTTTCGGGGTCATGACAGTACCGAAGGATCAATCATCCAGGTGCTACCAGAGTCTGAACCTACCCGTGAAACCGGTGTGGTTCACTCCTCCCATATACTGTATGATCGCTCCAACGTGCTGCTGCCTAGGTCTTCTCTGTACATTTGCACATTTTTGGTTCTTGACATTTTTCTTCTCTCTTCAAGACGGAGCACCTGAGGACAAACCGAGCAGCATGCATGAATCTGCCCAACCCAGAGTGTTGGTGTGGAAATTAAACAAACTTTCTGCAATAAATATGTGACACTGATGTTCACAGTCTTGGATGTTCAGTCAGTTCTTTTGTGCAACCTCACCGCTGACGTCACGACATACTAGTACGATGGCCGGCCGTACAGGATCGTCGCCAAAGCTACTGAATTCCGGCAATTAACAAGCCGCGATCATTGCAGCCAACCCCACCACTCATAATAAAGAATAATAAAATAAGGAAAAATGAACGAAAAAGCCTCGATTATCCTTTTTTTCTGTAAATAAATATAATCGGCAGTCCAAATCATCATCACTCAGCAGGCAGCAGGCACGCGGAAGAAGGAAGCGGATTGGATGACGCAGCAGCCGCATCGCCAGAAAGCGCCGCGCACTTCAAGGCCGTCGTCGCTGCTGACGACGGACGCCTCCCACTGACGGGTGGGGCCCGCCTCACCGCTTTATAACCGCGACGACGCCCCACGCCTCCTTTGCAGAGTCCGAAGCAGTAGCTGACGGCGGCTGGCTGTCTCGTCGGCGCGCGGAACCCTAGGCGGCCAGACTTCGACCGATTCACGGCCGGCGAGGTGGGTTTGGTCCTATCGGCCTCGTGGCCCGTGCCGTTGCTTCAGCAATTATCGCTGATTTTTTTGTTTTTTTTTCTGTGTGGATTTTTCTGTCTCAGGGTTTCTCGGGCGCTGGGCGTGATGGCGGTGGCGTCGCGGCTGGCGGTGGCGCGGGTGGTCTCCCCGGACGGCGGCGCGGGAGCGGGAGGAGGGGGAGGCCGGGTTTGTCGGGCTCCCCGCCGCGGCCAGGAGGGGGAGGAGGCGCGGCGGGGCCGTGGCGGCCAGCCCTCCGACGGAGGAGGTGGCGCAGCTGACGGAGCCGCTCACCAAGGAGGACCTCGTCGCCTACCTCGCCTCTGGGTGCAAGCCCAAGGAGAACTGGAGGTGAGCAGCTCCACACGTTTCTTCACTTCAGTACAGTACATACTGTTGGAATTGGAATGGGACGGTTCACCCGGGGATGCAAATTCTCGAGTCCGTTTGATCGATATGGCTGATCCATATTGCGAGCTTCCTTTTTTGGCTGTGCAATTGAGGATTCAGTGCTTAATTACTCGTTGAACGGTGGAAGTTCCCAGATGAATCAGTGTGCCTTGTAGTGACGTACCGGGTTATATTTTCTAGTTTGTACTTGTAGCAATGACAGGGTGGATTTGTTCAAGTGACATTTAGTTGTGCATAATTGGGAAAAAATGGAGCTCTATCCCTGTTCATGGAAGGGGGACACATTGTACTGGTTAGCATTGTTGTACTGAATAGGAGGTAAACTGGGGATACACTGTGTGGTGTTTGGCGAATGACGCAGCTCATGCACTCATATAAGGCTAGAAGTGGCAAAATTGCAATATAAGTAAATAAGCTATATATGCAGATTGTCCTAAATGACAGAAAAAGCTCTGTCTAATCTGTTGTTATGTCTTGTCAATGCAACGAGTGTGCTGATATTTTCTGCCAGTACAATTCATTGTGATTGAAGATGATTGAGATCTAGCAATATAATGTTTTCTCGATGAATTTTTATGACCTTAGATATGTTGCCGAGAATTTCAGTTAGTTATTTAGTCGATCCCTCAGAAAATTCCTTATTTTACAGAATTGGCACAGAGCATGAAAAGTTTGGTTTTGACGTCGAAACATTGCGCCCTATAACATATGATCAGATCAGTGCCATACTAAATGGGCTGGCTGAGAGATTTGAGTGGGACAAGATAATGGAAGAAAACCATGTTATTGGTCTCAAGCAGGTAACAAGCCTCTAAAGATAAATGATAATATCGATGCTTTTCATTGAATCACTTCTGATTCTGTGACAACTTATTTGTATGGATGCAGGGAAAGCAAAACATTTCGTTAGAACCTGGTGGTCAGTTTGAACTTAGTGGTGCTCCTCTTGAAACGTTGCATCAAACTTGTGCGGAGGTCAATTCACATCTTTATCAGGTATGTTTCTATTTGCATCCGAATCACAACCATGTCGATTATACCGAGAACCCAACAACTGCATATATCTCCAAGTTTCTAGTGGGAGTTTGTATCATCATATGATGCATTTGTAAGAGATCGAAACCTAAGGTGGGCACCGAGTGCATTTCCTTTACAGCGACCGGTTCATGAAATACAAATTGAGCCGTTTCATGTTCTGTTTCTGCCTTCTAGGTTTATCTGCTCAAAGTATAATTGTGCTATGTTGTATGTTCTTGTTCTGCACTTCTATGCTTTGATATCAACTTGTGCTGGTTGTTGTAGGTCAAGGCGGTTGGTGAGGAAATGGGAGTTGGATTTCTTGGACTTGGTTTTCAGCCAAAATGGCCACTGAGTGATATACCAATAATGCCCAAGGTAATTATGTCTCTAAACCTTATAAATGTGGTTTTTGAAGTTTGTGCTGTTCCTCAACTGTTAAAGGACCTTGTTACTATTTGATTTATATACCAGTCTAATTAGTTGCCGAGAAATGAAGCTGCAAATCGAAGAATATACTTGGGATTTGCAGCATTAGACAGCATAGTTTCACGGCTTTTTACGCATCTCTTCTTGCTTGGTACACCATTATGTGTGACAAAACTCCACTTATACTGCATTGAACATTTAACAGTTAGCACAAAATGACCAATAACTCGCATTGTAGTCTTCTTCATTCACGCCCTCTGCAAGTTATAAATACATTTGCCGTATGCAACATAGTTGTACTGTTACTGTTCTTATGAAGTCTGATCATACAGTGTGTTAATTTCAACTTTCTAGGGAAGGTACGAAATTATGAGAAATTACATGCCTAAAGTTGGTTCTCTTGGCCTTGATATGATGTTCCGCACATGCACTGTGCAGGTAAGTCATTTTGATCTTTGTGTTCATGTACCATTTTGACAATGTGTCGCTCTTTATTTGATTTCACCTCGAACAGACTAGAAGACACTATTTGTGACATCACTAAACAGCTTTAATTAGGAGTAAACTATTCTGGCATGCAGGTTAATCTCGACTTCAGTTCAGAGCAAGATATGATTAACAAATTCCGTGCTAGCCTCGCATTGCAGCCTGTGGGTATCTGTATTATCCTCCTAGCAATTTACTTCGGTGCTCTGCTCTCACATGAACCTGACTCGTTAGTTTAACAGATCGCGACAGCAATATTTGCAAATTCTCCCTTCAAAGAAGGAAAACCAAATGGGTTTCTCAGTTTAAGAAGGTCCATGCTTCATAGATTTTCAGAACTTAAATATGACGTTTCATTGTATGGAGCTGCTAACATCATTATCATAATCTGCAGCCATATCTGGACCGATACTGATAACAACCGCTCAGGAATGCTTCCTTTTGTTTTTGATAGCACATTTGGGTAATCATTCATGTGAACTCTTTGCTCCTCTCCACCTAGAATGCCAACAGTTTGATCAATGCACTCATTAGTTGAAAAACAATTTCTACATGAAACGAGGCTTTCCATGTGAACGAGTTCTGATTATAGTTTGTTATTGGTTGCAGATTTGAGCAATACGTGGACTATGCCTTAGATGTCCCAATGTATTTTGTATACCGGAACAAGACATACCTTGACTGTACCGGAATGTCATTTCGGGTCTCTTCCTGTCTCTGATATCTTGCTACTTCCGCAGTTCTATGATGGAAATCTTGTACACCCTCCATTCTGAATTATAAGATGTTTTAGCTTTTTTTCTGAATCACATGTATCTAGATGCATTTCAGTGTGTAGGTTCACTCATTTCAGTCCGTATGTAGTCACAGTTGAAATATCCAAAACATCTTGTAATTCGGACCGGAGGGAGTATATCTTATTTGAAGGTTTTGGCTAGAGCAGATGACTTTATCTATTATTAGTTCATATACTCTTATTTGACTTGTATTTATTTGCAGGATTTTATGGCAGGAAAGCTCCCACAGGTTCCAGGGGAGTTGCCCACTTTGAACGATTGGAGAACCATCTAACAACAATTTTTCCTGAGGTTCACCTTTGATTTTGTTTGCATGGTGACATATTAATCACTGATAGTTCAGTGAAATAATCAGTTGCTATTTTTGATTGTGCTTGCAGGTTAGGTTAAAGAGATACATAGAGATGAGAGGTGCTGATGGTGGCCCATGGAGGAGATTATGTGCCTTGCCTGCATTTTGGGTTTGTTTGTTGACTCTTACAATTGTTCTGTATATCTACACTGCCTCATGTACAGTATATAGAGTTATATAGACACGGGTAGTATGATAATGGTTACTGTACCAAGTAGTAGTAACTTTCATGTCGTCAGCAAAGCTCTGAATCAGCTTCGTATCTGATTGGTCCTTCTCAACAGGTTGGGTTGCTGTATGATGAGGAATCACTGCAAAGCATTCTGGACATGACTGCTGATTGGACAAAGGAAGAAAGAGAGATGTTGAGACGGAAGGTATCTTAAGATATTTCTTCCTTTTGTCCTTAGTAGTGGTCGAAATTGCTGTCACTTGTAAATTACTCCCTCTGTTCTAAATTACATGACTTCCATTTTTCTACATGAGGATGTATATGTACATGTAACATGTCTACATACATCCACATGTACACAAATGGAAGTCATCTAATTTGGAACGGAGGGAGTATTTGTTTTGCGTTTCAATCCCAACAAATAACATAATTTATGTCCCCCTCCCTATTTTAGAAAGACCAGGATTTGTTTTAGCAGATTTGAGAGGCATAAACTGTTACTTGAATTGTCAGTGACACTGCTTTATTTGATCAGGTGCCGGTGACTGGTTTGAAAACACCATTCCGGGATGGCTATGTAAGAGATTTAGCTGAAGACATTCTCCAGTTGGCTAAGGTTACTAGCTCTCTTGTTTATTATACTACTCCCTCTGTTTCTAAATATAAGATGTTTTAGATTTTATCCCCATTCACATGTATCTATATGTAATTAGACCTGTGTTTAGTGTATGTTCTGATGTTCACTCATTTGGATCCGCACCTAGTCAACATGTGAGGGACCTAAAACATCTTATATTTAGGAACGGAGGGAGTAATATTTTTCCCCAAGCCCATAAACACGGTACTCATGATAACCATCCTATTGTCTGCGATGCAGAATGGACTAGAAAGAAGAGGATACAAGGAGGTTGGTTTCCTGAGAGAGGTCGACGAAGTGGTTAGAACAGGTGATAGCTTCCAGCGCTCTCTTTTCATTTGGTCAAGACAAAATCGGAAAATCCTAACAAACTTGCCAGGTCTGGCTAGAATTACACCTTGAGCATGCAGACTATATAATTCTGGAACCTACTCCGTTGCAGGTGTGACACCCCTGAGAAGCTTCTGAACCTGTACGAGACCAAGTGGAATCGCAGCGTGGACCCTGTCTTCGAGGAGTTGCTCTACTGATCACTGGATCCTGCATAACTTCTGTGGACGCTGTGCACATGGTCTTTCAACTTGTACCACCACCATACAGAAACCCCCGACGCCATCTGACGAGGGGAAGCTTCCCTTCCAGTTCTGGCGGCTGCAAAATAACTTTGAGCTCGGAACACTCTGTTTGTCGCTGCTCTCTGTAGTTTTCCTTTATTCTTCCGGCTGTTTGGAGGTTTTACAACTTTTGGTTTCTGCCCTAAGTCAAGGGAACTGGAACAAACCACTGTTTGTACCGACCCCTTTTTTCGTGTTCGTTTCCTGATCATCAATGTTGTAATCTGAATAAGAACCCATCTGTTGTGCGGTGGACTCGATTTCCGGAAAATAATGTCGAATTGGAGTGTTTGGGGACGCATGTTCACTTGTTCAGGTTAAAGCGCTTTGGAAGCGTTTTTGTCTCTTAGGAAGAGTTTGATTCGTGCATGCCATTGACGACCAGGGTTGGTGGTGCCTTGCAGTTCTTTTACAAGTTTGTTGAAGTAGGAGGACGGGGAACCAAAACGTGCGCGGGGTGCGTGTACGTCTCTTGCGAGGAAGCCGTTCTTTCCATCCTCCACCTTGCTGATGGCAGCAGGCACCTCATGGCACTTCCAAGCTCCAAGCCCAATCTCGCTTCCTCGTCTCGCACCTACCCCTGCTAATCACTTGATCAGTAGCCCAATCACCTTGACAACTGTAAACAACCCCAGTGCGGTAAATCTGTAATCTGGTGAGATGTGAACCCGTGGTTACATACCAAGTCAAACTCTCTGCGCACACCACACCAACCATCTACAATAGGTGTCGGTAAGGAGTGGCCACGTTTAAATTTAGTGATGCGAATTAAAGATAAGCATGGGAGAGAGAAAACGTGCACTTGTATGGTCTGCAAAACATCTGTCTAACTCTCTGGAAAAAAAGTTATCCCCTCGCGTCGCTCCCCCGGCGGCACCAGGGGAAAAAAGCGGCGCCGCCGAGCTCTCCCCCGCCCGGCCCCTCCTGCCGCTGCCGTCGCCGGCTTCGGCCGTGGCGGTGGCGGCACCCCCCGCTGCCAAAAAGGTGGCCGGGGGGGGTGGTCTTCGTCTTGGCGCTGGTGGAGACCGGCCCGTGGGGGGCGGCGGCGGTCTGGGGCGGAGGAAGCCGGGCCGGCGGGCCCGGGAGATGGTCGTGGACGGCGCGACGGGTGCCGGCGGCAGTGCGGGCGGCGGAGGCGCCGTCGCCTGCCGTGGTGGTCGTCTGCGCGCCTGATGGGCTTTGGCGGGCCCGATCTGGGCTCGCCGGGCCCGTGCGCGTCTGCGTGGATCGAGGTGGCTGGCGGTGCGGGCGCAAGCAGGAGGGCGCGGTGATGGGTCTGGAGGGCGCGGTGTGGAGCGGAGGGTGCGTCGAGGCCATGGCCATGGTGCTCCCGAGGGCTTGGAATTCGGCGCTGTGAGGCGCGGAAGGACGGCTCGTCGGGTTGGCGGCGTGGCTGTGGCGTCGGGGTGCAGCTCCTGGAAGTGGCGGAGAGGCTCGGCAGGAGGGCGTGGTGCAGAGTGGGGTTCGGGCGCGGCAGGTGGCCTCCGGCTGCCGTGCTCCGGCACCCGGGCGACGTGCAAGCTGGGGCGGCGGCCCCGGACCGATGCGGCAAGAGGTGCGGCTTGCTTGTTGGCTCCGGCGGCGCGAGGTGCTGCAACGGCTACGGCATGCGGAGGAGGTCGGTGAGCGGCCACGGATGCGGACTCCTTCCTTGCGGTTACCTAAGCTTCATGGGCGGATCGAACTCCGGGCGAAAGCCTTGCACCGACTCCGGTCGGTGCCGACGATGGCGGCGCCCTTGGGCGTCGTTCTCCTTCTTGTTGGCATCGTCGTGGAGTTTTGACATCCGGCTCGACGGGGGTGGTCCGATGGTCTCCGGGTGAAAGCCTAAGCTCCGTCGGGGGCGGGCGACGGTGACGGACGCGTCACTACCTTGTTGGAGGCGTCGTCTTAGAGTCATCGGCTTTCTCGGTGCGACGGTTCGCGATGGATGGGTAGGTTGGCTATGTGGTCAGGGAGGTGGATGCCGGGGTGGCGGCCCCGGACGGTGGAGTTATGCCGAGGCGGCGGCCTCGGGCTCCCACGCTATGGCGACTCTATGAGGCAGAGCCGTTGTACCGTGGGTCTGGGTGGCGACCTGGATAGAGACTGCGCGGGCAAGGGTTCGTCGACCTGACTGGATCATCTTCGGGCAATGCGAAGGTCGATCTGGTTGCTTCTCCGGGGCGGCGGCCCCGGTACATGGTGGTTTTGGTGGCAACCTGGATGAAGACTGCGGGGGCAGAGGGTTCGTCGACCATGACTGGATCGTTTTCGGGCAATGCGAAGGTCGATCTGGTTGTTACGCCGGGGCGGCGGCCCCGGAGCGGGTGGTGTGTGTTGTGACGTTTGTCGACTTGGATCATGTGACGACGGGTCGCTTCGTTTGTGTCATTCTTTTGTACAGATTGTATGGTTTTTGGACCCGGTTTCCCTTATAAACTGGGTCAATTCTTTCTATCTATTCAAGCGGTGGTACGACCACCTTGTCCTCAAAAACGTGCACTTGTAAACTGACAACAGTCTACCGATATTTTGTACTCCCTCCATCCAAAAATAAGTGTCTTAAGTTGCCAAAAAATAAATGTATCTACACATGAAACATGTCTAGATACATTCACTTTTTGACAAACTTGAGTTACTTATTTTAAGACAGAGGGAGTAATACATTCTAGAAATCCAAGATTGGTTTCTCTGTATTGTCCGTCACTGTGGCTTCGTATACATGGTGGGTGTGGCAATATCGACTTCTTCAACACCTCCTTGTGTGCCTTTGCGAGCATGGTTGCTAGCCTAGTTTGGCATACTTTCACGGTTGTCTGCCTATATTAGGGTAGTACTCACACGCAATATGATTAGTCGTGTGATTGCCCATCTTCGTCTTATGCGGTGATCTACTATCGCGGTGATTCAACTAGGTTTGATATTCTACAAGTCTTTGCAGATGCTTTGGCGGTTAAACTTTATCGGTTGACTATCACCGACATCAGCCGTGGTGGCACAGCAACAACATGCATGCTCAATTGCGGTCTTGGCTGTAATCTCCGTGTTGTTCAGGATGTGTCCAAGATTGCAGTATCCAATTATCTACTTGTATATGATGTTCATTTGATCAAATATAAGCTAAACTCATTTCAAAAAACTAAAGGGGTCATTTTGCTGTTGTAGCAATGTTGTACTCCCTCTGTTCCAAATATAATGTGTGCTATTTTTTGTGCTGTTTTTTTATGCTCGACTTTGACCACTAATATATAATAAATTATATGGATTGAGAATGTATAAATGGCACCGTTGGATTTGTCTTGCAAAATTCTTTCATTATATATATATATATATATCTATACTAATTTTATGGACTTATCACATGTACAAATCATTGTCAAAGTTGTAGGTCGTTGTCGTGGTATGGTACACGGCAGTGCCACACGGGGTGGCTTGAGTAGAGGAGTGAGAGCAGCATGTGGCAGCGATGGCACCTGCAGGCGGGATTGCGCACGGGCGCTAAGACACGTTGTACCCAGGTTCGGGGCCCTCATGGAGGTAACACCCCTACTCCTGCATGATCTCTCTAATATCGGTGGGCATAGTACATGGTTGCTCCTCGTGCTGTTCGCAAAGCTCTGGTTCTAATTCGCTATGGGGGTGAAAAGAGTGAAGTGTTGGTTACCCTCTACTTGGGTGTCCAGACAGCCTTATATAGGCCCGGCTGTCTGGCTTACAGGCGGGGCCGACTGGCCGTACCAGCCGGCTGAGGTAAGTTATAGTGGATCTCATTCATGACGGTAGCTACAGTGCTCGACGTGCGTCCTTGTCTTCACTGTTGGCGACGAGGGCAACCGGTCTGTCTGCTACGGTCGGCTGCCTTCAACCAATCGGGTGCCATTGACCTTGGCGTGTAGTCACATCAGAGTCCATGGCGGCGTAGGGGACGTCAGGCTAGGGATCGCTTTAGCCAATGCCTGCACGCCGTGGACAGCCAGCCGGCTGGTGCGGGGGCGTTGATACGTGCATTTTATATCATCATCTATACCACTTATAACACCATATTAGGATGTTATTTGCATTATTATATCATTGTTTTTACATGTTTTAGATGATTTAGGGGACTTTCCTACAAAGTCCCTATTTTTAGTATTTAATTTCTGGGAGGCAGAAAACCTCCTTTTTGGTGTTTTTATTGTTTCAGGAGCTACGAAGGCCCAATTAATAAAAGGAAAATTGCACAGCTGGTTTTTCTTCGGGAGAACACCAGAGGGAAGAAGAAGCAAGCAAGGAAGGCCACGAGGCCCAAAATGGGTGGGCCCACGCGGCCAGATTCCCTGACCGTGTGGGACCCACCAAAGGAGCCTCGGGCACTTCCTCGCCTGGGGCTTTTTAACGAGGTCTCCGTCTCGCCCGAAAAGTAACGCCCTAATTTTTCCAAGTCCATCCGAGGCCGCGGCGGCGGCGAAACTCCTGATTCCCTCCGAGGGGGATCAGATCCTGCTGCTCCGGAGCTCCGGAGAAGGGGAAATCATCGTCATCGTCATCACCTCTCCTCCTTGGCGTGGGAGGAGGCCTCTACATCATCACCATCACCAAGACCAGCACCATCTCCATCATCATCTCCGTGATCCACTCCGTCCCCTCGTAGTTTGAGAGTTGCTATACCCTAGATACTTGTCTTGTGCTACTATTCATGTTTGTGATTGAGTACTTGTCATTATTTGTTGGTGAAGTTATATTTTCAGATTGTGTTGTACCACTTATGCCACTGATATCACCATGTTTGCACGTTGTGAGTAGTTCCCGTATGTTCCTGAGGGCATAGGATGAATTGGCAATGATTTATATATGACATGTGTTGGTATTTTGTCTAGTGTTTATCTTTTTGTGTGATTCTATGATGGTGTTGTGCGAACGTCGACTGCACAACACTTCACCTATATGGGCTCATAGGAGAACACCGTAGTGTAATGGCGTGAGGGAGACTTGGGAGGACACGAAAGCCTGAGACCGAATCATTAAGTTACTTTACGGGGTATTAGTATCGGGGACCTAGAGCGTAATGCTATGGTGGGATTTTATATCTTAATAATTCTTGTGCTGTCATTTAATTGGCCACATGATCCATCATAAGGGGTTTAGTCTATTTATTTAGCTGTACCTAATAATAGCTCCGTCCGAAGAAGATTAAAACTAGACAAGATATTCAACGTGTTGTTTAATAAATCTATATGCCTAGCAATATCCATGCCGCCCTCGGGAACGTTTTCCACATATAAGTTACACATCACTTGAGCTTGTCCTCTTACACATAGAGGATTGGGCTTTCTCTCTCTTTGAGAGCTTTTACTTGTTACCATTTACCTGCTGCATTGTCACTGTCTTGCAATTATACAATCGAAAATACCAAAAACACTTGCATCTTTTATTGTCTATTTATCATTTCTAATAACCAATACCTTCAGCTCCTCGTGGGTTCGACAACCTTTTCTATTCGAAAGGTACTACAATTGATCTCCTGCACTTGGGAGTCATCAAGATACTTTTCTGGCGCCGTTGCCGGGGAGCGTAGCGCTATTGGTAAGAAGTTTGGTAAGGAAACTTGAAAGGTGAATTTTATTTACTGTTTTATCTCATTGCTACTATGGCATTTATGAATCGTGCCTCGCTACATCTTGCTCTATATGAAAGTGCTTATGCTCCTAAAACTGTTGAAACTACTGTGCCTGAGATACCTAAAGTGGGATATAAAATTCCCGTTGGTCATGTTAAAAGAGTTATGAAAAATCCATTTACAGGGATGGAACTAAATCTGCACGTGAACACATGGAAACAATTGAGGCTATATGTGGTTTATTTAGACTTCCTGGTATTTCTGAAGATCAGGTAAAAAGGAAGCTGTTATATCTGTCTTTATCTGGTAATGCTCGTATTTGGTTCAGGTCTTTAGATGAAGAAGTCACTATGGACTGGAGTATTTTGAGGAAGGTTTTCTTTCTTAAGTATTTTACTCCTAGAGAAGCTTATGAGAACCGCTGCTATATATTTAATTTCTGGCCACATCTGGGAGAAAGTATTACTCAAGCTTGGGGGAGGTTAAAGGAACTCCTCCGCAAGAATCCTTGTCATGATCTTACAAGGAAAATTATTCTGATAAACTTTTATGTGAGGCTACCAAGGCAACAAAAGGAATTTCTGGATAATTCATCTAGTGGAAGCTTTACAAATAATACTGAAGAAGAAGCATGGAATTTATTGGAGACTATTTCTGAGAATACTGGTCATTGGGATCTTGATAAAGGTAATGAGCCCTATCTGGACTATGAGTATTCATGTGTAGAGAATTTCTCTACTTCTACCTTGTTTAAAAATCTGAGTGATACTTTTAATCTTGATCCTTATGTTATAATTGAGGTAGCTAAATCTTTTGCTAATCATATTGGTATTCCTAAAACTGGGTTTGAAGCTTATGTTGAACCTGTTAAACAATCTATTGTTGTACCCAAAGTTATTAAACAGGTAGAACCAGTGTCATCCTTGACAATTGAGGAGTATGTTGAGGCACCACCATATCCAAACCAAGTCAAGGAAAATTTACTTATTGCTGTTTCTAACAAGAGTAAAAGAAGAAGATCTCAGCCTTATGAACAGATGGAAGTCAACAGTCAAATCTCTATTATCAAACAATTAAATGAAGAAGATCCTGTTGATGTTTATCTATGTGAAGATGCTACTAAAGTTGTTAAAGGCAATTCGGCCAAGGTTGGTAAGCCTGTTATATCATGCACTATTGGGACTTCTAGTTATCATGGCTTATGTGATATTGGAGCAAGCATTAGTGTCATTCCATATTCTCTGTATCTTGAAATCAAGCCTGATATTGATCCTATCAGTATGGAAGAGACAGGTATGACAATTCAACTTGCTAATAAAGATTATATTAATCCACTTGGAATTGTTAGAGATGTTGAAGTATTGGTAGGTAAAATTAAATATCCTGCTGATTTTATTGTGCTTGGTTGCCCTCAAGATTCATTTTGTCCTATCATTTTGGTAGACCTTTCTTACATACTGTTGGTGCTGAAATTGATTTGCTTAAAGAGAAAGTGTTTATTAATTGTGCTGGAGAAAAACTTGCATTCAACTTTTCTAAATTTTCTGATAAGCATTCAAAGAAAGAGCCATTTTCTGAAGATGTAATTGAAACTCTTGCTCATGTAGCTGTAGCTTCAACAGACGTGGTGGAAAGATACATGCTTAATCAAGATGAACCATTTAATGAAGAAGAAAAGATGCTTTAGAACAAATACTTTCACAACAGCCACCACAATTACAATTGCATATCCCACCTGATAATTTAGGAGTGCTACCACCACCTAAAGGGGATCCTAGTTTGAATTAAAACCTTTGCCTAAAATCTGAAATATGCATATTGATGAGAAGAGCATATATCCTGTCATTATTAGTGCTAACCTTTCAGCTGAAGAAGAAGAGAAATTACTTGATGTGCTTAAAGCTCACCGACCAGCCATTGGATACTCTCTTGATGATCTTAAAGGTATAAGCCCAGCTCTATGTATGCATAAAATTAATTTGGAGAGATGCAAAACCTGTTGTTGATTATCAACGCCGTCTCCATCCAAAAATGAAGAAGTGGTAAGGAAAGAGGTAATAAGACTTATTGAAGCTGGTATCATTTATCCATAGCTGATAGTAAGTGGGTTAGTCCTGTTCATTGTGTTCCTAAAAAGGGTGGAATGACTGTTGTTCCAAATGATGAGGATGAACTTGTAGCTCAACGCACTGTTGTTGGTTATAGAATGTGTATTGATTTCAGGAAGTTAAACAAAGCAACTCGTAAAGATCATTACCCATTGCCATTTATTGATCAAATGTTAGAAAGGTTATCTAAACACTCTCACTTTTGCTATTTAGATGGTTATTCAGGTTTCTCCCAAATTCCTGTTCATAAAGATGATCAAGAGAAAACCACTTTTACATGTCCATTTGGTACATTTGCTTATAGGAGAATGCCATTCGGTTTGTGCAATGCTCCTGCTACTTTTCAAAGATGCATGAATGCTATATTTGCTGATTATATTGAAAAGATAATGGAAGTCTTTATGGATGATTTTTCTGTGTATGGTACTTCCTTCGATAATTGCTTGTTCAACCTTAACAAAGTTTTGCAGCGTTGTGAAGACCAACACTTAGTTTTAAACTGGGAGAAGTGTCACTTCATGGTTACTGAAGGTATTGTTCTTGGGCATAAGATTTCTGGAAAGGAATAGAAGTTGACCCAGCAAAGATAGAAGCTATTGAAAAGCTCCCATTCCCAAGGGATCTCAAAGGTATAAGAAGTTTTCTTGGGCATGCAGGTTTTTACCGTAGGTTTATTAAAGATTTCTCCAAAATATCAAAACCCTAACCAATCTTTTGCAAAAGGATGTTCCTTTCTCTTTTAATGATGATTGCATTGAGTCCTTTAATATTTTGAAGAATGCTTTAATAAGTGCCCTATTATTCAACCTCCTGATTGGAATTTGCCTTTTGAAATTATGTGTGATGCTAGTGATTATGCAGTTGGGGCTGTTTTGGGCCAACGTGTTGATAAGAAACTGAATGTATTTATTATGCTAGTAGAACACTTGATGCTGCTCAAAGGAATTATGCCACAACTGAAAAAGAATTTTTAGCAGTGCTATTTGCTTGTGACAAGTTTAGACCTTATATTACTGATTCGAAAGTCACATTGCATACTGATCATTCTGCCATTAAATACTTAATGCATAAGAAAGATGCTAAGCCTAGATTAATAAGATGGGTACTTCTATTGCAAGAATTTGATTTACACATTGTTGATAGGAAAGGGGAAGATAATCAAGTAGCTGATCATCTTTCTAGAATGGAAAATATACCTGATGATCCTATTCCTATTAATGATAGTTTGTTAATGAACAACTTGCAATTAATGTTTCTAGTGCTAAAGTTGCATCTCCATGGTTTGCCAATTATGCAAATTTTATTGTTGGTAAAGTTTTACCTCCACACTTCACTACTCAACAAAGAAAGAAATTCTTTTATGATCTTAGACATTATTTCTGGGATGATCCTTTTCTTTATAAGAAGAGTGTGGATGGTATTATTAGACGTTGTGTACCTGAGTATGAACAACAGGCTATTATAAGAGATTGTCATGACAGTCCCTATGGAGGACATCATGCAGGAGATCGTACAGGTGCAAAGGTATTACAGTCTGGTTTTTATTGGCCTACTTTATTTAAGGATTGTGCTGAATATGTTAAATCTTGTGATAAATGTCAAAGAGTAGGAAATATTGGTAGGAGAAATGAAATGCCTATGAACTATTCCTTACCACTTGAACCATTTGATGTGTGGGGTTTTGACTTTATGGGACCTTTCCCCGAATCAAAGACAAAGCATACTCATATTTTGGTTGCAGTGGATTATGTTACAAAGTGGGTGGAAGCAATTCCAACCAAAAGTGCAGATCATGCCACGGCAATGAAGATGCTTCAGGACATCATTTTCCCCAGGTTTGGTGTTCCTAGGTTTTTAATTACTGATGGTGGTTCTCATTTCTTACATGGTATTCTTAGGAAAACTTTGGCAAAATATGATGTTAACCATAGAATTGCATCACCTTATCATCCCCAAACTAGTGGACAAGTTGAATTAAGTAATAGGGAAATTAAACTCATTTTGGAAAAGACAGTGAATAAGTCTAGGTCTGATTGGCCACTTAAAATTAACGATGCATTATGGGCTTATAGAACTGCTTTTAAAAATCCTATGGGAATGTCTCCTTATAAAATGGTTTATGGAAAAGCTTGTCATTTACCTGTTGAATTAGAACATAAAGCTAGATGGGCTATTAAACAATTGAACTTTGATTTTAAAACTGCTGGAGAGAAGAGAATTCTTGATTTAAACCTACTAGATGAATGGAGAAATGAAGCTTATGAAAGTGCCAGGATGTTTAAAGAAAAAGTTAAGATTTGGCATGACAAGAAAATTAAAAAGAAAGAATTCAAAGTAGGTGATCAAGTGCTATTATACAACTCTCGTTTCAAGTTTTCTGCAGGTAAGTTAGCTTCAAAGTGGCAGGGACCATTAGTGATACAGGAAGTATACCGTTCAGGAGCTATCCGTCTTCATGGTGATATGAAAGGTAAACCTCATGTGGTTAATGGACAACGCCTTAAACATTATATTGCAGGAAAAAGCTTCATTGGAAAGGTGGAGGAATTCATTTTACAGACACCGGAGGAGGTAATTGCAAAGAAGTTTGCAGTTTCAGAAATCCAAAATCAATAAAAGGTAACTTTTACTCTGGAAAGTTTCTCGGAATTGCGTAATATTTTACGGACATCATTTTTTATGGAAATTAACGTGTGGGACAAGAAAACTGGACGTGACGGAGCTTCGAGAAGGAAAAGAGGGGGTCCCACGCGGCCAGATTCCCTGACCGCGTGGGCCCACTCCTTTTGCCCCTCGGAGTCCCGTTCGTCCGTTTTCGACTCCGACTCTTCGTCTTGCCTAAAAACCGTCAATATATACCCCGTTTCGTCAATCTAATCTCGTACCGAGAGCTTTCGAGCGTTCTTTGCTTTTGCTGTTTCTGTCTGTCAGGTTTTAGCCATGTCTAGCTCCGGATCCGATCATGAGGGGGAGAGCTTCCCCAAGGGAGGTGTTGTGAACCGCTACCTCAACTCCGTGATGGCACCAATGAAGACCTTGTCCTTCAAGGAGGGCGCGATGCTCATAGAGGAGGTGAAGGCTCCCAAGATCATTGGCACGGTGGAGGAGAGGCTGGAGGACCTGGAACAGAAGATCTTCAGGTATAATACTGTTGTTGAACGCAGCCTTGATGCTCATCACTTCATGAACCTGGAGCTGGAGAAGAAGGTTGAAGAGTACAAGGAGAGGCTGGAGGACTTGGAGAAGAGGTATCTACATGTCACATCTGAGTTGGACAAGCATCAAGCTCTACTGTGGGATGTGGAAAATCAAAACTGTGAGTATGAAGAGCGCTTCAAGAAGATTGCAGCAGCTGCTACCCTCAGGTATAATGATCCACCTAACTCCTTCTACAATGGGAGGCCTTTCCCATGGAAGAGGGCTGAATGGGAGGAAGAATATGAGAAAGAAGAGGCTGCAGCAGAGAAAGCACTGGCAGAACGTCAAGCTTGGGGGAGTTCCACCTAGTCTTTATCTTTACTAGTTTATCATATCTATCTAGTCATGGTGTGTTTTGCTTTTATCATTTAGTTATCAATCTCTTTTAGGCTTGTGTGAGCTCATGGAGCATTATCATGTATCCCTATCTTATGGTTTATCAATGAATATTAAAGTATGGTGTCATCCATGATTCTCTTGTTTGGAGATTTATGGGTAACACTCATGCAAATGAGCGTGGTTTATTTTAGAGGTTTCAGTCACATCTTGCCTTGAATTTAATTAACTTGAGTATGTTGGACAATTGTAGAATCTAGCTCAATATAAATAAGAAAAGAGTGAGTCATTATGACTTGAGAATTAATAAGTTTAAGGTTGAGATATAGTCTTGTAGCATAAAAAGTTGGGAATAGTTAATGAAAAGGATATGAAACACTCTTGTTAGAATCTAGTATCTTTTGAGCAAATTAATGATCATGGATGTGTCAATACTTATGCTCTTGTAAAGTGTATGAAAGGAAGGCACCCGAGGATTCGGTTAGCCATGGAAAGTGTGAGATAAAGGTTGTTTGAGCATAAGAACTTGATTGAAACATCCATGACTAAAGTTTGCACTAGTTACTAGTGAAGCAAGGGTGCAAATAATTTTATATCTGTCTTTTCATTTGTCTTCTTTAACTTGTTATCCAATGAGAGTTTATCTTGTCTTTAAACTTCAGTAAAGTATTAAACATTATGATGCTAGCCATAAGAGCAAAAGCATGTTAAAAATAGTGTGATTCAATTGTCCAACATACAATGGTTATTTGCTTTCAAAGTGTAAGGGGTGATTGCTAGAGCTTCTACTTATGCTGCCCTTATGTGTATGAGTTTTAATTCATTAATCTTACATTGCAATTGAATATGATGATGATACAATGCTCGTATTTATTTATCAACCATAAGTCCATTGATGCATGTAATGATCTATGTCCTTACTTACTTGAGGACAAGTAAGGGTTTAAGCTTGGGGGAGTTGATACGTGCATTTTATATCATCATCTATACCACTTATACCACCATATTAGGATGTTATTTGCATTATTATATCATTGTTTTTACATGTTTTAGATGATTTAGGGGACTTTCCTACAAAGTCCCTATTTTTAGTATTTAATTTCTGGGAGGCAGAAAACCTCCTTTTTGTTTTTATTGTTTCAGGAGCTACGAAGGCCCAATTAATAAAAGGAAAATTGCACAGCTGGTTTTTCTTCGGGAGAACACCAGAGGGAAGAAGAAGCAAGCAAGAAGGCCACGAGGCCCAAAATGGGTGGGCCCACGCGGCCAGATTCCCTGACCGCGTGGGACCCACCAAAGGAGCCTCGGGCACTTCCTCGCCTGGGGCTTTTTAACGAGGTCTCCGTCTCGCCCGAAAAGTAACGCCCTAATTTTTACGAAGTATCCGAGGTCGCGGCGGCGGCGAAACTCCTGATTCCCTCCGAGGGGGATCAGATCCTGCTGCTCCGGAGCTCCGGAGAAGGGGGAAATCATCGTCATCGTCATCACCTCTCCTCCTTGGCGTGGGAGGAGGCCTCTACATCATCACCATCACCAAGACCAGCACCATCTCCATCATCATCTCCGTGATCCACTCCGTCCCCTCGTAGTTTGAGAGTTGCTATACCCTAGATACTTGTCTTGTGCTACTATTCATGTTTGTGATTGAGTACTTGTCATTATTTGTGGTGAAGTTATATTTCAGATTGTGTTGTACCATTATGCCACTGATATCACCATGTTTGCACGTTGTGAGTAGTTCCCGTATGTTCCTGAGGGCATAGGATGAATTGGCAATGATTTATATATGACATGTGTTGGTATTTTGTCTAGTGTTTATCTTTTTGTGTGATTCTATGATGGTGTTGTGCGAACGTCGACTGCACAACACTTCACCTATATGGGCTCATAGGAGAACACCGTAGTGTAATGGCGTGAGGGAGACTTGGGAGGACACGAAAGCCTGAGACCGAATCATTAAGTTACTTTACGGGGTATTAGTATCGGGGACCTAGAGCGTAATGCTATGGTGGGATTTTATATCTTAATAATTCTTGTGCTGTCATTTAATTGGCCACATGATCCATCATAAGGGGTTTAGTCTATTTATTTAGCTGTACCTAATAATAGCTCCGTCCGAAGAAGATTAAAACTAGACAAGATATTCAACGTGTTGTTTAATAAATCTATATGCCTAGCAATATCCATGCCGCCCTCGGGAACGTTTTCCACATATAAGTTACACATCACTTGAGCTTGTCCTCTTACACATAGAGGATTGGGCTTTCTCTCTCTTTGAGAGCTTTTACTTGTTACCATTTACCTGCTGCATTGTCATGTCTTGCAATTATACAATCGAAAATACCAAAAACACTTGCATCTTTTATTGTCTATTTATCATTTCTAATAACCAATACCTTCAGCTCCTCGTGGGTTCGACAACCTTTTCTATTCGAAAGGTACTACAATTGATCTCCTGCACTTGGGAGTTGACAAGGGTATACATCTCGGGTACCCTACCGTAAGGGTACCTGGTGCACGTGACGACTAAGGCCCAATAGCGAAGAGCCTACTTGAAGCCCAAGACAAGAGGCCCAAGAAGATGGAGCACCCTCCAAAATTAGACATAGGTATAGTCGGTTTAGACTTTCCTTACGTGTAAACTAGGTCGGTTACGAACTCCCGAGACCCAGCCTATTTAAAGGCTGGGAGGGGTGCCGATCTAGAGGACAAGCCATACTCGAACCACCAAAAAGCCCTAGCGAGATCGACATCTCGCCAGAGCTCCCCTGTAATCGCATAATCCATACAATCAATATCAGACAAGCAGGAAGTAGGGTCTTTACCTCTACCCGAGGGGCCTGAACCTGGGTAAATCTTTGCCTCTGCTTGTCAGCCAACGAAACTACCAGTACTACCACGTTCTCTCCCCATAATCTCAACCCTAGGTCCTTAACCATGGGATTTGATGTGTGTACCCCTCGTCAATTGGCGCCGTCTGTGGGAAAGAATAGTGCTGGACTCGCGGTTTCTTCGGTTCCATTGGAAAACGGCGACTCGCCGATCGGATCTACAAACGGCAACTCGCCGGCTGCATCAACAAACCAGAACTCGCCGACTCAGGCGGCACACGGCCACTCGCCGGCTCACTCGACAAACGGCAACACGCCAGCTTCACCCGCAAAAAGCGCATCGGATCCTCTGATGGATTTCGAGCCACACTCGCCAGAATTCTAGGAGGCCTTCTCCGATCTCGAGTCAGGTTTGGGTTTAACCGTTGGTTCGTTCAATTTTTTCGTCAACAAGCTTGGTGTGCAGGACTTGACGGATCCACGCCAACTCGCGACTTCCGCACCCGAGGCTTCATCGGTTGCGGCTCCTTCGACTGCGGATCCCTCAACTGCGTCCATACCATCGTCGATCCTCCAAGCTTGTTCGTCTGCAACAACCATGTCCACACAAGAGATGCGCGAGCTCATTGAGGAACTCCAGGGCGAGGAGGCCGAATCAGCATATCGCACAAACGATCCCGAGCTCGATCTCCCACTCAAGGATAGTTTCGACTGCGGGATCTCCCTCAGCGACTTCGACGAACCTGAAACTCATATCGGCAACCACGTCGACTTCGAGATCTACACCAACAACAGCAACCTCGACTTCGAGATTCATAACAACTTCGCCGACGCCGAGATGAGCATAGGCGATGAAGGCATCGACAACGAAATCCGTCTAGATGGACCACTCGATGGGCATATCGACTCCGACATGAGCCTTGATGACGACGTCGAGTCCATGGTGGGACTCGAAAACACATACATACCCTCGGGTGATACCCCAGCTGGTCTACGTCGCCATCACCGCAGAATCATCAGATGCTGCGGCCAGCCGCAGGCCTACAGAATTCCCGTGCACAGTTACTATGCCGGACGGAGTCACAACTCTCACAATCACTGCTGAGATGGCAGCAAAAGCAGATAAAGTCATCAAGGAGTGCACAATGATGCCAGCAGACGCAACACAAGAGGAGATGTTGACCTTCCAGTACTTCAACTGGCAGGAATCACTTCACCTACGGCAGGTCAGAGCAACACTCGAAGAACGCAAAAAGCAAGCTAGCTTGTCGAGTGCGCGAAGAAGACAGCTCTCCCTGAGCTCCACCGGGCGAGCGGACACAAGACCCAGATCAAGTTTGTCACACCTCTCGCCAGACAAAAGGGCGGCACTCACCCGCAACTTAGGCAACTCTTTCATGACATACGACGAAGAGGGAGTGCCAGTACCCAAAATAGCTGAGGGTGCCTCTTCACCGCTGCAGCATACCTAGAGGCAATCAAGCCTCCAGCTGATGACCCCAATGCAAAACTGCTTCGCCAACAGATCAAATCACTCGCCTTAGCGGCGAAGGCCATACGCCAAATTCCAAGAACTCCAGGTGGGAGTCGAGACCGTGCCCTAGTCGTTGCGCGTCGGGAAGAGCATAATCACAGTGGTCACCGCCACCACTCGAAGGAAAGAAGCGGCTCGCGTAGGCGCAGGTCCAGGAGCAGATCACGCAGATCTTACAGTAGCGACTCATACTCTGATCGAGAGCCTGAGCCACATGGAGCTCTGTGTTTCACTCGACGCGTTTCGAGACACGGATGCCCAAAGGGTTCAAACTCACATCTGAACAACCCAAGTACACGGGCCGACAGGAACCTTCGGGTGGCTGGAAGATTACAGGCTGGCTGTCGCGTGCCAGCGAGGCACAAACACCACAGCCATGCAATACATACGACTCATGCTCGAAGGCACAGCCCGCGACTGGCTCAAGTCCCTGCCTCCATCAACGTACGATTCGTGGGATCACTTCCGCACGGACTTCATCAAAAACTTCGAGCCTCTATGTGAGCGCCCAAAAATTCGAGGAGCTGCGAGCCTGCGTTCAACGATCAGACGAAACATTGAGGTCATACATCAGACGATGGACTGAGATACGTAACTCAGTTGGAGTAGTCTCAGAAGATATGGCCATGGATGCTTTCGTCATGGGCCTCGCCAGGCGAGACTTCAAAGAAGCACTTGGTCGCCAAAAGCCAAAATCCGTAGCTCATCAATTACAGATCGCGACCGAGTGGGCAGATGGAGAAGACATAGCGCGCACCACACGCGGGTCCTCACCCCGTGACAATCATGAAAGCGGCAGTCGAAGCCGCAGAGACTCGTACAGAGATGACCGAAGGCGCAAACGTTCAAAACGTCACTACGATGATGATAGACCCGAATTCATGGCGGCTGGGTTCTCCACACCCCGCAACGACCAAGACAGAAGCGACCGGCGGTCAGAAGATCGACGGACAGTCGAGACGATCGACGGGACAGTCGAGATGATCGCCGGGACAGTCGAGACCGCGGCCAACGCAGTGATAGCTACAAGAGGAAGGACTGGCGCAAGTCACGACCCGGAGCACAATCCGAGCGATCATTCGAAGAAAAGATGGATGCTGATTGCAGATTCCACCTGTACAAGGGGGACGACGGAAAACTGCGCTCCAATCACTCAATGAGAAACTGCAGGGAGTTCGACCAAATGGCGACTGATTACGTAAATCTCAGAAAGGCAGCAGCCACACAAGCACCTGCACCCGTGCCTCAGCCAAACAATGTGCCTGTTCTGATGGCACCACCTCCACCACCGCAGCCCGCCGCAGGCGGAAATCTCGCGGGTGCCATACAACCCGTACCTCGGGTGGACGAGCCACAGTACCCTCCGCCCCAAGGGCAGATGTACATGATACAGAAAGGTCGGCCTTCCAACAGGGAGCAAAAACTTCGCACTCGACAAGTAAACATGGCGGTCATGTCACCTCCCGCTGTAACTGAATTCTTGAAGGGTTCTGAAACCGCAATAAGCTTCAGCAGAGAGGACCACCCTCCATCGATTGTTCGTCCAGGGCACTCTGCTCTGGTACTCGATGCTCAAATTGGAGGATACGCCATGTCCAAGGTGTTCATGGATGGAGGCAGCGGCATAAACATCATCTTCGCAGATACTCTCCGCAAAATGAACAGGTCAGTCGAAAACCTGCCAAGGTCTTCAAATACCTTTCACGGTATCGTCCCAGGCAAAGCAATAAGCCCAGAAGGCACCATACAACTCGACGTAACGTTCGGGGACAAGAACCACTTCAGGGCAGAATCGATTGAGTTCGAAGTTGTCGTCTGGAAGTCACAATACCATGCTATACTTGGGCGCCCGACGTTCGCTCGATTCATGGCGGTGCCACACTATGCATACCTCCAGTTAAAAATGCCTGGACCAAAAGGAGTGATCACAGTAAAGGGAACTTCCAAAAGTCTGACTCTTGCGACCGAGAGTTTAGCAAAATCTCTGAGATGTTCGGCATGGAAGCAACACTCGCTGACCTAGCGGTCTCCAACGATCGAACACTCATGCCGGAACACAAAAAGGTGGCAGTCGACAGAGCATTCAATGCCACCAACGACACAAGATCGCATCAGGTGCACCCGACTGACCCGACCAAGACAGTCAATGTCTCGTCGAGTCTGCCTATCGCATAGGAAAGCGCGCTCGTCGAATTCCTCCGAGAGAACTGGGATATATTTGCATGGTGTCCAGCCGACATGCCAGGTATTCCCAGGAAATTCGCCGAGCACTCTCTCCAATTATTTCCAGATGCTAAACCAGTCAAGCAAACAATGCGCCGCATATCCGGCCCAAAAAGAACCGTAGTCGAAGCCGAAGTCGACAGGCTACTCGCAGCAGGTTTCATCAGAGAGATCAAGAAATCACAATGGGTGGCCAACCCCGTACTCGTAAAGAAGAAGCACATAGATATCCTTCGGATGTGCATAGATTTTACAGCACTCAATAAATGCTATCCAAAGGATCACTTTCCACTACCTCGAATCGACCAGATCGTCGACTCCACCGCCTGGTGCGCTCGTTTGTCCTTCCTGGATGCTTACTCGGGTTACCATCAGATAAGGATGAAGGAAGAGGATGAAGAGAAAACGGCGTTCATAACCCCACTCGGGGTCTACTGCTACACCACAATGCCTTTCAGGCTCAAGAACGCAGGCGCAACCTACCAGCGCATGATGCAAGACTGCCTCAAGAAGCAAATTGGGCGAAATGTCCAAGTCTACGTCGACGACATCGTCATCACAACAAGGGAAGAAAACACACTACTCGATGATTGCGAGAGACGTTCGCAAATCTCAAACGCTTCCACATCAAGCTCAACCCGAAGAAGTGCACGTTTGGCGTGCCAGCCGGGCAACTCCTCGGGTATCTAGTCTCAGCTCGAGGAATCGAGGCAGACCCGGAGAAAATACAGGCCATCTTGACGATGCAAAGGCCTTCAAATCTCCATGACGTGCAAAAGTTGGCGGGTCGAGTAGCAGCACTTAGTCGATTCATTAGCAAGCTGGGTGAAAAAGCACTCCCGTTCTATCGGCTGATGAAGAAAGCAGACAAATTCGAGTGGACGCAAGAGGCCGAAGCAGCCTTCACGGACCTCAAGCGAGTCCTCACAGGCCCTCCAATCCTCGTCGCACCAAGGGAACGTGAGCCACTGTACCTATATGTCTCTGCAACTAACAGGGTGGTGAGCACCTGATGCATGTAAAATGCATACATGAACTTTGCACTTTATTTACTCATATTCCAATCATATTTGCATCATATAAGGGTTATATCAATGTTTTATCATGATTTTGGAAATATCTTAATGATTTCCTATTTTTATGGAATTAACTCTGCACAGGCAGAAAACCCTAGTTTTGTATTTTAATGTTTCAGGGACCCAAACGTCGTCCAAATCACCTGCAAATTTAGGGCGTCATTTTTTGGAAGGAAGAAGACCTGTGGGCGAAGGAAGCAAGCAAACGGAGGCCTGAGGCCCAAAAGGGGGTGGCCCACGCGGCCACAGTACCTGGCCGCGTGGGGCCCACTCTTTTGGCCCTCGAGGCTCCGTTGCCGTTGATCTTTGCTCCACCGACTCCGTCTTGACCTAAAAACACCTATAAAAAAGGTCCCCCGACGTTCTCTAGAAGGAGGCGGCGGAGAAACACAGAACCACGAAACAGAGAGTCAGAAGGCTGCCGCCGAAGAAGATCGGCGGGGGGAAACACCGCCGGAGTCACCTCCGGAGGGCTCCACCCCCCTCCGGCGTGTTCATCATCAACATATACAGCAAGAACTTCTCCACCATCATCACCATGATGAAGGGGGAGTAGTCCACCCCTGGATTTGGGTTTGTGGTGGTAACTTATGTATCTCTCCTCTCTTTGAGCTTCACTAATTAGTACCGTATGAGCTGCTGAACATGATTACGGTCATCTATGTAATTCCCATGGTGGATATTGTGGTGTGAGATAATATTTGTTATGCATTTACTGTTGTGTTGGATCTTTTATGACTTGTCATACTTTGGAGATATTCTATGATGCATGTGATGGTTTGATTTATGCATAATGCCTTGTTTATCTTTATCATGAGGTAATTGACACCACCAAGTGTAGATAGATGAGAGAGATGTGGTCACACAAACGAAATATAAATCATTGCACTAGTGTTTAGAATATTATCCATTATGAAGTATGATGTATGTGGGTACTGGGTGGCCAATGTGACAGAAGGCATAGGTATTGATTGACACAGTACCGTCCAACATCCTTTATCCGGGGGTAAAAAGGAAGAGTATGATGTGGGGGTGACAACAACCACGCTAGCCTTACGAGGGTGACCTAGCAACACAAATGAGTATTTCTTTCAACTATGTGTTTTAGGACATATAGCTGTCATAAAAGCTAACATTAAAACATGACAATTGTGTATACTTTATGTATAACATGATAATCACCATAGATGAGAGAGAGGATTAAGTGAACCCATGAAACCATGTCCATTGTTCCTATAAGAAACTCACACTTGAGCTTGTCCTCTTCCTGCATAGAGGATTGAGCTTTCTCTCTCTTTGAGAGCTTTTGCTTGCTACCATTTGTCTTGTCCTCTTGCATTGAAGAGGATTGGGACACTTTTATATTCTTGCTTGATTACTTCCATCCATCAACCACCTTGTTCTCCAAACTTGTTTAGTGCATAATCAACTAAAACTTGTGACACTTTAGTTGTAGGGAATAGATAATTTTTCCTTCTTGCTCCTGCGGATCGATACCTTACTTCCACATTGAGAGGTGCTACAGTGATCCCTTGCTGTTGTGGGTTATCAAGTACTTTTCTGGCGCCGTTGTCGGGGAGCGTAGCGCTTAAGTTTCTATTCTTGTGTGCACTAGACTAAGCTTGGGGAGGTTTCTTTATCTTGCAATCATCTAAGCTTGGGGAGGTTCTTTGACTTGTTTGATGATACTATGTCTCCTATTTATGATGATGAATATGATATTTTCAGTCCACCCACTATTGAGTATAAAGTTTATTGTGATTATGATATGCCTCCTATATATGATGATTACAATGATTATTATGAATGTTTTACTCCCACTATTCCTAATAAAACTGTTTATGCTTATGTGGAGAGTAATGATACTTTTATGCATATGGATCATGATAAGAATGTTTCATGTGATAGATATATCGTTGAGTTTATCAATGATGCTACTGAAAGTTTTTATGAGAGAGGGAGACATGATTTCATATATCTCAAAAATATTAAGTCTTCTCTCTTTTTGTTGAAATTTTTGAAGTTGCACTTGCTTTGCCTTCCTATGCTAGTCATTTTGTGCTTTATTGATTTATTTTCTTACAAGATCCCAATGCATAGGAAGTGGGTTAGACTTAAATGTGTTTCATATTTTTCTCTTGATGCTCTCTTTTGCATTTCAATTCTTATTCCTATGTGAGCATCATTAAAACTATCAAGCCTAGCTATATGGCTATAAAGAAAGCGCTTTGCGGGAGGCAACCCGGTTATTTTTTGTGTGATTTTCTTTGTGTCCTCTTGCTGTACCAAGAGACTTTGTTTATAGTTTAGGGTAAAACTTGGCACTTTATTGAAAATTCCAGAACCTTTTTTTTGTAAAAAAAGGTTCTGGAATTTTCAATAAAGTGCCAAGTTTTACCCTTTTTGGTTTGAAAAAGTTGCTTATAGCGTTCGGAGATTTTATTCCTGCACGAGTCAGTGCACGGTATGATTTTTAATTCTTATTCTGTAACTCCGAATGAGCTCATATTTGAACTGTAGTTGCAACTTTTCATCCTCCGTGTGAATGAATTATGTCGGAATTTTTCGACAAATTTTGGTAGGGTAGAAAAATACGTTTTGCTGCTGTTGTTTTTCTGGACAGATTCTATCCCATTTTGTTTGATGCATGCTTTGAGCTTTTAAGTTGAATATTTTTTATCCGATTGAGTTTATGAGTAGGCATACAACATTATACACTTTCTAGACATCTCATATGAATTTTTGTTCAAGGATTATATGCAGCAAGAAACATATTTGTTTATCACTATTAATGCACCTCTCAGAAAAGAAATGGGAGAAACGGTGTTTTGAAGTTTTTTCACAGGGATTGGAGGAGATGCACCAAGAGCTATCCAAGGATGGTGAAGACCATAAGCTTGGGGATGTGAAGACAACCCCGCTGGACCTACACACTCTCGGTTTGCACACGTCCAACTTCTGTTTTTCGATCGAAACACTTTATCGCATAAACTTGGAGCGTCTTTTGTTTGTTTTGGGTTTGATTTTTGTTTTGAGAGACCACCATACTATCATTTATATATGAGAGAGCTACTAGAAATATGGGTTGAAATATGTTGGATGCTTTTATAAGATTGGGAAAAGGGATGTTTGAGTTGATTTTTAATGATACATATAGTTGCATGATTCATGAGCTTGTTAATGAGTAATAGTTTGCAAATTCTTTATCAAGAGCTATCACTTATTCATATTTTGATGCTGATTTTTATTTTACATTGTTTAACATGGATTGGTTAGTTCTATGGACACTCATGCATGCATCTAGATGGTCAACTTTCTCCCTCTTGCTAGCCCAAAAATTCCAACAAGTAAAAACTTGTTTCCAACACCTTCAACCAAAGTTATTCCAGTGAGTCCACCATATCTACCTATTAGCTTTATGCTATTCTGAGTATGTTTAACATGTTGTTTGTGTTATCTTACCTCTGAATAAAAATGTTTATGTTATTGATTGTGATGGAAAAAGTTGGTTATATAGCTCTCACGAACTTGATGCACAATTTGCTTTTATTGCATTAATAAAACATGACCCATTGTGATTAAGATTATGATGTTAGTGGCTTGATAAATGTCTTGGGTTGGGAGTTAGCTCATATGTGCTGTCACATGGCAAGCTTTCAACATGCTCTTCATTTCATTTAGTTGATATCATGTACTTTTGTTATGGATGCTTATCATGGGTGAAATAAATGTG
Source organism: Poa pratensis (assembly GCA_947311845.1). NCBI lineage: Eukaryota > Viridiplantae > Streptophyta > Magnoliopsida > Poales > Poaceae > Poa > Poa pratensis. The sequence continues at coordinate 13,318,280 of CAMZMU010000036.1, read as the reverse complement.
GATATTAAGCAAGTTTAAATGAGTTTGTATAAATGGTTAGAGAGACGCCTGGGCCGCTAATCTAAGCCATGCATCATTCATGGTGGAAATTTACTTACATAATATGGTGAACCTTCTGTGATACACCTTACAATAAAAAGCTATTCCAATGGTAATTAAAAAAGGTGTTGAGATTGTTCATTTTGTTTGTTTGTCTTGTCATTTTGATATGGGCTTGTTCTATCTTGGGACAAGAGGTACCCCAGTTGACGATCTTGATGACACTATTATTACTTACAATGATATTTAACTTGAACTTGCTTTGTTTCCCAAGTTGAGTAACACATGGTGTAAGTACTTGTATTCAAGGGGCACGAGACATTCAACCTTTACTTTGTCAAGCACACTACTCATATTTGCTTTCACATTAAACTTTAATCATTCAAGATGCTATGATAGGGGCAATGAGAGCTTGACACCAATGAATACCATATTGCAATCATTAACTTAAGTAGAAGAGTTTGTAAGTTGGATGAAACTTATGCATGCTTTACCTCTACTCACATATACATCTTTCCAAAGTGTCCACCTTTTATATTCAGATTTTCATCTACACTCTATGACCAATGTAGGATGTTCTTACTTATTATTATGCATACATGTGGTCCATATTACTTTCTTCTATGTTATACTTTGTGAACTATCAATGAACATCCTTGTCTTGAATACTTGATATCACTTCATGAACTATCTTGCATATTGCTACTCCTTTGAAGAATGAATCATTTGACTTTATGTAGCAATTGTAATCATCTTTGATATCCATTGTTAGTAGTAAATTGCAAAGTCCATGTTAGTTTTATCACCTTCATACTCGAGGACGAGCATGGGTTAAGCTTGGGAATGTTGATGCATGTAAAATGCATACATGAACTTTGCACTTTATTTACTCATATTCCAATCATATTTGCATCATATAAGGGTTATATCAATGTTTTATCATGATTTTGGAAATATCTTAATGATTTCCTATTTTTATGGAATTAACCCTGCACAGGCAGAAAACCCTAGTTTTGTATTTTAATGTTTCAGGGACCCAAACGTCGTCCAAATCACCTGCAAATTTAGGGGCGTCATTTTTTGGAAGGAAGAAGACCTGTGGGCGAAGGAAGCAAGCCAACGGAGGCCTGAGGCCCAAAAGGGGGTGGCCCACGCGGCCACAGTACCTGGCCGCGTGGGGCCCACTCTTTTGGCCCTCGAGGCTCCGTTGCCGCTGATCTTTGCTCCACCGACTCCGTCTTGACCTAAAAACGCCTATAAAAAAGGTCCCCCGACGTTCTCTGGAAGGAGGCGGCGGAGAAACACAGAACCACGAAACAGAGAGTCAGAAGGCTGCCGCCGGAGAAGATCGGAGGGGGGAAATGCCGCCGGAGTCACCTCCGGAGGGCACCACCCTCTCCGGCGTGTTCATCATCAACATCTACAGCAAGAACTTCTCCACCATCATCACCATGATGAAGGGGGAGTAGTCCACCCCCTGGATTTGGGTTTGTGGTGGTAACTTATGTATCTCTCCTCTCTTTGAGCTTCACTAATTAGTACCGTATGAGCTGCTGAACATGATTACGGTCATCTATGTAATTCCCATGGTGGATATTGTGGTGTGAGATAATATTTGTTATGCATTTACTGTTGTGTTGGATCTTTTATGACTTGTCATACTTTGGAGATATTCTATGATGCATGTGATGGTTTGATTTATGCATAATGCCTTGTTTATCTTTATCATGAGGTGATTGACACCACCAAGTGTAGATAGATGAGAGAGATGTGGTCACACACACGAAATATAAATCATTGCACTAGTGTTTAGAATATTATCCATTATGAAGTATGTGGGTACTGGGTGGCCAATGTGACAGAAGGCATAGGTATTGAGTGACACAGTACCGTCCAACATCCTTTATCTGGGGGTAAAAAGGGAGAAGTATGATGTGGGTGTGACAGCAACCACGCTAGCCTTACGAGGGTGACACTAGCAACACAAATGAGTATTTCTTTCAACTATGTGTTTTAGGACATGTAGCCGTTATAAAAGCTACCATTAAAACATGACAATTATGTGTACTTTATCTATAACATGATAATCACCATAGATGAGAGAGAGGATTAAGTGAACCCATGAACACATGTCCATTGTTTCTATAAGAAACTCACACTTGAGCTTGTCCTCTTCCTGCATAGAGGATTGAGCTTTCTCTCTCTTTGAGAGCTTTTGCTTGCTACCATTTGTCTTGTCCTCTTGCATTGAAGAGGATTGGGACATTTTTATATTCTTGCTTGGTTACTTCCATCCATCAACCACCTTGTTCTCCAAACTTGTTTAGTGCATAATCAACTAAAACTTGTGACACTTTAGTTGTAGGGAATAGATAACTTTTCCTTCTTGCTCCTGCGGATCGATACCTTACTTCCACATTGAGAGGTGCTACAGTGATCCCTTGCTCTTGGGGTTATCAGCACCGTACTGGTAGTCGAACGAAGGGAGGAGGGACACACCAAAGCATACAACGTCCAGTCTATTACTTGAGTGAAGTGCTCTCCATATCAAAGCAGCGGTACCCGCACTATCAAAAGCTGGCCTACGCCGTGTTCATGTCCTCAAGGAAGGTGACGCATTACTTCTCCGAGCACCCGATCACTGTAATCAGCACCTCAGGGATCGGGGAGATCCTCACAAACCCCAACGCAACTGGGCGAGTCGCAAAATGGCTCATCGAGCTAGCACCGCGAGACATCAAGTATGATTACCCAAAGGCCATCAAAGCACAAGTATTACCTGACTTCCACACCGAGTGGATCGAAGCTCAGCTGCCAGGAGCACCAGATGTGTCCAATTCATGGACTATGTACTTTGACGGCTCGAAGAAAAACGAAGGCGCGGGCGCGGGTGTCATCCTCATATCACCAAAAGGCGACAAGCTTCGCTATATCCTACAGATGGGATTCGAGTTCCAATCAAATAACGAAGCCGAGTACGAGGCCCTGATCCATGGCATGAGGATGGCCAAAGCCCTCGGGTGCACTCGACTAATGATTTACGGTGACTCGAACCTTGTGGTACAGCAAACAATGAAAGCCTGCGATGCAATCGCAGATAACATGATTGCTTACCGTGACCTATACAACATCATGGAGGCAGTTTCGAAGGCTGCGAGTTGCGGCACATAGGGCGTGAAAGCAATGAAGAAGCAGATAAGTTAGCCAACATTGGCGCGACTAAAGCACCAGTTCCACCTGGTGTCTTCTTCGAGCGCATCGAGCACAGATCCATCAAAAAGAAGTGAGCATCTCCTACATCAGCCGCACCAGCCAAGAGCAAAGCACCTAGCACAGAGGACCCGCCAGTCGAGGTACTCCTCATCGAGCCAACTTGGACTCAACCTTTCCTCGCATACGTACTCCGCGGCGAGGTACCCGAAGACATAACAGAGTCAAGACGCGTCACTCGACGATCTAAATCATACACTGTCATCAACGGTGAACTATACAAACGCAGCATATCAGGTATGTTCCAACGTTGCATAGCATTTGAAGATGGCCATGCCATCCTTCGTGATATTCATGCAGGTACATGCGGGCATCATGCCAGCAGTCGATCACTCGTAGCCAAAGCCTTTCGCGCAGGCTTCTACTGGCCCATGGCACTCAAAGACGCGGAGGACATAGTCAAAAGGTGCATCGGCTGCCAAAAATTCGCCACAAAGCCACACGCACCCGCATCGGCGTTGAAGACAATACCATTGGCCTGGCCCTTCGCCCAGTGGGGGCTCGATATGGTTAGGCCACTCAAAAATTCTCCCATGGAGGGCATACTCACCTTCTGGTGGCGGTCGACAAGTTCACCAAGTGGATTGAAGCAGTACCTATCACAAGTTCGACTGCCACTACAGCAGTTAATTTCATAAAATCCATCATATACCGCTTTGGTGTGCCAAGTAGCATCATCACTGACAACGGTACAAATTTCACGGCTGAGGAATTCCGATCCTTCTGCAAAGAGCAAGATATCACGCTCAATTATGCATCCGTGGCACACCCGCAATCCAATGGCCAAGTCGAAAAGGCCAATGGATTTGTGACGAGCGGAATGAAGAAACGCCTCCTGGTGCCACTCAAAAGGGCCGCGGGTGCTTGGGTCGAAGAGCTCCCGTCTGTGCTATGGAGCCTACGCACAACACCGAACGCCTCAACGCAATTCACTCCATTCTTCATGGTCTACGGCGCAGAGGCAATCCTGCCATCAGACGTAAGGTTCAACGCACCAAGAGTCGAAGCATACAACGAAGACGATGAGATGAAGCACTCGAAGATGCAGTCGACTTGCTAGAAGAAGCACGCAACACAGCGTTAGCACGCACGACTATCTACCAGCAAGACCTTCGCAACTATCACAGCCGTCGACTGCGTACCAGATCCTTCGAGGTTGGTGACTTGGTGATGCATGTAAAATGCATACATGAACTTTGCACTTTAATTGCTTATATTCCAATCATATTTGCATCATATAAGGGTTATATCAATGTTTTATAATGATTTTTGGGAATATTCATTTATTTCCTATTTTTATGGAATTAACCCTGCATAGGCAGAAAACCCCATTTTCTTATTTTAATGTTTCAGGGACCCAAACGTCAACGAAATCACCTGGAAATTTACGGGCGTCAATATTTGGAAGGAAGAAGACCTGTGGGCGAAGGAAGCTAGCAAGCGGAGGCCCGAGGCCCAAATGGGGGTGGCCCACGCGGCCAGGTACTGTGGCCGCGTGGGGCCCACCGTTTGGCCCTCGTGGCTCCGTTGCCGTCGATCTTTCTCCACCGCCTTCGTCTTGACCTAAAAATACCTATAAAAAAGGTCCCATGACGTTTCGCGAAAAGGGGCGGCGGAGAAACACAGAACCACGAAACAGAAAGTCAGAAGGCTGCCACCGGAGAAGATCGGAGGGGGGAAACGCCGCCGGAGTCACCTCCGGAGGGCTCCACCCCCCTCCGGCGTGTTCATCATCAACATCTACAGCAAGAACTTCTCCACCATCATCACCATGATGAAGGGGGAGTAGTCCACCCCTGGACTTGGGTTTGTGGTGGTAACTTTTGTATCTCTCCTCTCTCTTGAGCTTCACTAATTAGTACCGTATGAGCTGCCAACATGATTACGGTCATCTATGTAATACCTTTGTGGTGAATATTGTGGTGTGAGATGATTTGTTATGCATTTACCGTTGTGTTGGAGCTTTTGTGATTTGTCATACTTTGAAGTATGATGTATGTGGGTACGGGATGGCCGATGTGACACGGCATAGGTATTGAGTGACACAGTACCGCCCAACATCCTTTATCTGGGGGTAAAAAGAAAGAGTATGATGTGGAGTGAGAACAACCACGCTAGCCTTACGAGGGTGACCTAGCAACACAAATGAGTATTTCTTTCAACTATGTGTTTTAGGACATATAGTCATAAAAGCTACCATTAAAACATGACAATTGTGTGTACTTTATCTATAACATGATGATCACCATAGATGAGAGAGAGAGGATTAAGTGAACCCATGAACCATGTCCATTGTTCCTATAAGAAACTCACACTTGAGCTTGTCCTCTTGCTGCATAGAGGATTGGGCTTTCTCTCTTTGAGAGCTTTCTTGCTACCTTTGTCTTGTCCCTTGCATTGAAGAGGATTGGGACACTTTTATATCTTGCTTACTTCCATCCATCAACCACCTTGTTCTCCAAACTTGTTTAGTGCATAATCAACTAAAACTTGTGACACTTTAGTTGTAGGGAATAGATAACTTTTCCTTCTTGCTCCTGCGGATCGATACCTTACTTCCACATTGAGAGGTGCTACAGTGATCCCTTGCTCTTGGGGGTTATCAAGTACTTTTCTGGCGCCGTTGCCGGGGAGCGTAGCGCTTAAGTTTCTATTCTTGTGTGCACTAGACTAAGCTTGGGGAGGTTTCTTTATCTTGCAATCATCTAAGCTTGGGGAGGTTCTTTGACTTGTTTGATGATACTATGTCTCCTATTTATGATGATGAATATGATATTTTCAGTCCACCCACTATTGAGTATAAAGTTTATTGTGATTATGATATGCCTCCTATATATGATGATTACAATGATTATTATGAATGTTTTACTCCCACTATTCCTAATGAAACTGTTTATGCTTATGTGGAGAGTAATGATACTTTTATGCATATGGATCATGATAAGAATGTTTCATGTGATAGCTATATTGTTGAGTTTATCAATGATGCTACTGAAAGTTTTTATGAGAGAGGGAGACATGATTCATATACCAAAAATATTAAGTCTCTCTCTTTTTGTTGAAAATTTTGAAGTTGCACTTGCTTTGCCTTCCTATGCTAGTCACTTTGTGCTTTATTGATTTATTTTCTTACAAGATCCCAATGCATAGGAAGTGGGTTAGACTTAAATGTGTTTGATATTTGCTTCTTGATGCTCTTTTATATTCAACTCTTATTCCTATGGGAGCATCATTAAAACTATCAAGCCTAGCTATATGGCTATAAAGAAAGCGCTTTGCGGGAGGCAACCCGGTTATTTTTTGTGTGATTTTCTTTGTGTCCTCTTGCTGTACCAAGAGACTTTGTTTATAGTTTAGGTTCTGGTTTTAATAAAGTGCCAAGTTTTACCCATTTTGGTCTTGAAAAGTTGCTTATAGAGTTCGGAGATTTTATTCCTGCACGAGTCAGTGCACGGTATGATTTTTAATTCTTATTCTGTAACTCCGAATGAGCTCATATTTGAACTGTAGTTGCAACTTTTCATCCTCTGTATGCATGAATTTTTTCGGAATTTTTCGAGAAAGTTTGGTAGGGTAGAAAAATACGTTTTGCTGCTGCTGTTTTTCTGGACAGATTCTGTCCCATTTTGTTTGATGCATGCTTTGAGCTTTTAAGTTGAATCTTTTTGATCCAATTGAGTTTATGAGTAGGCATACAACATTATACACTTTCTGGACATTCATATGAATTTTTGTTCAAGGATTATATGCAGCAAGGAACCTATTTGTTTATCACTATTAATGCACCCCACAGAAAAGAGATGGGAGAAACGGTGTTTTGAAGTTTTTTCACAGGGATTGGAGGAGATGCACCAAGAGCTATCCAAGGATGGTGAAGACCATAAGCTTGGGGATGTGAAGACAACCCCGCTGGACCTACACACTCTCGGTTTGCACACGTCCAACTTCTGTTTTTCGATCGAAACACTTTATCGCATAAACTTGGAGCGTCGTTTTTTGTTTTTGTTTGAGTCTTGAGAGACCACCACACTATCATTATATATGAGAGCTACTGGAAATATGGGTTGAAATATGTTGGATGCTTTTATAAGATTGGGAAAAGGGATGTTTGATTGATTTTTAATGATACATATAGTTGCATGATTCATGAGCTTGTTTATGAGTAATAGTTTGCAAATTCTTTTTGTAGAGCTATCACTTATTCATGTTTTGGTGCTGATTGTTATTTTACTTGGTTTAACATGGATTAGTTAGTTCTATGGACACTCATGCATGCATCTAGATGGTCAACTTTCTCCCTTTTGCTAGTCAAAACTTGTTTCCAACACCTTCAACCAAAGTTATTCCAGTGAGTCCACCATATCTACCTACTGCTTTATGCTATTCCGAGTATGTTTATCATGTTTTTGTGTTATCTTACCTCTGAATGAAAATGTTTATGTTATTGATTGCATGGAAAAGTTGGTTATATAGCTCTCACGAACTTGATGCACATTTCTATATTGCATAATAAAACATGACCCATTGTGATTAAGATTATGATGTTTGTGGCTTGATAATGTTTTGGGTTGGAAGTTAGCCCATATGTGCTGTCACATGGCAAGCTTTCAACACGCTCTTCATCTCATTTAGTTGATATCATGTGCTTTTGTCTATGGATGCTTATCATGTTGAAATAAATGTGGAAATAGAGTGAGTTTAAATGAGTTTGTGTAAATGGTTAGAGAGACGCCTGGGCCGCTAATCTAAGCCATGCATCATTCATGGTGGAAATTTACTTACATACTATGGTGAACCTTCTGTGATACACCTTGCAATAAAAAACTATTCCAAATGGTAAATAAAAAGGGTGTTGAGATTGTTCATTTTGTTTGTTTGTCTTGTCATTTTGATATGGGCTTGTTCCATATCTTGGGACAAGAGGTACCCCAGTTGACGCTCTTGATGATACTATTATGCTTACAATGATATTTAATTGAACTTGCTTTGTTTCCCAAGTTGAGTAACACATGGTGTAAGTACTTGTATTCAAGGGGCATGAGACATTCAACCCATTCTTTATCAAGCACACTACTCATATTTGCTTTCACTTTAACCTTAATCATTCAAGATGCTATGATAGGGGCAATGAGAGCTTGACACCAATGAATACCTTATTGCAATCATTAACTTAAGTAGAAGAGTTTGGAAGTTGGATGAAACTTATGCATGCTTTACCTCTACTCACATATACATCTTTCCAAAGTGTACCCTATCATATTCAGATTTTCATCTACACTCTATGACCATTGTAGGATGTTCTACTTATCATTATGCATACATGTGTTCCATATTACTTGCTACTATGTTACACTTTGTGAACTATCAATGAACATCCTTGTCTTGAATACTTGATATCACTTCATAAACTATTTGCATATTGCTACTCCTTTGAAGAATGAATCATTTGACTATATGTAGCAATAGTAATCATCTTTGATATCCATTGTTAAGTATTAAATTGCAAAGTCCATGTTAGTTTTATCATCTTCATACTCGAGGACGAGCATGGATTAAGCTTGGGGATGTTGATGCATGTAAAATGCATACATGAACTTTGCACTTTAATTGCTTATATTCCAATCATATTTGCATCATATAAGGGTTATATCAATGTTTTATAATGATTTTTGGGAATATTCATTTATTTCCTATTTTTATGGAATTAACCCTGCACAGGCAGAAAACCCCGTTTTCTTATTTTAATGTTTCAGGGACCCAAACGTCAACGAAATCACCTGGAAATTTACGGGCGTCAATATTTGGAAGGAAGAAGACCTGTGGGCGAAGGAAGCAGCAAGCGGAGGCCCGAGGCCCAAATGGGGGTGGCCCACGCGGCCAGGTACTGTGGCCGCGTGGGGCCCACCGTTTGGCCCTCGTGGCTCCGTTGCCGTCGATCTTTCTCCACCGCCTTCGTCTTGACCTAAAAACGCCTATAAAAAAGGTCCCATGACGTTTCGCGAAAGGGGCGGCGGAGAAACACAGAACACGAAACAGAGAGTCAGAAGGCTGCCGCCGGAGAAGATCGGAGGGGGGAAACGCCGCCGGAATCACCTCCGGAGGGCTCCACCCCCCTCCGGCGTGTTCATCATCAACATCTACAGCAAGAACTTCTCCACCATCATCACCATGATGAAGGGGGAGTAGTCCACCCCATGGACTAGGGTTTGTGGTGGTAACTTTTGTATCTCTCCTCTCTCTTGAGCTTCACTAATTAGTACCGTATGAGCTGCAAACATGATTACGGTCATCTATGTAATACCTTTGTGGTGAATATTGTGGTGTGAGATGATTTGTTATGCATTTACCGTTGTGTTGGAGCTTTTGTGATTTGTCATACTTTGAAGTATGATGTATGTGGGTACGGGATGGCCGATGTGACACGGCATAGGTATTGAGTGACACGTACCGCCCAACTCCTTTATCTGGGGGTAAAAAGAAAGAGTATGATGTGGGGTGAGAAAACCACGCTAGCCTTACGAGGGTGACCTAGCAACACAAATGAGTATTTCTTTCAACTATGTGTTTTAGGACATATAGCCGTCATAAAAACTACCATTAAAACATGACAATTGTGTGTACTTTATCTATAACATGATATCACCGTAGATGAGAGAGAGAGGATTAAGTGAACCATGAACCATGTCCATTGTTCCTATAAGAAACTCACACTTGAGCTTGTCCTCTTGCTACATAGAGGATTGGGCTTTCTCTCTTTGAGAGCTTTCTTGCTACCATTTGTCTTGTCCTCTTGCATTGAAGAGGATTGGGACACTTTTACACTCCATCCATCAACCACCTTGTTCTCAAACTTGTTTAGTGCATAATCAACTAAAACTTGTGACACTTTAGTTGTAGGGAATAGATAACTTTTCCTTCTTGCTCCTGCGGATCGATACCTTACTTCCACATTGAGAGGTGCTACGGTGATCCCTTGCTCTTGGGGGTAATCACTTGGTGCTTCGACTGAAGCAAAAGAAGGTGCATAAACTTGTTTCTCCATGGGAAGGACCCTTCATCATCACCGAGGTCATTGGTGGTGGAGCATACAGACTGAAGCACGCGAAGACAGGCGAACTCTCGCACAATCCTTGGAACGTTGCGCATCTGCGCCGTTTCTATGCCTAGATTGCTCAGTCGCATAATGTAATGGGCGCATATGTCGGATGGCTGCAGGTTTCAGACGCGCTCTTTTCCTTACCAGGGTACCTAAGGGGACTGGAAGGTTTTTAATGAGGCGGCCTGCAGCCTAACAATCATAAATGGAATATAGTCAATAAATTCCTCATATTTTTCCTTGTTTACTACTCGCACACACTACTCGCACAACCTTAGCCTCACCCGAATACTCGGGGCTTCGCTACCTCAAAACGTGGGCTCTCGCTCCTTCAAACATAATACCCCGGCCGCACTCGAGTACTCGGGGCTAGGTCCCAAAAATCATACATAAACAAAAAAGTTCCTCAATAACATGAGTTGAAGCTTCAAACATCGCAAAAATTCACAGCCTCACTCGAGCACTCGGGGCTGTATAATTCATGTTCTATGTAAAGTGTTTTTCATAAACCCACACGATACACTCGGGGGCTGCATAAATACAAGTGAACGAATATATACTAAGTACAAGGGGCAAAATTTACACTCGGGGGCTGTCCCCTATACAGAAAAACCCTAATCTTCCGGTTCGTACTTGACTGGAAGAACAGGGCCCATAAGTTGAGCGTGATAGCAATCAACCAACACCCTCGCATAATCGACTGTATCGTCAAGATGCGATTGCGACAAAGACGATCCAGGAACGGGTGGACGTAGCTGCATATGAGGACGTTGGCTTCGGATATATGCCATCGTCGCGTTGGCTCTATCCACAAGCTTCTGGGTGATAAAGTCTCGAATAGGGCCGGCACTCCGGAAAAGCCCGAGCAATGCGTGGATTCCTTGAGGTTGCGGCACTGTCGGAAAAAAGAACTTGGTTGATGCGACTGAAGGCCGACCTGCATAATTCTAATAGCATAGTGCTCCGCCACACTCGATCCTAGTAACATCCCAAGTTTTTCAAAAAGTTGAAAAATCAGAAAAATTTAAAACTTTTAAAAACTACTATGTATTTTGCTTTAAAAAGAAAAATCATGCATGCATTCATCTGCATATTGTATTGTTGCATTTGGATATTTCAAAATAGGGAATTATAATTCCACTTGAAAACATATTTAAGAAAATATATTAAAAGGGCAAACCATGCCCTATATATATATATTTGTTATTATGATTATATTAGTTATGTGTAAGTTTTGTTGTAAATTGATTGTTTGCATTTGGAAAATAATTTAGGTTCAAATGCTTACCACCGTGGTTTGAGTTTGAATTTTTTTTTAGCCACCAAAACTTTGTTTTAAAACCTATTTCTAAATTTGATATTAAGTGTCAATATATGCCTTTAAAACATTTCTACAAATTTAATTTGAGAAAGTTTTGGAAAAGTATTTAGAAGGTGTTAAAATAAAGACCTTGTTTTTACAAAACTTTCAAAACTGGTTTGAATCAATTCTGAGTTTAAAATCAAAAGTTATAAATAAAACAGTGAAAAAAAACGTTTTAAAACAAAAATAAAGTTCGGCCGAACTGGGCCTAATCTCAGCCCAGCTCGCCCACTTTGCCGCGCAGCCCGAGCAGGCCGGCCCAACAAGCCAGCCGGGACCGAACGAACCAGTTCGGTTCGAACCCGATGGAAATTTCAGGATTTTTTCCAGAATTCCAAATCCTCTCCACTTAAACTCCTTTTTCTTGATAAATATAACTCCAAATCCGGATCCGTTTGATCCTACGCGTTGATAACTTCGAGGCCAATCTATTTCACCGACCCTTGGCCTATATAAACCCTGTAGCCACCGGCATCTCTTTCCCCCTTTTCGTTCCACCGAAACCCTAATCAGCGAAATCATATTTCGTTGATCTACCAACCAAAACGATCTCGAATCGCGACGGAACCTGAAGCATTGTTGAAGATCTCCTCAATACCTTTCCATCCCGGGAAGTCTCAACTCTTTTCATCAACCGTGGAGAGAGAATTTCGACTCGCAATACTTCAGATCTGAAATCGTATTTCTTAGATCTCTTCGCGCTCGGTTCTTCAAATCGAAATTCCTTTGGTGAGAAGTCAGATCTAACCCTTACCTACAACTTTGATATTGCACTCTTTTGGTTTTGACGTACGGAATTCTCTGTACAATACAGATTGGTTTTGACGATTTTCAGAGGAGAAAACCATTTCAAATCTTCGGGCCGTAGTTACGAAAGTTGTTCCCCTGATCAAGACCTTTCTTTGCCCCAAGCCTCACCTCTTTTGGTCAAGCGAGCCAGGAGATATTCGAGTTTGAAGTTTCGGATTAGAAAGGTAATTTGTGTTTTGTGACCAATCTATTAATCCACTTAAGTTATAATTGTGATAGTTAGAAAGAGCACGTAATTATCTACAACTTTCGTTAAGATTGTTTTTCCATCAGAGCAACTTTATTTTTGGTCAAAATTCGTAGTCAACCGTAAAGTCAGCGCCCAGTCAGCGCTTCGTCATCGCCACGTCAGCGGTCAGAGTCAACAGTCAACCGAAGACCGGCAGTTTTGCAGAAAAACCCTAGATATTAGATCTATCACAACGTTTTATTGGTTTGGCCAAATTTTACAAATAAAATATTTTTGGAAAGCTTATGACACGTAGAAACTTTTGGTATAGTTAAATTTATGTTTTGACAAATTCAAATTGGTTCAAATTTTAAATTTGTTTGTTTAAGTAAATTTGACTTAACTTGAGTTTTAAAAACTATTTTTGGGCAAATCCAATTGCTTTAACTTTGTTTAATTAATACTTGGCCGTAGGAATATTCTACCAATTTTGTAAAAGTATTTTCTATGATTTTTGTAATTAATATCGATTAATCGCTTTTTAGGTGTTATTTTAATAATTAAAATTGATTAAAATTATTTTTCTTCATCTATTCGGCTAATAAAAGGACTTAGTCATATTTTGATCACTTTAGTTACAAAAAGTACTTAGAAATATTTTGCCTCTCCAAACAAAGTATTTTTCTTCCTTAGAAAATATTTGATAATTATTTTGACAACATTATTTCCTTAGAAAAATTTCAACATCTTAATAGTGCTAAATCTTCTCCTTAGATAAATTTAGCATCTTGAAAACTTAGTTGTTTTATAATATCTTTCTAAGTGATATTGTTTGAGTGTTTGTCCTTAGAAATTTTATCAACTATTGTTTTAAAGTATTTTCCTTAGAAAATTTAGCAACTATGTTTTGTTTACTTTTCCTTAGAAATTATTTGGACTCATTGTTTGACCTTTGGTCCTTAGTCATTTTGGACCATCTTACTTGTCTTGCATTAACTTAGAATAATTTCATGGCATGGCATGCATCTCTAGTCCTTAGAAATATTTTGCACTTCTTACATGACATTCCTCCTTAGAAAAAAATTGAGGATGCATGTTAGTCCTTTTGACCCTCCTAGTCGAGAACCACTAAGTTAGAATTAGTGGAAACCAATGAAGACTCAGCAAGAAAACAAGACTCCAGAAGCATCTCCAAGAAGAAAAGTACTTAGAAGAAATCAAGAGGAAGTTCATAAAGACCAACCCCCCCCCCCCCCCCCCTACATTTTCTAAGTCCTTCTTTCCTTTATCTCTTTTCTTCCTTCTTCTCTTAGACTTCATGGTGACTAAGTTATATTCAAGACCAACCTGGATGCTGCCAACACCATCAAGTCTGCAGAACCATCAAGTCTACAAATTTCAATGAAGTCAACACACCAAGGAGCAAGCGACAAGGAAGCCTGAAGATGATTCTTGGAAGACCAACTACTACATCTTTCTTTCTATCTTTTTCCTCCTTCACATTTGTCTTTCACTTTGGACATAGACCAAGTCCTTTGTGTTTAAGACTAAGTTCCTAGAGTGCTAATTGAAGACCATTGAAGATCAATGAAGCTACAAAGGAGTTGAAGATTATTTGAAGACCAAAGTTGTGAAAACTTAGAATAACCTTACAACTTTTCAAGTTGTTTTATCAAGTTTACTTTAGGCTCAACCTGGACCTTGCCTTAGCTAAATGGGATATTGTTATTTATGTCTTTCCCTTATTTTTGTTTGCATGTCTTTCATACCATAATTATTGTGTCATCCTGCATCTCATGCATATCATATTTTTCTAAGTGTTGCATTTATGATTGTGTGTTTATTTGTGATTTATTTGACTTGTTAGAAATTCCGGAGAGAGACGAAGGCTTTTGCAACTGCTACACCTGTCCTCCTTATTGCCAAGGCAAGTGGCACACCCCCATAAATTTCCTAAGTATTTTTCTATGCATGACTTAGTGTATTTCTTTATATGCATGTGTAGAATAGTGTTGCTATGCTAAAACTACTATCTCCTTTTACTAGTTGTGTCTAGAATCCTATTGATAACTTAGTAGAAATAGTGATGCTATGCAAAAGTGTTTTATTGAAAAGCTTAATTCTACTAAGTTAATTTACCACCTGGGTGGATTTGGTTTTGAAAAGAAGATGCAAGAGTTGGTGTTGTCCCTAGGGGTGACCTCTACGGGATATTCACTTGTGGTTGCCACCCAGGATAAAGGGACCAATGTTTCTCTAAGTGAAGTTGCTTACCGTGCAGCCATTAGTCAAATGGGCTCTGGCTAGATGGATTAAGTTGCGTGGACTCCTCTCGGCTTGACAAGCAGATGTAGAGGATGTAGGTGGAACGGGTCAAGCCAGTATGGGATGGGGAATATGCTTCTGAAAAGTCTCGTCTCAACTCTCTCCTTTTCCTTAGCACAATTTGTGTGCTTGAGGATAGTTTGGGTTTGTTGGGTCTAATGGTGAAAGTGCACAACCTCTGCAGAGTTAAAACTAAGTACTTAGCCGTGTCCCCGGTTACGGACAATTTAAGCAGCTGATCAAGGATGTCAACGGAGGCTCCCAACATCTCAATTTCTTTAAGAAAAATGTTGATGGGTGAACAAGGGTAGACGAGACTATGGATTTCATGCCATATTGTCTCAAACATTTGAAAAAAATGTTTTACAAAGTGTTAGGCAAAATTGGCTTTTATGCAAAACAGCCTTGAACTCCACCAGCCAAATATGCATATAGGCTATAGAGTTATTCCATTAAGTGTCCACATAGTGTCACTTGCCAGATCCATTTTTAATGGTATCTGACCCACTCTGTTGCAAAATTTTATTTGTTGCAGATTGTTCTGACGACGAGTGAGTTTTCGTTAAGGGTTTCGAGTCTGCAACCAACATGTTTCGCCTGTGGCACATGAAGATGATGGAGACTCCATGAAGAATAAATTTCCGCTGCTTTACTCTTTCAAAGCTAGCTTCGTGCTATGCAATTTGTAATGAGTATTTTCCTAAGTACTGGATCCGCGTGTAATAATTGATACTTTGTTGTGATATTCATCTTAAACTGTGTGTGCAAATGAAACGATCCAGGGGTTTGCACTATACACAGGTACCTTGCCATTTTCTAAGTGCAGGTACGCTACAATCCTGCAGAGTCGCGAGTATGCGTGCTCGGTTCTTATCCAAGCGAAAGTGCTGACGGCCAGTCGTGGGTTCGTCAGTCGCCATGTTCAACTGCTCATCTACACGAGCCTGCTCCGCCTAGAAATCTGGAACAAAACCTACAACAACACAAGTTGGGTGAACAAAAAGGACGGATTGTGAACTCATGAGATCAAGGCAGTCATGCTTACACTCGAGCTGTCTGTTCACGATATCCATCTCGCCAAGCACATACTCCTCCCGTTGAGTGGGTAAAGCAGGCCTCGCCCTCATCCTATCCAGCTCACCGCGGGTATTCTCCAGCTCTTGCTCCAGTTTTGCGACTCGAGCCTTCATATAACGCATTACTGCGGCATCGTTTGCCACCTGAGCTCGAGATCGAGTAGGGGCACGATGCCGCGACGAACTGGATGAAGTGGCGGCTGGCTGTTTCTGTTCCAAATATCATAAAAGTTTCGTGAGAAACTCATCACAAAGCTTAGGCGAGTAACAGCACACAGCCTTACAGGCAGAAGCATAACGAGGAAATTAAATTCATACAAAGGTGGCAAAAGCGCATGCATACTCGCATGGTCATAAGTTTAATTACAAGGCATAAAAGGCGCAGCTGCCCTACTTCTCAGACACCGACTCTGACCTAGCCCTACTCGCACGGGCGGCGACCTCTGTTGCCCGGCGTTCCATGGTGTTCATAAAAAGGTTGGCCAGCCGGGTGGCTCGCTCGCTAACATGCTTCAAAGATATTAGCTTCCCGCCGGCCTTCCGAGGGAAGTCAGACATCGCCGCCTCGAAGTTACCCTCTATCCCATGACCTAGTATCAGCTTGAGGGTGGACTCAGAGCCGCGTACCGTAAGGGCGCGAGCAAAGTTCGCCATGGTCGAAGTTCCTGGACCAAGCACATCAGCGAAGCCGTCAGCAGTCGACGGCACCTCCGTCGTTGGGAGTACGTTCTTGTGCACGGCGCTGAGGGTGCTGGCAGACTTGGCAAGGGCATCCTTCGCCTGGACAAATTGAGCGCCAAGGTCACCTATAACCTGGTCGAGTGATAACTTATCACTCACCATGTCAGTAGGTGTTGGCACACCAATCGCCTCTGCAACAAATACCAGAAAGAGCAAATATTAGTACATAATACCCAACAGGGTACACACGAAGCATGCAAAGGGAAAGTTGCTAACCTCCCACGTCCCGAGCAAGGCCAGCCAGTCGTTCAGCAAACCCTCTCTCGTGCACGGCGGCTGTGTCCTTGGCGGCATCCAAAGTCTTCTTCGACTCAGCGCGCTGGGAGGCGATTGCTTCCTCCAGTTCCTTCACCCGGGATTCAGCATATGCCTTGTCACCTGAGTTAGATGGCCAGATGTCATTCACAATCGACAAAGCAAAGACAGAGCAAAAGAACTTCGAATTCAGAAGTCAAACACACTTACGGCTGAGTTGCTCCATGGCAGCGCGCAGATTGTCCCTGTCCTGTTCAACCTGGACAAAAGCTTTGCCTGCTTCCACCAGGTTGAGGTAGAAGGGCTGCATGCACATGGAACGAGCATAAGTTATACACAAATAGTCCCAGGATGAGGCTCAGCAAACGACACTTACGTGTTCAACCCAAGGTGCAGGCTTGGCAGCAGAAGTCCCAATTTCTGGAGTCGACGCACTCGCAATCTTGGCGGCCTCAATGGTAGTGGCCGTGGCTACTGTTTTCACGACCTCAGTCGCAACAGGAGAAGCTTCTGGCTGATCTGGAGTCGAAGCTCTCTCGGCTGGAGGAGTCGGAGGGCGCACAGTCTCGGCACTACGAGTGACCGAAGACATACAACATAAGCAAAAGTACTCAACAAGCGAAAACTTTAGTACAAAAAGCTCAGGAGCAAACCTGTGCTCTTCTTCCTCCTCGTGTCGAGGTCTTCAAAGTTTGGGCCTCCAAAAAGCAGCTCCCCACCTGACTTGGGAGGAGGAGCTGAGCGCAATGGGCTCACATCCAGGGGAGCAGCCTTGGCAGAATGAGGAGATCGAGTCTTCATCATCCCTCAAATCATCCTCTTTGCGGGTGAGCTCATAGAGGAAGACACAACTTGGGCCGCCCGACGGCGCTTGCGAGTAGGGACCTCGCTCACATCATCAGTCGTGGCAAGCTCCTTGTCCTGTGCTTCTTCAACCCCTTCCTCTTCAACCTCTTCTGTGGGAGATGTAGTAGCCGAAGGTAGAGGCGATTCATCTCCTCCCTTCGCTTCTACCGTCACCTCTGTTTCATGAGTTGGGCCATCTTCGGGAAGAGGAGGAAGGGTTGAGGCGGTCGAGTGGCCCTGCATACAAAATACAGCAGTCGAAAGTCACAAAGATGCATAGCAGAATAACAAAAGCAGGAGATCATAAACTCGATAGATTCACTAACCTCTGGCAAAGGCTTTTCAGCCCCATAAGGAGCGACAGGGCAGTCGACGTTGCAGGGCTCGCTGGATTTTGTGCTGGTGATGGACCGCACATGTGACACCAGCTCGCTCCTAGACAGCTCCTCCTTGTTCATCCGAGTGGAGTCGAGAGGACCTTCATACTGCCACATAGGGTGAGCTCGCGCGCGGAGCGGCCACACCCGCATCTTCACAAAGGTGGCAATTAGATGCACACCAGTGACGCTGTTAAGCAGTCCTCCAATCGTCTCCAGCAGAGGCGCCGCTTCCGCCATTCTTCAGTCGAAAGCTCATGGTCCCAGGCCTTCGTCCTAGCGGCTATACCAGCAGTCGAAAATGCTGGGACCCCTTCCTGGTCGACTAGCACATAAAACCACCTTTTCCTCCACCCTTGCGCCGAGTCGACTGGCTTCAGGGCAAAGTATCGGGTGTCGCTGCGCACTTGGATCTGAAGGCCTCCAACTGGATAGGTTCGGCCGCCTCGGTTGTTGGGCCGGACCATGAAGATAGACTTCCAAGAGCCCAGCTGGGAGCAACTCCCAGGAAGCACTCGCACAATACCATGAAGCAGGCAATGTGCATAATGCCGTTCGGGGTGAGATCATGGATCTGCACCCCATAGGCGAACAGCAAACCACGAACGAAGTCGTGGAGGGGAAAAGATAGACCCCTAGGCAAAAACTCCGCAAAACATACGCGCTCATTTGCGCGAGGCTCGGGGAGTACCTCTTTCGATGGCGCGCGGACGGTAAGCTGGTCCGCCGGCGGCAGCAGTCCGTCTTCGCGGAACTTCTCGAGATGAGCCGCTTTGATCGTGGACTTCATCCAGTCGCCGTCGCTTTTCTTGAGGTCGACGGCGGCCGCAGATGCGCTTGCCGCGGTTTTCTTCCCCTTCAGAGCGGCCGCGTCAGTCGCGGGCGCGTCGGAGGCAGAAGCTTTCCTCTTTGGCGCCATGGCGGTGGTGGCTAAGGAGAACAGCAAAGCTTGGGCAAGAGCAATGGAGCAGGGGCGCAAGGAAGAAGATGGAACAGGGGCGGCGCGCAGAGCAAATGGCTAGTAAAAAAACAATGCCAGCGCGTTCCCCTATTTACCACAAATCAAAGGCAATCACAGCCATTCAGATCCTAACCGTGCGCTACGCACGCAATCTCACCGTACACGTGGCAAACGCGGAGGGCAACCGTCGCCGGCCACTCCGCCCACTACGCACGCAAAAAGAGGAGCCATAATCACCTCTCCGTAAAAAGTGGGCCAGAGTGATCAAATCAAGTCCAAACTGCACCGTCGTTCGGTCAGCTCTGCACAAATGGGCCCACTTATGTGTCACGTCCCATCCATCGCAGCATCACGCACGCCACGCGTGTCAGGCAGCGCAGTCGCTAAAAAACGTCATCCCTGACGTCATCTCAAGCGCTTTGATCAGAAATACATTCGAGTCCGCTCAACGCATATTGGTCACTCGATTGCCTTGTTTGGTTCGGGTGTGAAAAGCAATGATAAGTCAAAATTGGTCACTCGACCGTTCCTTCGGCTGAGTCATATTACTCCCATCGGGAGCGTATCAAAAATTTCTTCGACTAAAGATGCTCAAGACAAAATGATTTTGAGATTATCCTCCATTACAAGTAATAAAGCACAATCTCGGGGGCTACTCCCATCGGGAGCGCTGTCGCGCACCCGATAGAATAATGTCAAATGGTCAGTCGACAAATGAATCGACTTAGATCATATACAAAATCATACTCGAAACATTCCCGAGTTGCGTCCGTCGCAAATACCTCGGATGCTGCACGCATAGTGCAAAGGTAAGACCCGCCGAACTTTCGAGCTGGGCTAAGGACCGTTCCAGCAACGTCAATCCTTATCTTTCCGTGTCAGCAGACATGATGAAAAATCCCGACGGACGCGTTGGGTAAAATTCAAAGTTATACTGCAGATCGACTCAGTAAGACCTCAAGCGGCCTAGTCGAATCTGACCAGTTTGTTCCAGATTCGAGTCCGGGGACTCGAGTTTGATTGAAAGCTAGTAAGGTTTTACCCGAATGTGTAGTTAACCAGTCCCGATCCGTCGAGTGTACTGGGCCTACTAAGCTATTATCCCTTGATCTTCATAAGCAAAAACACAGTCGATGAAATACTCAACATAGCCAACATGTGCTATTCATACAGGAATTCCAATTATAATATACAGAATACAAAGCATATGACGTGCACTGACGAACGAGTCCATGCCCGATTCTTCGAGTCAGACAAGTACTCGGGGGCTACTGACAAGGGTATACATCTCGGGTACCCTACCGTAAGGGTACCTGGTGCACGTGACGACTAAGGCCCAATAGCGAAGAGCCTACTCGAAGCCCAAGACAAGAGGCCCAAGAAGATGGAGTACCCTCAAAGATTAGACATAGGCATAGTCGGTTTAGACTTTCCTTACGTGTAAACTAGGTCGGTTACGAACTCCCGAGACCCAGCCTATTTAAAGGCTGGGAGGGGTGCCGATCTAGAGGACAAGCCATACTCGAACCACCAAAAGCCCTAGCGAGATCGACATCTCGCCAGAGCTCCCCTGTAATCGCATAATCCATACAATCAATACCAGACAAGCAGGAAGTAGGGTCTTTACCTCCACCTGAGGGGCCTGAACCTGGGTAAATCTTTGCCTCTGCTTGTCAGCCGACGAAACTACCAGTACTACCACGTTCTCTCCCCATAATCTCAACTCTAGGTCCTTAACCATGGGATTTGATGAGTGTACCCCTCGTCAGGAGTCATCAGGCGTCCACTCTGGTCTTGTCAAGTACGGCGGACACCCTTCGAGGTGTCCCATCGGCGTGGAGAGTCGTGGATGACGTAGAGCTCGTGGCACGCTTTTGCCCATAATATCTTGTAGAGCACGCCGATCTGGGCGGAGCCGGGGATGAGCAGGCGAGGGCCGGCTGGACGTGAGCAAACGGGGCTGACTGCTCGGGCAGCCGGTCAAGATGCGGCAGCTGGGAGCTGATCTTTGGTACCTTGTTTGCGTTTTCGTGAGATCTTTTGCGGGTCTTTGGCCACCCGGGGGTCATCCCCACGACACTAGTTGACCCGTGAAATTAAAAGGCCCCGTATATTTTGGGACGGGGGAGTATTTAACTTGTATTCACCAGTAGTTATGACTAAATAGAGTACTTATAGACAAATTGTTGTATATAGACATGCTAGATAAACACCCATCTATTATTCCATGGTACTCCCTCCTTCCGCGAATAAGAGTACATCTTACTTTTGTGCTAAGTCAAAATCATTAAAATTTGACCAATTTATTGGAAAATGTAATAATATTTATGGCACTAGATTATTATCACTAGATTCGTTTTGAGATGAAGTGATACACCAATTTGGTGTCATTTGTGTTGCTACACTTTTATATAAATTTTGTCAAAATGTAAAATGTTTGACTTCGAAGGAAAGCTAGAAGTACACTTATTCGTGTATGGAGGGTACATGCCTTTAGGACGGCTATGTGGCATTTGATATACGAGCAACTGAAATCAGTCTTTACTACTCTCTCCGTCCATGCCACTTTTTTTCATAATAAGTCAAACCCGTTTAAGTTTCACTAATTTTGTGAAAAATATCAACCACTCAATACTTAACAAATATATAATGAAAAATAGTTTGTTAATAGAATTAATCATATTTATATATTACTATTGATATTGATATGTTTTATAAACTGATCAAATTTAAAGTTTTGACTTAAGAAGATCCAGTGGCTTGAGGTCTATATACGGAAGAAGTAACTCCTGTTTACAATTTGGATACAACAGCTACAACAACGCAAGGGATTTGACAATTTGTCATACTTTAGTTTTCAATTTGATTATTTGCCACACCATGTGTCACCGACACGTGGTAATCAATGTGACAAATAATCTAATTTGAAAGTAAAGTGTGGAAAATCGTAAAAAAATCTCCAATAAGGCAGAAAGAGTTTAAGGCTCCGTTCGGTTCACAGGAATTTTGGACGAATTTCGTAGGAAAGCTATTCCAAAAGAATATTTTCCTTTGCATGCGTTCGGGACAAAGGAAACGTGAACAATATTCCTTAGAAAAACTTCTCTCAGCGCACCCATTCCGGAGGATTCAAAACATCTGCCCAGAGGGCTGAGAGCAGCGTTTTGGCTCCCGGGAGCATATGCTCCCGGTATTTTCGACAAAATTTAGCAAATTGAAAACTCATCAAAAAATTCCGAAAAAAATCATACATGTACCTGACCATGTTGCGCACCACCATGATTTTTTTCGCGCCGAAATGACATCGTACGCGCCCTGTACAAAAATGACAAATTTTGTGTCAGAAAATTCAAATTTTGAATCTCAAATCTGACAGGAAATTTGTCATTTTTGTACAGGGCGCATACGATGTCATTTCGGCGCGAAAACAATCATGGTGGTGCGCAACATGGTCAGGTACATGCATGATTTTTTCGGAATTTTTTGATGAGTTTTCAATTTGCTAAATTTTGTCGAAAATAACGGGAGCATATGAGCCCGAGCTCCAAAGCGAATTTCTGTGCCCAGAGCTCATTTTTTGGGCGGAAGCCCGAGGCGGAGGCTCGCTGACGTGACTGCCAAAGGAGTGCAGCCATGTGATCCGGAATAAAAAATTCCATTCAAGTGGGGTACGTGAGGTAGAGAACCAGATAAATCACTGTGCAGCTTCATTAAAGAATTCAAATATTTATTCTTGGCAAGATAAAATACTCCATTAGCTGCAGGACTCTGCTGTAGTTTCCGCTGCCCATCCGAACACCAACTCCTGTAGCATTCCTACGGTTTCTTGATCCTTAGTTTTGCATCTACATTCCTTTCCCATTCCTCTATTTTCTCACATTCCTATGTTTTCTATACTTACGTTCCGAACGGGGCCTCTTTTGATTGCAGGATTTTTAAAACGTAGAAATAGAAAAAACAAAGGATTGGGATGTTATACACTTCAATTCCTACAGGATTTCAAAACACAGAAATTTTGTAAACGATGCCTTTGGATGGTGCACAGGAAACAAACACAGGAATTTCGCAGAAATGAGGAGAGAGAGTAGATAGAGATAGAGTGTGAGTGCATTGGACTTTGCAAAGGAAAAAATAAAATGAGGTTTGAGCTCATGTTGAGATTCCTATGGAACGGGAGGCATCTCTACAACATCTAACCGAGCAGGAATTGCTGGCCTGTGGTTCATCCACAGCGTGGGCCCACAGGTCAGCGGCACATGAATTTTGTGACTTACTTTTGGCTTTTTGCATAAGTCGGTTGGTTTGGGTCGGTTTGTTTGGGTCAACGTATGGCGTTGTTCTCCTTCCTCTCGTTTGGGCCAAACCAACACAACAGAAACGCACGCGAGCGGCGAGCACTCTCTCCTCCCGACGACCCCCTTTCCTCTGCCTCCGTCGCCGGTCCATCCCAGCCGGCTCCGGCGAGTCCTTGCCCCGTAGACCGCCGCCCCTCCCCCTCCTTCCTCGCCTCCTCCTTATCTATCGATTCCACGGCGTGGAACCACCGAATCGCAGCCCCACCTCAAACCCTAGACGCCAAGATCTTGGGGCGTCTATGGCGGCGGCAGCGGGTGATGGGGCGGCGGCAGTGGGTGACGGTCGCGCTGCAAGGCAACCGTCTGTACCGCGCGGATTATCCGATGTGGCGGGCAAGCTAGCCCCGGCACTGGGAACCCTCACCAACGCCGGCGGCCCCAGGACCTTGAGCGTCCGGACGCCGCCGATGACTGCATCAGCTCTGGCCGCGCCGTGCGCCCGACGAGTCTCTACGCGCCGGACGGGTGGGGAGCTCGAGCCCACCGCGACCACCACAACCCAAGGTCCAACTTTTTCTGCCATTCCCATCCACTTTACTCCTCTTCTTTCTTCTTGCACTTACATATCCGATCTGGAATCAAAGGGACCTCGCTCGTGGCTGCTGCTGCTGATGATTGTCCACAGGTAGATCAGATGCAGAATGCTGCTGCTCGTGTGGCCCCGCCGTCGTCCTTGCTGCTGACCTACGGTTCAACGCTGATGGTTTCCTATGTACGCTTGCTCTCTATGTGTGTGCACTTCCATGTTCTTGCAATATGCCACTGAAATCTTGCTGCTAAGAACGTCTGGTGTCTTGAGTATACATGTTGTTACTCTGCACCACACAGGAGCAGCACACTTGGTTACCCCTAGACCACCAGTGCCTGGTAGACGGTAGTATATTATATACATGGCCTTTGTGTCTGATTGATTATATGCTATGTATTTTCAATAGGAAAATTTCTAATTATTATAAACATTATTTGAGGATTGAACTAGATGCTTTGTTCTGACCTCTTGTTATTTTCAACTGAATGCTCGACATATGCCATTGACAGATGCCAAGTGACCAAGGAGAGCCACCATGATGCCTCCCACCTCACCAAGCGCGGTGCTCTCCACGACGGCGTCGGTGCTACTGCAGCTCAAAGTGGTAGTCTGCTGTCCTGTGACCGCGCTGCGCTCATGGCACCGCAACCACAGCTGCTTCGGCTACAACCCTACTCAAGTACGTGCACCTCATGTACTGCAACCTATTCCACGCTGTTCTTGGTCATGGCATTTGTGCCTTGGCTGTGCGTGTCCTGTTTTAGCCATTCTTGTTGATGACCACATGTTTGCATTCCCCTACACATGAGGATATACTTGTTGTTCCAATTGGACTGAAAAATGTCATTGTCAGGCTGAGAATTTATTTAGGGCATGATCTACTGTATGAATTGACTATTTTATCATCTATTTAAAGCTTCGCCCAACATACTGATATTGGCTTTCATGCTAATTATTTGCGTATGCTAGAATTCTAGACCTACTGTTTCTTCTACTCGTGCAGGAACTTCCATGTGTAGTATTGCTCTTCTTTTGATCAGCATATATGTTTTGCATAATTGTCCTCCTTTCTTTTTGAATAACATGTGAGATGTATACAAATATGTTTGTTTGTGTCTAAGAATTCAATATATCCGTACCTGTTTAGGCTGCTGTGTTGTTTTATTGTTTCAGTTATTACAGTGGATAAAACACATCTTGTTTATTACAAGCTGATTAATTAGATACCTTTTCTACTAGAACGTGGACATAGCTTTCATTTTTCAGTTTGGTGGTTGTTCTACTTGCTTGTTTATGCTTTAGAATTTCTGAAACTGAAATCTGTGCGTCTATGCATTTTTGTTTGAGGTGATCCACCAACAAGTACAACATGGCCGTCAACAATAAATAGACGCAGCCAGCAGCAACCTCAACTTCTTGTTTTTGTGTGTTTTCCAGTCCATGTCAATGATGTGCTGCCCTAGAGCCCAACATTGATCGGAGAACGCCTCGCCACACAACTCGGAGCTGCTGCTCACCTTTGACTACCTCCTCGGCACCGCGCGGCAACCCTGCTGGTGCCCACGTCTGGCCTTGGCTACAACCCACTCCGGTGAGCTCCTCCGGTACCCTCCTTCCTCCGCTTATGCCATCAAGGTCTTGTGGTATTGAACTAATCACACATTCACACTACTGAATGTTTCTATTCAGATAAAAATATAATTAAGGATGTGAATTTATTGGACTAATCACAGTACTGAACTCATTCCAGGAGTACATCGGGAGTTGTCTTGCCAGTTCATAGTAGTACATTTCACTTTTTTCTATGTTGTACATGTACCGGATAATACATTTACTGCTAAAGAAACATATCTTTTTCAGTTGCAAGGTTACCTATCCGCAGCAATAGATTTTTGTCTCAACAACCAGTTGAGAATAAGGAAATTGCAGGATATACCGGCTAAGAATATACTAAAGAAATATATGGCTTTTGGTCCGCAGGTTTTCTTACATAACCTTGCTCATTTTAATGTAGTTTTAGTTAAGAATAAGCTATATTTAATTCGTTCAAATCACACACATTGTTTCCCCTAAAAAAATTCAGTTAGTTGAGGTAGTAAAAAAATTGCTAAGCTAATGTTGAAGGTGATTAATTACAAGATAGATATATAGGATACGATATAGTGTCAGCTTAAGATCGTTGAGTTAATTCTGTATGTATTTCGGCTGGTCAAGATTATTAGAATCTGATCAAATTTCTAAAATCATAATTACCTCTTGAAAGCACCATAAATCTGAAACTATCAGCTAATACTAGCTTTCATTTGTGAACATCGACATAAATCAGAAGAATCTTTCTACGTGCATGTTTTAGAGGTGTGAATGTGTGATAAAGTAGTCTTAACTGCCTATCATTTACGCTAGCTTGCATTTTTAAGAGATACATGGTAGACAAGTTCCGTGATAGCTTCAAGACGTTCATAGTTGATCAAGCAAAGACTGTTTTGACAACGTGTCATTTCGTTAATGTGGCTGAAACTTCATATTTTTTAGCCAAAGTGAATGAACTTTGATGCTTGCAACGTTCTATATACACCCTAAGCTATTTAGAATTAACATGAATCTCTCTTCTATATCCAGTAGGCAGACCACTAATTGATCAAGCAAACAGACACGAAACTGTTTCATGTATTTTTTGAAGTACCTGGGTTCTTTGATTTTCATGCCCCTGTGATTAAAAGAAATGAACTAAGGATCCATCTTCACCAGGAAGGTTTCTGTATGTCAGTTTTTTTAACAGATAACTCTATTAACTCAAAGAGTACATTTTACAGACAGAAGGGTGAATGGAAGCACCCCGATCTGTAGTTGAAAGGAATATGTATATAGTGAAGTACAACCTTGTTATATTCTAGAAGCTAGCTTAGCCTGATGGTGAGCTTTGATGTTATAAAACCTGGAGATATGCTCTATGTTTTGGGAGCTAAAAACCTGCGAAAGCTCTGATGTTTGCAATAATAGGCCTGACAATCCAAGGCTTTCCTGCATCAAAAATGGATTCTGCTTTTGTTATTTTCACCAGGGTGGACCTATCCGTGTATAATCTAGGTTCATGTATGTTGAGTAAGTGAGTAACTCTGCAACTTTGACAGGAAGGTGCAAAGCGTAGGCTTCAGCCTGCAATGGTTGTTGACGACTCTTGGGATTTAGCTGGGATGTGAAGTTCTTTGAAATGCTGATTCTTCAGTGCAACAATGACGATTGCCAGTCCTGCAGGAGCATTCTCTTTTCTTGGATGTGCAGTCCTGCCGCATCCGTGAAGATGCAGTTTCCTATACTTGCAGGCGGATGTAGTTGTTGGTGTAACACTGGTATTATTTAGCAGTGGCTAGTGGCATCATAGTCCTGTCGTTGCGGATCTGCACTGTGTTCCTGCTCCAGTGCAAAGTTTTGCACTATTGCTCTAGCCTCTGCATAAATCTGATGGGGTCTTCCCTGCTTCCTATTAAATATAACATTGTTTCTGGCCTTCAAAATACACCAGAGAACCGTTAGCAAGGTTACCTTCTGGGTGATTAGAATTGAGAATGGCGTGTATTATTTGGGGTACTGAGTGGTTTTGTGCTTCTAAGATTTCTGTATTTAGGTACCAAGAGTGAGAGAACCATGCAGCTTTAGATAGAGCGCAGAGAAAGAAGATGTGCATGTCATTCTCTATGTTGTTGCATGATGAGCAATCTTGCTTAATGTGCTTACTTAGCTTACCTTCTCTCTCAATGTAGATCTCTAGGTGTTGTGTTGGAACACCTTTGAAATTTTCAGGTTAGTGTGGGTATACATCAGATGATTCATGATGTGTGGCATTTAGTCTCCTCTGTTTCGATTGTATGAGTTCATCTTGTGTATGTTTTAGGACATTCCCAAGAAAGTTGCTAAAGAGGAAGGCACTCATGTGGGATAGTATTACGCAATGCTGACACTTGAGTATGAAAAATTCAAGAGGTTTCAGGCTATTCTTCCAATCTCGATGTCATTATGTGCGTCTGATGCAATGGCATATGTTATCTGTTCTTGCTAAGGATTCGGATCAGGATGCCTGTCCAAAAAATTCAAGAGGTCGGAGACCATGCTACTGGGTTTATTCTCTTGGCGCTTACGGAGTCATATTTTTTTCTTCGTAAAAGAACATATGTGAAACTGCAAGCATTGTGAACATTATTAGAAGTAAAGAAAATAGCTCCCTTAACATCGATAGAGAATAAGCGGGCGCGGCAACGCGCGCCTTTTTCTTCTTGTAGGAATGGATTCCTTAAGAATTTGGTGAGCTCAATCCTATGATCCAACGGCATTCCATAGGAAAAATTCCTATGGATTGAAATCCTACAAAATTCTTATGGAATTCCTTCAATCCAAAGAGGCCCTTAGTTTGGAATTTGATTATTTGCACACCCTATCACTGACATGTGGTGATCTGCGATCAATGTGGCAAATGATTAAATTTCAAAGTAAAGTGTGGCAAATTGTAAAAAATCTCCAACAAGGCAGAAAGAGTTTTAGACGAAAGACCATCGTGAAAGAGCAGAGCAGTCGTCGTTGTACTCTTGCAAAGTGCAAACGAAGTCCGAGACGAAAGTCCGCTGTGAAAGGAAGGAGCACGCGACCGTTGATCCACACGACGAGTAGCCGCCACGGAATCGGAAAAGCGTGACCAGATATTTTAAACCAGCGCAATCCGTATTTAATCCCTCAATTCTCCCCACCAACCTCGAATCCGTCCGCCCGCCATGAACTCGCTCCAATCCTTCCTCGCCGTCGCGCCCGTCAAGCCGGCCGCGGCCGCCGGCGCGAGGCTCCCGTCGTCCCGGCGGTCGCGCGTCTCCGCGTGCCTCGCGACCCCGGCTCCGCCGGCCGCGGGAACGGCGGCGCGGCGGGAGCTGTCCGCGGCGAGCCGGGCCGTCGTGGAGGACGAGGCCAAGTACATCGTTGGAACCTACAAGCGAGCGCAGGTCGTCTTCGTGGCGGGCCGTGGCTGCAAGCTCTACGACATCGACGGGCGCGAGTACCTCGACATGGCCGCCGGCATCGCCGTCAACGCCCTTGGCCACTGCGACCCCGACCTGGTCGACGCCACCACCGCCCAGTCCAAGCGCCTCGGCCACGCCAGCAACGTCGGCTACACCGTTCCCCAGGTACACCGCCTCCTCCTCTAGCTTCCCCAACCCCTTCTCCTGCCGCAATGTCCACAAAGTGTTCGACGCTTTGCTTGCCCTGCCCAGACCACTATCTCTTCATCCATCTCAAGCGACTCTCTGGTTCTCGCGCGCGCAGGTGGATCTGGCCAAGCGGCTCGTGGAGGCCTCCTTCGCGGACCGGGTATTCTTCGCCAACTCCGGCACCGAGGCCAACGAGGCGGCCATCAAGTTTTCCCGGAAGTACCAGCGTGTCGCGCGCCCTGACGGCGACGCCCCCACGGAGTTCGTGTCCTTCTCCAACTGCTTCCACGGCCGGACCATGGGCGCGCTCGCGCTGACCAGCAAGGTGCAGTACAGGGAGCCCTTTGAGCCGGTCATGCCCGGCTCCACGTTCGTGGAGTATGGCAATTTGGAGGAGGCCCAGAAGGTGATACGGTCGGGGAAGATCGCTGCTGTGTTTGTCGAGCCCGTGCAGGGTGAGGGCGGGATTCATAGTGCCACCAAGGAGTTCTTGCAGGGGCTCCGGGATGCTTGTGATGAGGCTGGGGCTCTCCTGGTCTTTGATGAGGTATGGTAGACCTTACATTTTTGCTCATGTTCTTTGTATTGTCGATTGCGTAGAAGTAATTAGTGGCTACTGGCAAGTGCACACTTTGTAGTGTATTGTTAAACATGAAGCCTCTGTTCTGGGATTGAGCTAGGATTCAACTTGCATCCACATCCCGGGACAAATTTCTCTCTTTAATTTCCCTATGAATTCTCCATGTGTCAGTAGGACACGAGAGCCTGCATTTTCATACTTATTTGAATGATCAAAACACAAATTGGCAGTTGAACAGTGCTCCCTCCTTTCCATAAAGTAAGGCATATATTTTTAGTCAAAAGTCAACATAGTCTAACTTTGACATTTTATTGACAAAAATATGAACGTTTTGAATATCAAATCAACATCTATAAACTCATCATAGTATATATTTCATTGTACGTTTATCAAATTTCATAAATGTTCATCTTTTTGTCTATAAGATTGGTCAAAGTTAGACTGTGTTGACTTTTGACTAAAAAAAACGCCTTACTTTACGAAACGGAGGTAGTAAGAATTTAGGATTTCTCTGTGAAATTCAGCCTCTGTTCAATTTAGAAGTGGAGACAATCTAATGTACTATCTGAAATGCAGGTGCAATGTGGTCTGGGGCGCACAGGGTACCTCTGGGCCTATGAGATTTATGGAGTGAAACCTGACATGATGACCTTGGCGAAGCCACTGGCCAACGGTCTTCCTATTGGTGTAGTATTGGTGAACGAAAAGATTGCCTCAGCCATAAACTACGGCGACCATGGCACCACATTCGGCGGAAACCCTTTTGTGTGCCAGGCTGCATTAACGGTATTGGACAAGATCCAGAAACCTGGCTTCCTGGCAGAGGTGAGCAATAAAGGGGAGAACTTTAAGCAGCTGCTCAAAACGAAGCTGAGCGGAAATCCTCATGTCAAAGAGATCCGGGGACTTGGTCTCATTGTTGGCATAGAACTCGACGTGCCTGCTGGTCCTTTAGTCGATGCGTGCTTGGACGCTGGTGTGTTTTTGTTGACGGCTGGGAAAGGCAATGTGGTGAGGCTTGTGCCGCCGCTTATCATATCGGAAAAGGAGCTGGGGCAAGCCGCAGAGGTTATAAGGGATTGTCTACCTGCTCTTGAAGCCCCTACCTCTTAGTGTAAGCGAGATACTTACAAATATAATGAGTTCTAGATGTCGAAGTTTCTTTCAAAATTTGGAAGAGAATGTGATGTTTGACTGTTGTGATGATGTCAGAAGTTTTTCGAAATTTGGAAGGAAATAAAGTCATATTTGACTATTGTGTTCTTGGTGCAAGCCTTTTTATTGGATGACTCATTCGTCCAAACTACAAGAATGATATTTCTCATTGCTAGACTGAACACTGAAGACAGAAACATCTCCCTCTCATCTGTGCAAAAGCCTTGCCAGCACTCCGACGATGGGCGCGACGGTGTAGGTTGCTGGTTCGGCCTGCATGTAATTTCCCCGAGAATCGTCATAGTGGTCGTTGGCGTCTGGTCCTCCCACGATGGCGCCGTCGATCACATTTGAGTTGGGTCCCGGCCTGTTGAAATAGTCGGATCCTTGCTTGCAGGTGATCTTCCCGCTGTTGCACGAGGACGAACATCGCCGACGTGATGGCCTGGTTGTTGGCCCATTGCTGCTGATAGAGCATGCCGCCGGGGGTGAGCTTCCCGCTGCGGCCGTCACCGTTCTGCACGACGTTGCAGAGGAACCCCACCAGGTTGCTCATCAGCTGGGGGTGGGGGCCGTCGTTGGGCAGCTTCCCTTGGATGACGAGCTGCAAGATCGATGTCCGTGTGTTAATTATCAGCTACTGAAAATAAAAGTTGGATCACGGCACGGTACATTAATCAGTATTAGATACTGTATATATCTTGCCTTGGCGACCAGTGCCTGGACACCGACGAACTTGTCGTCCCAGCCCAACGCCGGCCGCACCCCGCCGAGGTTGCTGGCGCCGGCGATGTAGTCCTTGTACTCCTGGTCGCCGGTGGCGATGTAGAGCCAGACAGCTGCCCAGAGCAGCTCGTCCTGTTCCATTTCCAGCGACACAGAGACGTTTGGTATTTGTTTTAAAAAGATCATTACAGAGATATGGTAAAAATATTTTATATTGTACAAACCATGTTAATTAGTGATTTGTTACCTCGTCACCGCTGCTACGGTAGAAATTTCCGGCTGACGGCACGCTGTTCTGGTAGAGACCACGGTGGTTCTGGGCGAACTGAAACAACTGCAAAAGCAGGCGACACACAAAGTTAGCTGATAGCAGTAGTAGTACTTCTTCTGTGCAAAAATACAAGTCGATTTCAGTTTCCAAGCAATGCTTTGACGTTGATTTTCAACCATGGTTCGACTACAATTTCATTAAATGATTGTCGTGCAGAATAAATCTACTCGC
Source organism: Poa pratensis (assembly GCA_947311845.1). Taxonomy (NCBI): domain Eukaryota; kingdom Viridiplantae; phylum Streptophyta; class Magnoliopsida; order Poales; family Poaceae; genus Poa; species Poa pratensis. Next base: position 13,285,913 of record CAMZMU010000036.1, on the reverse strand, counting down.
ATTATTTTAAAATTTGAAAACATCGACAATTAATTGATGCAATAATCCTGCAAATAAAATAGTAATTAATGTGCCCGTGATTATATGGTACAGTACATTGCATTCATGCATACGTGCCAGTGCATGTAGCAGCCATTCTGCATGTATAAGTACGTAAATGTGCACCTGTTTCGCGTGCGTCAGAAGCGTCGAGGCGTACTGCCTGTCGCCGCCGGGCGCCGAGAATACGACGGCGGCCGCGGCCAGCGCGGCAGCTGTCTCGGCGGCGACGTCAGAGCCCGGGTTGGATTGGTTCACCGCGTAGGAGTTTCGGGGCGTGTCCATGTCCTCCGGCCGCTCCCAGCACGCGTGGTCGGAGTCGCCGTCGCCGACCTGCACGTAGAGCACATCGGGGCCGGCGTGCGCCCTGGCCAGGTAGTCGGCGCCCCACCGGACCGCCTCCAGCGCGTGACGCAGCTCCCCCGCCGCCGCCAGCTGGGCCCCGTGCTCCACCACGCCCCACGACAGCATCGTCACGGTGTACGCCATGGGAAACCCGAACTTGACGTTGTCGCCGGAGTCGTAGTAGCCGCCCGTGAGATCCACCTGCATGCAAGCACATTGCTCGAACACGTTAATTAATTAGACGACATTTGCCATCGTCGTGATCTTGCATGCATGAGCACCGAACAGGCATGTATGGATGGATGTGCTTACGCTGTGGTCGGCACCGTCGTTGAGGGCGGAGTGGCCGCGCCACCGGACGCGCTGGGTCGGCGGCAGCCTGCCGGAGCGCTGCGCCTCGAAGTAGAGCAGCGACTTGGAGAGCGCGGCGGCGTAGTCGTGCCCGTGCCCGTGCCGGGCCGCCGCCACGGTGCTTGCCGAAAACCCTGCCGCGGCAACCACGAGCAGGAGGAGCACCCTAGCACTAGCCATCATCGATCTTCCTCCTCGGCTAGCTTCGAACCTTACCAAAATCTCGTGGTTCGCTAGCTAGTTTCTAACAAGATCGTACCGTTGTATCACTGCACTGCATGCGGTGGAGTGATCGCCGAGTGTGTTTCTGCCAGCTGTTGACTGAACGAGTGATATTTATAGGCCTAGCTAGGAAGATGGGGCGACGAAGAACACGGTCAAATGAAAATCCAACATAAATGCACGCAAATAGTATCCGTATTTGGGGAGATTTTGTGGCAATAAGAAGACAGATGCAATTATATCGGTTTTGCTAGTTCTCAATCGCATGAGAATTAGCTTAGTTCTCAATCGCATGACGTCATCAGTTGCTAGTGGAGTTGCAACTGATTCGGACCTCTTGATTTGCTTCGTGATTCGTGCACCAGTTGCAAGTCAACTTGCAACTGGGATTTGATGACGTCATGCGATTGAGAATTAAGTTAGTTCTCATTCGCCTGAGTTGCAAGTGGATTTGCAACTGCTCCACACTGTTCGATTTGCTTCGTGATTCGTGCTAATTATGAGTTGCAACTTGACTTGCAACTGAGATTGATGACGTCATGCGAATGAGAACTAAGCTAGTTCTCATTCGATTGAGCATTAGAGAGACCCCAATTATATACTTGTAACGATAGTATTAACGGGAGAAGATCGACATGGATGCAATTCCTTGTTTTCTACTATCCATGGTGCTCAATCACATCTTTGCCTTATATTATCCCAACTCGTCTGAGATCACGCATTTACTGTTTATTATATGGAAAGTGACTACGTGTCCAATGACTAGATCAAGATACAATAGGAATAATAGTTTTTCCGGCCACACAAGATCAAATCCAATGTGCACTCTGAAACTCCTCGGGGTTCTCTAGTCGTGAAATTTGCTTAAATCTCATTCAAATTTCTAAGAGCATGTGCAATAGAGTGACGAGAGCATTTTTTTTACTGAGGCAGCCTAGAATAATTCTCGACTTGGAAGAGGAATTGAAAAATAGTGTGCCTTCTTTTAACAATTGGACGATTTGTTTCAACTGGTATCTCTTAGTTACACCTTTTCTAATTAGTTCTTAACCAAATGCTTTCGGTATTTTTTTCTACGAACATATGCAATAGGGAGTAGCATCATCTTTTTCTTAACAAGGGAATACTTGCTGGCTTAGATGAAATGAAAAAAAAAAATGACGTGACTTCTCTTAATTATTAGACGATGTCATAGAACTTAATACCCTACCGCGTATCATTTCTTAGTTATTCTAATTAAATCTTACTAGTTAAGTACCTTTTCGTTGCTAGTACATGGCAAAAAAATATACGCGGAATTAAAAAAATCACCATATGCCAAGTAAGGAAGTAACAAACATTTTGGCCACGCAAGACCACCAAGCGAAAGAAAATTCCTAGCATTTCTACATGTTGCTAGCCAGATGAACATCAAACTCTAGAAAAAATCGCTTAAACTCATTCAAATTTCTAAGAGCATGTACAATAGAGTGACGACAACATTTTTTTTAACCGAGGCAACCTAGAGTAATGGCTGACTTGGAAGAGAAATAGAAAAACAGCGTAACTTCTCTTAACCATTAGTCGATTTGTTTCTACTTAATACAACATTTGATGTGATCTCTTGGCTACACATCTTCTAATTGGGCCTTTTTTCTAGAACATGTGCAATAGAGAGTAGTATCATCCTTTTCTTAATGAGATAATAATTGCTGTTTTGAAAGAAAATGCAAAAAAAGGTGACTTCTCTTAACTATTAAACGGTTTCATAGACCTTAATAAACTATCTGATGTCATCTCTTAGTTTTTCTAGTCAAATCTTACTAGTTAAGTACCTGTTCGTTGCTACATAGCGACAAAAAAAGGATATTGGGAATTAAAACATTATATTTCACCATGCGCCAAGTCTGGAAGTAACGGGGACTTTAAAAGTATTCTGGCCACACAAGAACACCAAGCACTAGGAAATTGTAGCATTTCTCCATGTTCGCGAGATGAACACCAACCGCTAGAAAAACTTGCTTAAATCTCATTCAAAATGTCTAAGAGCATGTGAAATATAATCGACGAGAGCTCTTTTAAGTAGAGGCAGCCTAGAATACTTGTTGACTTGGAAGAGATATATGGAAAAATAGTGTGCCTATGTGTTTCTAGGGACTCATTGGTCCATAGCTAAATGGTTAAGCCATGGATGAACTTGCCTTGTTCCTGTGTTTGCTTATAGATAATAAGGATCTTAGTTTGGTAATACTCCTCGTACTCCCGTTAGATTTTTAATGACTAGGGTTGAAAACGGAAGAAAACGGACGAAAAACATGTATTATCGTTTTCATTTCCGCTTATCTTGCCGGAACCAGAAACAAAATCGGAAACCACGGAAATGAATACAGAATCGGAAATCCCCGGAAATGAATATGGAACGGATACGATATGAAAGCGGATATTTGTCAGAACACAGTAGCCGTATAATACGTGGTTCATACCCCAACCCAACAGACTTGTATAAATAATTAGCTAACAAGACAACGATTAATTAGGGTTTAGTATAAATGGTCTAATGACCTAACTAGAGACACAACCAGGCCTCGTTGCACGTGGGCCATGGCCTTGCATGGTCACATCCAACATGTACGGTGTGTCTACGAGAACTGTACCGTATTTATTTGTCCGGATTTTGCGTTTCGTTTCCGTTTCCTTCAGAATCTGTTAAATCGTTTCCTTTGTCATTTTCGTTTTTGAATATTTCGTTTCCGTTTTGTTTTTGCAAAATACCGTTTTAGTTTCCATTTTTGCTTTTCATATCTGACTAGAGATAATGACCTATAACACATATCTTATTTTGGTGTCAGTGTACAAGAAGCACAATAGATGTCACTGTTACTAAGCCGGTCAGGGCGGAGTCCGCGAAGTCGGTGCCATTATAGCCATGCTAGAGCATGCAATCCAGTAATTCATAACATTATTCTAGGCCTCCCAACATGCACACAGACGCTACCACCGGAACGTGTGATAGTGTTGTCCACTTTGATACTTGATCGTGGCGCCATTGTATAATGGAGTCGTGCTTTTAGAGTCGCTTCGGCTCCCCGCGAAGAGATATTCTCGCGGCTGTGGGTATAACATAGCTGTGGAATCGGCATCAACAACAGTCGTCATCCACTTCATTGATAGTTGTCAAGCGTAACTCACCGTTGCTTGCACATCGATAATGATCTTGATTTTATTCTACTATATCAGTGTAAAAGACATAACTTTTGCCTCATTTCAGAAAAATAGAAAATAATACTCCCTCCATCTCAAAATATAAGGCGCCCTTAAATTTTGCTGGTCAACGAGCTACAACTTACACCATGATTTGTACTTAGAATATGTGCACAAAGTTAGTATAGTGATATATGAAATGAAAGAATTTTGCACGACAAATCCAATGGTACCATTTATTCATTCTCAACACATATAATTTAATATAAATTAGTGGTCAAGGTCGAGCATCAAACTTATATTTTGGGACGGAGGGAGTAATGATCTTGATTTTGTGTTGCCACATAGAAATTTTTGTTCTGCATAGAACATATTCCAACAGTGGTATCAATTGTATTCCACGGTAAGTCCACTGACTATGCCAGTCTTTCTTAACAACGTACTCCCTCCGTTCCATAATATAAGACGTTTTAGCTTTCACATATATTGTCTAAATGCATGCTACAATGAGTGAACATGCACACTAAAACATGTCTACATACATCTACTATATGTGAACATGCACACATTCTAAAACGTCATATATTGTGGAACGGAGGGAGTACATCTTAGTGATCTACAGGTGATATTGGACACATTCTCTAACAACTCTAATGTGTATCGCGCGATCTTCTTAAGCGGTGTAGAACGTGTACAGGTATTGCCATCCAGAAGAAACTGCGCTAGGTTAGAACAGAGCAATCACAAAGCAAGCGGTGTGCTGAGGGCCTTGGTTTCTCTTCGATCTCTTGCAATTGCACGTGGCATCATTACGGAGAGGCTTAAGTCATTATCATGTACTCACTCCGTCCAAAAATAAGTGTCTCAAGTTTGCTCAAAAGTGGAGGTATCTAGAGCAAACTTGAGACACTTATTTTTGGACGGAGGGAGTATGTAATCCCTTTTCATGCTTTGGACTATCCACAAATGGATGATGTGTTACGGTCACTGTTGCTTTAACAACAGGCTGGTTCATTTTTTTTTTTTTTTTGCGAGGAAGAACACAGTACATCAACCAAGGAACTTACAGAAAAGCCCAGAAATCAGAAAAATTACATTGAGGTCCTTCTGGACTCTGGCTTCGTCTTCTCCGACGAGGACGCCGCGCCGGCGAATCCTGCTGCAACACCTCCAAAACCTTGGACTGGGAGGCTCCCCATCGCAAGCAAGAAGTCGAACACTCCTCGGTGCCGAAGCACCTCCACCCTGCACGAAGGTCAACGACGCCACCTTGGTCTTCAGCACTGCAATCTTCAAGTCGTCAGCCGCCAGATCCGTCAGCTCCCGGACTCCGGCGAAGGGGATAGCCTCTCGAGCACTCCGAAGAGCCGCGACCGAGGCCAGGACAGCAGATCTGCGGCGAGGCTCCACCGGAGCCGCACCAGCAGAGGGGAAGACCGCCGCCTTCAAAAGCCACTCCGACGCCACCGCTTCCACCACCGCGCCGCCGGCTGGCACACCCCCACACACACCTAAGCTATGTACACGTCGGGATCCGTGGATTCCGCGTCCTCCCGCCGCCGAGGCGGCTGCCGGAGGGCGAGGGATCCAGCGGATCCGCGGCGGCGAGCTGGTACGCGCGAGGTCGCCAAAGAATCGCCTTTTTGCACTGTAGCTGGGGAAAAGGGGAGAGGTCCGAGCTCTCTCTTCGCCAACAACAGGCTGGTTCATTAATTCCCATGTTTCATTTAAACAGAATATGCAAACAACGACACAGTGCAATCGACAAGGCGAAGAACACCAGAGACTTGGACACCATTGCTTAAACCTCAAGACCGGACGGGCGCAGCTTGGATGATTGAAGAGCTTAAGAAGATCGCCGTGGGAACGAACAAAACTTGATGAGATTGGTGAATCTTCGGTGAGGCAACAGAGGTTATTCTTGTGCTTCTCATTCAGCCGCGATCGTCAATCATATTTGACTATTGTGTTGTTCGCGCCGCAAGCCTTTTATTGGATGACTCATTCGTCCAAACTACAAGAATGGTATTTCTCATCGCTAGACCGAAGATAGAAACATCTCTCTCTCATCAGTGCAGAAGCCTTGCCAGCAGTCCGACGATGGGCGCGACGGTGTAGATTGATGGTTCGCCCTGCATATAATTTCCCCGAGAATCGTCGTAGTGATCGTTGGCGTCTGGTCCTCCGACGATGGCGCCGTCGATCACATTTGAGTTGGGTCCCGGCCTGTTGAAATAGTCGGATCCTTGGTTGCAGGTGATCTTCCCCGGGTTGGAGGTTATCGACGGCAGCGAGGCGCCACGGTGATGAGGCTGCAGTGGGTACCTGTTTCCGTACCCAACCATGTAGCTCATTCTCATGGGGTTGTTCCCGAGGAGGTAGTCCACCTGTCCCCGCGCAAAGGAGATGAGCTGCGCCGGCGACAGGTTGACGCCGCCGCACTGGAGCGAGGCCCTCGCCGCCGCCAGGTGGTCGGCGTGTGTGACGAGGACGAACATCCCTGACGTGATGATCTGGTTGTTGCCCCATTGCTGGTGATAGAGCATGCCGCCACGGGTGAGCGTCCCGCTGCTGCCGTCGCCGTGCTGCACGACGTTGCAGAGGAACCTCTCCAGGTTGCTCTTCAGCTCGCCGTGGGGGCCGTCGTTGGGCAGCTTCCCTTGGAGGATGAGCTGCAAGATGGATGTCCGGCTGTTAATTATCAGCTACTGCATGCGCCTTTGTGCCGATCAACTGATCAACAGATTGCAACTTCCGCCGCCGCGCCGTGCGTCCTAACTGAAGAGCGATCGTGCGAGTTTGACTGTTGTATGTAACTGGTCGTTCTATGATTCTATTCTTGTATGCCATCTTGGCAGGACCAGCAGCAATATTGGGCCAAACGCGGTAAAAAATGCTACTACCTTCGATCCATATTAGTGGGCACAACTTTGCCTAGATACACATGTATCTAGTCTAAATACTTAACTAGATACATATGAATTTAGACAAAGCTATGCCCACTAATATGGATCGGAGGGAGTAGAAAAGCCCAACTGAAAAACGGTTCGCTGCTTCCTTGATTCCTTTATGCACCTTTCTGTCGAGAATGCACCAACTGATAGCCAGGAGAAAGCTCCAATCCATGGCTAAACAACCAGAGCATGTATATTTGCTAATGTTTTCGCAAAAATGGAGGGTAGGCTCGAGCCTACCTGGTAAAATCGCCCCTGATATAACTAAGGACAACCATGTCCTCTCTCCGTAAATCTCTTTCACATATATGCATACCTAACAATAGAGCTTCCGCTACAATGTACATATACATGTACACATGGTTTCTGAAACGTCGCACATGACAAAGAGAAGGTTCGTTACCGTGTGTTTGCACACGGCAAAGAGAGACCCACAGGGCCCACTGCTAGGGCCCACTTGTCAGTAGCCCGCCGTTACCGCCATTGTCGACGTCTAGTGGCGGTGGGGCCCACTTATAAACGTTGCCATGTGCCACGATATTCGGCACACGGTAAAGAGCTCGTTACCGTGCATTTTTTCCCTATGTGCGACACACGGCAAAGGCTTTGCTGTGTTTTCTGGCCTTTGCCGTGTGTGTCTGGCACACACGGCATAGGGCGCTCTCCCGTAATGAACGATGAACTCTCTCTCTATAGCGGAAGAGCCCGTGCGAGGCCTGCTGACAGAATTCGCCGGCCGCCATGCTGGCCAGTGACCTTAATCGCCGTCCTAACGTCGATGTCACGGAGTCGCCGTGGGGCGCAGCGTTTGAACGGAGTCGCCGTCAGTCGCACTGTCTCCCCGGAGTCGTCATCGGTCATCCCGTCTCCCCGGATTCGTGGTGCGCCCATTGTCTCCCTGGAGTCAGCGTGGATCACACCGTCTCCACGGTCTTCCCGGAGTCGTCGTACAGTCTCCCTGGAATCGCCGTGGGAACGAACAAAACTTGATGAGATTGGTGAATCTTAGGTGAGGCAACAGAGGTTATTCTTGTGCTTCTCATTCAGCCGCGATCGTCAATCATATTTGACTATTGTGTTGTTCGCGCTGCAAGCCTTTTATTGGATGACTCATTCGTCCAAACTACAAGAATGGTATTTCTCATCGCTAGACCGAAGATAGAAACATCTCTCTCTCATCAGTGCAGAAGCCTTGCCAGCAGTCCGACCATGGGCGCGACGGTGTAGGTTGATGGTTCGCCCTGCATATAATTTCCCCCAGAATCGTCGTAGTGATCGTTGGCGTCTGGTCCTCCGACGATGGCGCCGTCGATCACATTTGAGTTGGGTCCCGGCCTGTTGAAATAGTCGGATCCTTGGTTGCAGGTGATTTTCCCCGGGTTGGAGATTATCGACGGCAGCGAGGCGCCACGGTGATGAGGCTGCAGTGGGTACCTGTTTCCGTACCCAACCATGTAGCTCATCCTCATGGGGTTGTTCCCGAGGAGGTAGTCCACCTGTCCCCGCGCAAAGGAGATGAGCTGCGCCGGCGACAGGTTGACGCCGCCGCACTGGAGCGAGGCCCTCGTCGCCGCCAGGTGGTCGGCGTGTGTGACGAGGACGAACATCCCTGACGTGATGATCTGGTTGTTGCCCCATTGCTGGTGATAGAGCATGCCGCCACGGGTGAGCGTCCCGCTGCTGCCGTCGCCGTGCTGCACGACGTTGCAGAGGAACCTCTCCAGGTTGCTCTTCAGCTCGCCGTGGGGGCCGTCGTTGGGCAGCTTCCCTTGGAGGATGAGCTGCAAGATGGATGTCCGGCTGTTAATTATCAGCTACTGAAAATAAAAATCGGATCACGGCACGGTACATTAATCAATGCTAGATACTGTATCTTGCCTTGGCAACCAGTGCCTGGACACCGACGAACTTGTCGTCCCAGCCCAACGCCGGCCGCACCCCGCCGAGGTTGCTGGCGCCGGCGATGTAGGCCACGTACTCCTGGTCGCCGGTGGCGATGTAGAGCCAGACAGCTGCCCAGAGCAGCTCGTCCTGTTCCATTTCCAGCGAGACAAAGAAGTTTAGTATTTGTTCCATTTCCAGCGACACAGAGAGATATGGTAAAAATATTTTATATTGTACGAAATCACGGCACAACATTTTTACCATGTTAATTAGTGATCTGTTACCTCGTCGCCGCTGCTACGGTAGAAATTTCCGGCTGACGGCACACTGTTCTGGTAGAGACCACGGTGGTTCTGGGCGAACTCAAACAACTGCAAAACCAGGCGACTCACAAAGTTAGCTGATAGCAGTAGTAGACTAGTAGTAGTACTTCTTCTGTGCAAAAATATACGGTTTTGCTAATTCTCAATCGATTGAGAATTAGCTTAGTTCTCAATCGCATGACGTCATCAGTTGTAAGTGGACTTGCAACTGATTCAGACCATTTGATTTGCTTCGTGATTCGAGCATCAGTTGCAAGTCAACATGCAACTGTGATTTGATGACGTTATGTGAATGAGAACTAAGTGGACTTGCAACTGCTCTAGACCGTTTGATTTGCTTCGTGATTCGTGCTAATCATGAGTTGCAACTTGACTTGCAACTGAAATTGATGACGTCATGTGAATGAGAATTAAGATAATTCTCATTCGATTGAGCGTTAGAGAGACCCTTTTAAGTCGATTTCAGTTTCCAAGCAATACTGACGTTGATTTTTAACCATGATACGGTTACAATTTTATGAAATGATTGTTTTACAAAATAAATCTACTCGCATATTTTGAAATTAACCGTGCACATAGCAACCGTGGAAGTTATGCTGTCTGCCGTGCATTCATATATGCCCGTACAAATATGCGGTCGTGGTAGTATATCTGTGCACATATGGAGCGTACAGAGCATGGTGACATTTGAAATTTTCGACAATTAATTGGTGCAATAATTGTGCAAATAAAATAATAATTAATGTGTGCGTGGTTATATTCTTTACAGTAAATTAGAAAAAACACAATACTCCAATGCATTCATGCGTACGTGCCAGTGCAGCCTCTCTGCATGTAAGTAAGTAATGTGCACCTGTTTTGCGTGCGTCAGAAGCGTGAAGGCATACTGCCGGTCGCCGCCGGGCGCCGAGAACACGACCGCGGCCGCGGCCAGCGCGGCAGCCGGGCGCCGAGAACACGACCGCGGCCGCGGCCAGCGCGGCAGCCGTCTCGGCGGCGACGTCGGAGCCCGGGTTGGATGGGTTCACCATGTAGGCCTTCCGGGGCGTGTCCATGTCCTCCGGCCGTTCCCAGCACGCGTGGTCGGAATCGCCGTCGCCGACCTGCACGTAGAGCACGTCGGGGCTGGCGTGCGCCCTGGCAAGGTAGTCGGCGCCCCACCGGACCGCCTCCAGCCCGTGGCCTAGCTCGCCTGCCGCCGCCAACCGGGCCCCGTGCTCAACCACGCCCCACGACAGCATCGTCACGGTGTACGCCATGGGAAACCCGAACTTGACGTTGTCGCCGGAGTCGTAGTAGCCGCCGGTGAGATCCACCTGCATGTATAAATGCACATTGATCGAACACGTATGTTAATTAGACGCCATGCATTGCCATTGTCGGGATAATGCACGCATGAACACAACAAGCATGTATGGATGGATGAGCTTACGCCCTGGTCGGCGCCGTCGTTGAGGGCCGAGTGGCCGCGCCACCGGACGCGCTGGGTCGGCGGCAGCCTGCCGGAGCGCTGCGCCTCGAAGTAGAGCAGCGATTTGGAGAGCGCGGCGGCGTAGACGTGCCCGTGCGCCACGGGGCTTACCGAAAACCCTGCCGCGCTCGGCAACTACGAGCAGGAGGAGCACCCTAGCACTAGCCATCATCGATCTTCTTCCTCGGCTAGCGTTAAACCTTACCAAAATCTCGTGGTTTGCTAGCTAGTTTCTAACAAGATCGTACCGTTGTATCACTGCCAGTGGCGGAGCTGGTACGTAAGCATTGGGTTCAAGTGAACCCAACGAAATTTATCAGATCTACGCTGAATTTGTATGTAACAGTCATTATTACAGCAAGAGCACATCATAACCAGTAGAACTGAACCCAATGAATTTCTGCTCTAGCTTCGCCGCTGATCACTGCACCACGCTGTGTGTGCATGCGGTGGAGTGCTCGCCGAGTGTGTTTCTGCCAGCTGTTGATGGAACCAGTGATATTTATAGGCCCAGGGAGATGGGGTGACGAAGAACATGGTCAAATGAAAATCCAACATAAATGCACGCAAATAGTAGTATCCGCAATAATTAAGGTTTGACAATTTGGTGAGATTTGTGGCCATAAGAAGACAGATGATAATGTAAAACGTACTACCAAATCTGTATCTAGATTTATACTGTATATTGTAACGATAGTAAAAACCAGAGAAGATCGACATGCATGGATGCAATTCGTAGTTTCTACTATCTATGGTGCCGAAAATGATAGACCTACGGAGGGGGAGCATTACTCCTATGGTGCTCAATCACATCTTTCCCTTTTACTGTTTATATGGAAAGTGAGTACGTGTCAATCGACTAAGGTTAAGCAATAGTGATCATCCTACCAATCCAGTTGAATTCCTCGGCCTTCTATTGTTGTTGTTGTTGTTGATGATGAGGGAAAGCTATCATGAAGGAACAATATATATAAAATTTTTCGAGCCACACAAGGTCAAGATCCAATATGCACTCTTAAATTCCTTGGGGTTCTCTAGTAGTAGATTACCTGAAAATTTGCTTAAATCTCATTCAAATTTCGAAGAGCATGTTCAGCAGAGCGATGAGAGCATTTTTTTTTAACCGACGCACCTAGAATAATTGACTTCGAAGAGAAATGGAAAAAAAAATTGTGTGCCTTCTCTTAACACTTAATTCTTAACCAAATGCTTCAGGGCCTTTTTTCTAAGAACATGTACATTAGAGAGTAGCATCATCTTTTTCTTAATGAGGGAATAATTGCGCACTTGGAAGAAAACGGATTTTTTTTTACTTCTCTTAACTATTATACGATTTCATAGAACTTAATACACTATCACATATCATCTCTTAGTTACTCTAATCAAATCCTACTAGTTAAGTACGTGTTCGTTACTACATAGCGGCAAAAAAGATAAGGGGAATTTAAAAATTATATTTTGCGCCAAGTCTGGAAGTAACAAAAATTCTAGCCACGCGAGAACGCCATGCGCTAGAAAAATTATAGCATTTCTCCATGTTATTCGCGAGATGAACACCAAGCGCTACAACTTTTTAAAATCTCATTCAAATTTCTAAGAGCATGTGTAGTAGGGGCCGCCGCCACCGCCGGCGTTGGTGGCAGCAGTGGCCAAGGAGGCCTGCACCGCCGGCTTTTTGCTAGGGTTTTGGTCGCGGAAGGCCAAACCATTTCGGCTTGCGTGTGAGTACCTACTTGTTGCTACATAGCGACACAAAAGATACGAGGAAAAATTCGGGCCACGCAGAACATCCGGGCGCTAGAAAAATTCTACCATGTCTCCATGTCTCCAAAACACTCCACTCACATTGATTCCTTTATCTAGTAGTACCTTCCTCTCCGACGTGATAGCAAGGAGGAGCTCCGCGAGACACTAGAAAACCAATCTAGCATTCCTCCACGTAGGTGTCAACCATTGACGTTGGAAAAAATAGCAAGCAAAAGAAGACAACTTTCTGCACCATCCGTCCCTCAATAGTTACGTTGCAGAATAGAAGTGGACATAAATGTGCTTTTAATTTTTATTACAATACCAGCTAATACCCTCTCGATGCACATATCAAATCAGTTCAATTCACATGTTTTATCGACGCATTCATATCTTTGTATCACTCTCCGCGCACGATTTTGTTTTATCGACGCATTCATATCTTTGTATCACTCTCCACGCGATATTGTATCCTCTTTCTTTTCCTCACTCCCTCCCTCTCTTGTCTGTGCGCTTACATGACGCATGCTAACATAACCTAGTCGAGCTATCGGTGATGGTCATAGATTCTCAAATAACCCTTCAAACAGATTGCCACTAATAGATTCATGATATTGATTTTTTAAGTTTCTTGATTGATGTTTGAACTTGCTTGATCTGTAGGGGTACTTTCCAGTAATTAGATTATTGGAGAAGGGAGAGAAGAAGAAAATAGCTTAAAATTTTGCATGTAGTGTTTGGAATTGACTTTGTGGGCCTAACAAGATGGGAGGATGTATTAGATGTATGAGCGAACCATCCATCATTTCAGACCCCCTTTAATAATAAAGATAGTAATTTGGATGATAACACTAAGGGTATGTGCTAAAATATCTTCGCGAAACCACATAGGATGATTTGTGATGTGGAGGGGCGCCAGTAATTACCTCACTAAACCGTACTCGGTATCCTAGCAAACGGTTCACATCTCTCTAATGACATTGAATAGCATCCCATCGAGCCGACTAAACCGCACCCGCAACCATCCTAGCTATATTGGCGCTAATCACGGACGAAATCCATGCTACCACCGATGCACTCATCCCAGCTTATTTACGCTCCCTTATCACGAACCAACTAGACCTTAGAAAAACGTTGATGAGAGGGGCGATGAATAAATGCGGTGGTGACTGCTCCCTCCGTGCGAGGCCCCGATCAGAGCTACTACCTCCGTTCCTAAATGTAAAATGTTTTAGCCTTTTTTGACTCACACGTATCTAGACATGTTTTAGTGTAAGATTAACTGAATCTTGCATTAAAAAACGTCTACATACATGTGGGTCAAAAAATGGTAAAACATCTTACATTTAGGAATGGAGGGTGTAAGTTACATCGTTGCCAGCTCTGCCGTTCCCGGCGAGACGCACCTATATTCAGGATGTCCCATGTGCTGCACCACTACTAGATTCGGACTCCCTTCTTGCAGCCACAGTGACAACATGTTCCCATTATATTTTTCCCAATCAGTGGAACTTTGAATTCTTCTACCACAATTGATTTTGATTCATGGATCTCTTGAGCGGGGATTTTTCTTCTTCCTTTGCGTGAGGAAGATGGATTGATTTTTTGTTTGCTTGTGAGACTTCGGTTGCAATCGAAGAGAGCAATAGACAAATGGATGTATTTTGATGATTTGGTCACATATTTCTTGAGAGCGGCGTTTTGGCACCCGGGAGCATATTCTCCCGGTATTTTCGAAAAAATAGAAAAATTGGAAAACTTCTCAAAAAAATTCGAAAAAAATCATGCACGTACCTGAGTATGGTATGCACGATCGTGACAAATTTCGCAACGAAATGACATCGTGGCCGCCCTGTGCAATCAGAAAATGAGATCCAAAATTTTGAATTTTCTGTCAGAAATTTGTCATTTTTGCACAGGGCGGCCACGATGTCATATCGTTGCGAAATTTCACACGATCGTGCGTGCCATACTCAGGTACGTGCATGATTTTTTCGGAATTTTTTGAAAAAAAATTCAAATTTTTGTATGCTCCCGAAAATATCGGGAGCATATGAGCCCGGGTGCCAATCTCAATTTCTGATATTTCTTTCCCTATACAGTCTCCAGTCTCAATTTTGATGTATTCATCTGAAATTATGACATGGGCTTCACCCTAACTGTGGCTATCTTAACACTATTGCCTTCTCTCTGTTCTTCTTCGACGCTGCTCTGCTTTTAGAAGAGAAGAATTTTGCTATGCTTTTATTGGTTCACTGCAACGCCTGTCAAGGTATAGGGATGTGAAGGGCTTACTGTGCTCAAAGAGCAAGATTCAGCCATGACAAGTGACAATGGCTTCCATCTAAAAACAAGTTTTTTTGTTTGCGAGAACTGTCTAAAAAAAATAAGTTACAATGGCTCCGATTGGACTGCAGAAGTGATTGATGCAATCAAAACATATTACTGTGAAGAAGTGGAGATATTACACAAAGAAACTGTAAACATCGTATAACCTCCAACTGGATGGCCATGAATATATTTTTAGCTTTGTTATACTTATTACAAATTAAACATGACATCACTTGATAGAAACGACATCTTCTTTTGGCCTCTCTCCTTACAGGTGGGACTGGCAGACACGGCTACTTCATACACTCGGTAAAGTTGTACCCTCCTCCCGAATATGCCTTCCTTGTTGTTCCTCTAAGCTAGATAGCGAGACAAATCGTTTTTTGCGGGAAAAAAAGTAGGGAAGCGCCCGACGAAACTTTTCGCACCGACGCCACGCGAGTTCCTGGGCCTGGCAGGAAAGCGGACCTAATTGCTTGGATTTTGATCCTGGCGTCAGCGCTTATGCGCCGCGCTGTGGATGTTCTTACTGGACGGTTAAGAACCGCCTCCAGTAAGATGGAACATTAATACAAAACTCTGCTTTCTATCGTAGTTATATCTCTTTGGTTTCTCATAGTGATTACATTATTACATATACAAAAGTAACGTGAAAATGAGACCAAATCGATCGGCACCAGATACTCCATTTTATTTATGGATCGCATTGTGGCAATTGACACTATATCAAATCACGTTTTTTTTCATCTAAAAAGTGAACTCACGTTTAAAAGCATTGTGGGAACAAAGCACTCGAGCAAATGAGGAAACCAGATTTATGCAAAACATAAAAGTATGTCGTTACATTTTGCGGCCTAAATTGCCACTATAAGTGAGGCATATGACATGTCTATTGCTTCATGATAATTATTAAGTTACTACTACATGAGAGCAGGATGGCGGGCTGTATTTAGCTTCTCCACGGGTTAATTGCCACGGCTGCTTCAAGGTTACCCGAATCAGACAGGAACTCCATGCAGGCCTACTTAAGAACGCGGCAACAATGTCTGTCGGCAAACGTTAGTGCGGCGCCCACCGTTTCCGCATCGATGTACTCGCACAAGGCCTCCTCGCAGATCAGCTTCAGCCTCTCCAGCTTGTACCTGTCCGCCGCCACCAGTAGCGGCTTCGCCACGGCCGCCAACGTCTCCTGCCGCTCCACCATCTCCTTGGGCAGCGCGTCGGTGTAGATGAAGTGGAGCAGGGCCTTGAAAACTCCGGCGTCCATCTTGTCCACGCGCATCCTCGACGACAAGGCTGCCGACGACTGGAGGAGCTCCGCCTTGAAAACGGGGGATCGCGCGGCGAGCATCCACCTGTGCGCGGGGAAGGTCTCGCCGCCGACCTCGATCTCCACGTCTACTCCTTCCTTGGACACCCAGAGCACCTCCGTGAGCTGCCGATGCAGGTCGGATGGCGGCACCACGTTACCGGCGCGGTGGTCGGTGGTGTGCATATCGAGGACGGTGACGTCGCATAAGATGGACAAGCAGCCGTCCTGGAGGTGCTCCTCCTCGTCCAGGTCTTCAACCTTCATGAAGTCCTCCCAGCCCCACGAGGAGTCGCGCGAGTAGTTATTCGCGCCCACTAGGTTCTTGCCCTTGGTACGCGATGGCTTCCCGGCGTGGTCAAGTATGCTCAAGCATAAATCCGCCGTGGCGTCGCCGGTCTTATCATGGCTGGCGTGGGCGAGGTAGAGGGAGATGTAGCCTTCTTTCCCCTCAGTTCCGTTCCGGTAGCATCGGATGCGCCAGTCGTGGCCGCCGACGCCGACACTAGTAGAAACAAGACCTCTATTCCCAGGTCGTAAGTACCTCTAGTCCCGGCTTGTCACCCGGACAACAGAATCGAGACTAGAGGCCCCCCCTCTAGTCTCGTTTCAGCTACGAACCGGGACAAAAGGGATCCTCAAGTGGCCGCTGCCTGAGCGCGTGATCGAGAACTTTTATCCTGGTTCGTAATATGATCGGGATAAAAGAGCTCCCCACGTGGCAGCCTCTGGCTTTTTTTGTATTCCCGTCTTATTGAATATTTAAAATTATGATCAATCTTGCAAAATATATGGTTAATTAATTACAAATCAGAAAAATACATATAGCATATTAATGTTCATAAAAGAAATATCTATCTAATAAAATATATTTTATTCTCTATGAGAATTTGATCATTTAATTAATTACATGGAGATCACAACCGGGACTAGAGCCCGTCTATTCGATTACATGGAGATCACAACCGGCACCAGATTGGACCGATGCGGAGGTCTAAAAATAAGAAACATTTGTTAATACATACATATACAAATCAATTATTATATCTGATCAACAGAGGCTTAATATACCTCGCCAGACTGCGGATGTCCACCAATTTGCGAGTTGTCATCGCACTCGATGCTCGTTTGCGCTTCGTCTCTTTGTTCCAGCTTCATTCCCGGACCGGACTCGTTCAAAAACTGTG
The DNA here is from genome assembly GCA_947311845.1 of Poa pratensis. Lineage (NCBI taxonomy): Eukaryota > Viridiplantae > Streptophyta > Magnoliopsida > Poales > Poaceae > Poa > Poa pratensis. The sequence continues at coordinate 13,268,571 of CAMZMU010000036.1, read as the reverse complement.
AGTCATCTTCTACTCCACTGTCTTCTGCTCCACCCTCGGGTTGCCGTATAATGCCGAAAATGTCATCTTCATGGTCTCTGCTGTTGAAGTTATCCATTGTTTAACTAATACAAAAGAAATATAAAACAATGTTAGCTTTAGCAGAATAATTCAAAGGTAGCGAACATTATTTTCTTCACTTTACAAAAGCAACATTGATCAAATATGCAAAAGTATCACTAATACATCTCCCATGAACCAAACTCGCCCTTACATCTAGAGTAATCCAGTTACATAGCTCGGGTCCATTTTTATTTTACCCTAATACATCACGAATAATATCACTAATACATCTCCTCTCCCATGTATGAACCTGTCAAACTAACTTCGACCGGATCCTGAGCCGCGGGGTGCTGAGCCGCGGGCGCTGCGCATACAAAGATAAGGAACCTTCACATGGTCATAACTCACGTGAGGAGGAACCCTCTGAAGAAACGACCAGCTATTGTTATACTGCATATCCAACAAATACATGTAGCGACGGACGTGCTCGTCGTACCACCTCCTCAGGGGCCGGCTCCCTCTACACCGATTATGGCCCACGCGATTGCCACCAAAGAAGATCCGGGTCGACGACGTCACCCGGATTCCTCACCAAGCTACGCGTCCCGGAAGGTAGTACCTCCCAGTGCCAGACCGGCGGAGCCCAGTCCCGGACATCGCCCCTCTGGTCCAACAGGGACATCGTCGCCGAGAACAATAAACTAAAAACACAATTTTAATAAAACAAAAAAATTAACACTAACAACTAACCTAGAATTAGAAGCAACTAATTAACACTAACAAGTAGAAGCTCTAAGACAAAAAAATTAACAACTAACCTAAAATTAACACTAACAACTAACCTAACAAATAAATTTTTGCTGACACTAAATATTTTACTAACACCTAATTCTTTGCTAACACTAGCTAGGATTTCATACACTAAAAAAACTAACTAAACTAAACTAAAAAAACTACACAAATATACACTAAATCTCACAAAAAAATTAACAACTAACCTAAAATTAATCTACCCTAAATCTCACCTAGCTGCGGCGGCGGAGGAGAGCGGTGGGCTCGGGCGGCGCCGGCGCAGAGGAGCACGTCGAGGGCGCGGCGGGCTCGGGCGGCGCCGGCGCGGAGGACGACGACGTCGAGCAGCGCGCGCGGGCGTGGAGGAGGGCGTCGAGCGGCGCGGGCGCGTGGAGGAGAGCGACGGCGGTGCGCGGCGATTGGGCAGCCTGACGGCGTCGTTCGTCGCGACGACGCCTCCTCCTTTATCTGTTCCCGGTTCGTGGCTCGAACCGGGAGGAGGCCGTGGGTATTTATACCCTGGGACCTCTAGTCCAGGTTGGAGCCACGAACCGCGACTAAAGGGCCTTTAGTCGCGGTTCGTGGCTCCAACCGGGACTAAAGGTGTTTTCGCTGGAGCGCGCGCAAATGCACATTTAGTCTCGGTTGGTGGCTCAAATCGGGACTAAAGGTGTTTTTTTTTTGCGCAAAAAGGCCCAAATTTTCTGTGACAATTGTTTGAAAGTGAATTTGAAGAGTGTTTGAATATGAATTTGAATAACTTCTGCATACTTTTGAATCTGAAAAAAATTTCAACATGAAAAGTGTTTGAATTTGAATAACTAAACCAAAACCATTTTCTGTTTTCTAAAATAATTATTCAAACTATTAACCATTTTGCCATTTTCAATTAAAAATGCATTAACTAATATTGTTTGCATATTTTTGAATCTGACAATACTTTCAACATGGAAAGTATTTGAATTTGAATAGCTAATCCAACCAAGCAAAAAGTTTCACTTTTCTACCCCCTTTTGATGCCGGTACCGGGTGTAGACGTATAAGTCTGGATTTTCTCCAGCAGGTCTAGGGTTTTGCCGGAGAGGGGCTCCTGAGCGTCGGAATCCCACCCAAACCTACTTGGTGTCATACCAGTGCATGTAGTATGCCCAATTAGTAAGAAGCACACGGATCGGTGTGTACTCATTATTACACATGCTTATTATTACACATCACCAACAGTTTTCAAAACGCTGTTACATTATTACATAAACGGGCTAGGGGTAATGGCGCCGGCAATTTTAACAAAATTGCCCGCGCGTATTAGGGGGAACGGCGGGAGGAACCAGCCCCATTCGCGGCCGCCTGGTTCTCGCGTGCATGTTTGCGGCGGAGGGCACGAGCCATGGAGGATGAGTCTTTCAGCGCCCAAGCCAGCCCGGAGGCCTCCTTCGCCTTGAGCTGGCAGGCAGTCTTGGCTCGCTGGACATGGTCGTCGCGGACAGCCTGGAAGGAGGCTTCCATGTCCTCCTGCATCTGCGCCCCATAGCCCTCTTCCCCGTCGGCGCTACAGTCAAAGTCGTCGTCCTCCTCCTCCTCCTCGGCGGTAGGAGCGGCGGCGCCTGGTGGAGGTGCAGCGGCACCTGGTGGAGACGCGTCCAAGTCGCCGTATGCGGCCGCGGATCCCCACGCCACCCCTGCGGCGTACGCATCCTCGTCGGGGTGATACGTCTCAAACGTATCTATAATTTTTGATGTTCCATGCTTGTTTTATACCAATTGCTACATGTTTTGCATCTACTTTATATCACTTTTATACATTTTCTGTGATTAACCTATTAACAAGATGCCGAAGTGCCAGTTCCTGTTTTCTGCTGTTTTTGTATTCCAGAAAAGCTAGTCTGGAATTATTCTCGGAATTGGACGAAACTACACGGGAGTCCCTATTTTACCAGAACACATCTGACGGACCAAAGAAGCGACGGAGAGGAGCCACGTGGGCCCCACACGTGGCCCCCTCTGCCACGCCCTGGGGTGGTGTGGGCCCCACAGGCCTCTCCAGCCGCCGCCCTTTCGCCTACTTATTCCCCCCGACGCGAAAACCCTAAGTACCTGAGCAAATATCCACGAAAAGTTCCAGAGACGCCGCCGTCGTCAACCCTAGCTCGGGAGGGTTCAGAACCTCTTCCCGGCACCCTGCCGGAGAGGGGAATCGTCACCGGAGGCTTCTACATCGCCATGCCTGCCTCCGGAGTGATGCGTGAGTAGTTCATCCTTGGACTACGGGTCCATAGCAGTAGCTAGATGGTTGTCTCTCCACTTTGTGCCATCATGTTTAGATCTTGTGAGCTGCCCTACATGATCAAGATCATATTATTGTAATGCTACATGTTGTGTTTGCTGGGATCCGATGAATATTGAATATTATGTCAAGTTGATTATCAATCTATCTTATATGTTATTTAAGATCTTGTATGCTTTCCGTTACTCGTAGATGATTTGCGCAAGTAGATGCTTGTAACTCCAAGAGAGAGTATTTATGCTAGATAGTGGGTTCATGTCTCCGTTTAACCTGGGACAGTGACAGAAAGTTTTAAGATTGTGGATGTGCTGTTGCCACTAGGGATAACCTAACGATGCTATGTCCACGGACATATGTGTTTGTTTACATTACGCACTTTACTTAATGCAATTATCCGTTGCTTGCAACTTAATACCAATGGGGAACTCGGATGACAACCCGGCGGTGGATTATTAGTTATAGATGCTGTTGGATAACGATCTATGTATTATGTCGTAATGCCCAATTAAATATCATAGTAGTCAACATGTCATGTATATGCATTGTCATGCGCTCACTATTCGTCAATTGCCCAGCTGTAATTTGTTCACCCAATATGTTAGTTATCTTTTATGGAGAGACACCACTAGTGAACTGTGGACCCCGATCCATTCTTTTACACTGATTAAACAACCACAAACTGCAAACTGTTCCTTTTTCATTCTCTGCAATTTAATACTCATTTTCCACACCATACGTTTAATCCTTTGTTTTCAGCAAGCCAGTGAGATTGACAACCTCACTGTTTCGTTGGGGCAAAGTAGTTTGATTGTGTTGTGTGCAGATTCCACGTCAACAGTCCAGACTCCCATCAACAACACTATTTTTCTGGCGCCGTTGACAACCTTCTGAAGAGTTGCTGCTCCTACTGGTTCGATAACCTTGGTTTCTTTCTGAGGGAAAACTTGCTGCTGACTACATCATACCTTCCTCTTGGGGTCTCCCAAGGAACGTGTGTTTCACGTCATCAAGCTATTTTTCTGGCGCCGTTGCCGGGGAGACAGCATTCTTCTGCAAGGGAGTTTCACGCTTCCAATCTCTTTACTTTGTTTTTGTCTTGCTTAGTTTATTTTATTTTATCTTGTTTGCTTTCAATTATCAAAAACACAAAAAAATTAGTTACTTGCATTCAGTTTATTTTCAGTCTTGTTTTCTGTTAGTCATCATGTCTAGCTCTGCTCCTTTTTCCGTAGTGCCACCTGTGGGGAGAAAGCAAAAATTTATGTATGTTTCAAAAATTTCTAAACCAAAACCCACAGGTGCGTTAAAAACGGATAACGTGTTCAATGAGCTTGAGGGTAAGTCACATAATGGTCTATTTAAATTTTCTTCCCAAGAATTACGTAAACTGAAAAGTCCTAATGTGACAAACCCTGTTCTTGATGAAGCTTTTGATGAATTAGACCTTTCTTCACTTGGTAATACTTGATGCATGCTTTGTGCCTAGCTAAAAGGCGTTAAAGAAAAGCGCTTATGGGAGGCAACCCATTTTATTTTTCTGCAATTTTTCTTTTATTGAGTCAAGGAGTTTGTTTACTTCTGTAGCAACTCCTTTGTATCTTTATTTTCTCGCATTGTTGTGCCAAGAGTAGCCTCTAATGATAAGATGATGCTTAATTTTGATTGCTGCGCAGAAACAGATTTTTGCTGTTCACTGTACGAAATTCCTAAAATCACCAGATTGTTAAAAAATCTGAAATTTTTGTGCGTAATCTTTATGAATGTCTGAAACTTTCATTAGTTCAGAGTTTCTCGATCTGAGCGTCGTAAGTGCCTCGAAAAAATTCGTCTTTGCGGACTGTTCTGTTTTAGACAGATTATGCCTTTTTATTTTTCGCATTCTCTCTTTTACTAGTGTTGAGTGAAATTCTTTTTTGGGTGGAAGAGCTTCACATAACATCAGTGGCTGTAGCTAATGTTTAAAGTAACAAATCATATTGCGTCTTTAGAACATGTGAATTTTTGATTATGCACTAACCCTCTAATGAGATCTACTTTGAGTTTGGTGTGACGGAAGTTTTCAAGGGTCAAGAGAGAAGGATGATATAATAGGATCAAGAAGAGTGAAGAGCTTAAGCTTGGGGAGGCTCCCATGGATCTCCCCAGCATATTTCAAGAAGACTCAAGCGTCTAAGCTTGGGGATGCCCAAGGCATCCCCTTCTTCATCGTCAAAATTATCAGGTCATCTCTAGTGAAACTATATTTTAATTCTTTCACATCATATGTGCTTTTCTTGGAGCGTCTGTGTGCTTTTTATTTTCAGTATTGCACTTTTATTTTCAATAAAGCTTGACTGGACCCTAGCATTCTTGATTGGGAGAGAGACACGCTCCGCTTTTTCATGAGAATACTCCTATTCTTCACTTATATTTGTTGAGTATTCATATCTAGCGCTGTTCAGCTTTTAGCTCTTGTTTTCATGTATCTCTTGTCAGAGCTATTAGCTTTCTTTTGTAGAAAGTACTCTCTTGCTTCACTTATATTTGTTTGGAGAGTTGATGAAATAAATTGATTGGTGTTTGGTTGGTTCAGAAAATGTTGCATGTGGTAATTGGTATAAGGAAAAACTTGCTTAATCTTGTAGATCACTAAAATGGATAACTTGATGCTTGTCAATTGTTTTGAGTTAACAAGTAGATCATGATTAAATTGTGCATCACATGAGTTAAGCCTATTAGTGAAGAACTACCGTAAAGCTTGTTGAAAATTTGGTTTGCATCGTGGTACCTCTAAGGTCTAGATATTTTCTAATAACAGGGTTTGGTTAACAAGGAAGACGGTATGAAGTCTTATAACGTTTGCAATATGTTTGTCATATAAAACTTGGTGTACGGGTTGATATTCTTGTTTGCTTACATAACCTTGCTAGCCTAAACTCTGTACTGAGAGGGAATGCTTCTCGTGCATCCAAATCCTTGAGCCAAAATCCATGCCATTTGTGTCCACCATAACTACCTATATGTGGTATTTCCTTGCCACTCCAAGTAAATTTTTCATGTGCTACCTTTAAATTATTCAAAATGTTATTATTCCCTTTTTGTGTCAATGTTTACTAGCTCATGAGGAATTAGTGTGGTTATTCTTTATTCTATTTGTCGAGTGGACTTTTACACCTGGACTAGTGGCATATACATCCGCTTATCCAATAACTTGCAAAAAGAGCTGGCAACGGGGTGCCCAGTCCCAATTAATTACAACTTTAACCAATTAATTCTCTTCACACTTTTGCCCTGATTCATCAGTAAGCAATGACAAACAGTGAAATACCTGAATGTGTGTAAACCAAAGAGAAAGAGGGATGATCTGCCTTGCTGGTAGAAATAACGTCCTTCATGGGAGCCGCTCTTAAAAGTCCGTTCGACAGGTAGAATACTGTTCTCACCCGCTACCATTCGTTGACAATTAACAAACACCTCTCAAAAATAGATACTCCTCCATGGTATGTGATTGATGGAAGGCACCCGAGGATTCGGTTAGCCATGGCTTGTGTTAGCAAGGTTGGGAGGAGTATCAAATATTTTATGCAATCTCTATATGCTTTCAAAAACCTAAAAGCTCTAGCACATGATTTAATCCCTGCTTCCCTCTGCGAAGGGCCTTTCTTTTACTTTTATGTTGAGTCAGTTTTCCTATTCTTTCTGTCTTCCACAAGCAAACACTAGTGTCAATTTTGTTACAACATGCGTTATATGCAATGTATTGGACTTGTTATACTACTTTGTGTTGACAATATCCATGAGATAAATATGTTGAAAGTTGAAGCAAATGCTGAAACTAAATTCTTCCTTTGTGTTGATTAAATACCTTTTATTAGAAACTATTGCTTTATGAGTTAACACTTATGCAAAACTGTTTGATGCTTGTCTCGAAAGTACTATTCATGAAAACGTTTAGCTTGTGTGATTCATTGTTTACTCATTATCTATTTGATAGCAAATTATAGACCATTGACTTGGATCACTTCATTCATTTACATGTGCCTTGCAATATTATATGATCAAGATTATGATAGTAGCATGTCACCTCAAAAATTATTTTTTTTTATCGTTTACCTACTCGAGGACGAGTAGGAACTAAGCTTGGGGATGCTGATACGTCTCAAACGTATCTATAATTTTTGATGTTCCATGCTTGTTTTATACCAATTGCTACATGTTTTGCATCTACTTTATATCACTTTTATACATTTTTTGGGACTAACCTATTAACAAGATGCCGAAGTGCCAGTTCCTGTTTTCTGCTGTTTTTGTATTCCAGAAAAGCTAGTCTGGAAATATTCTCGGAATTGGACGAAACTACACGGGGTCCTATTTTTCCAGAACACACTGACGGACCAAAGAAGAGGAGAGGAGCCAGGGGCCCCACACGCCAGGGCGCGGGCCCCCCTCTGCCGCGCCCTGGGGTGGTGTGGGCCCCTCGGGTCTCCAGCCGCCGCCCTTTCGCCTACTTATTCCCCCCGACGCGAAAACCCTAAGTACCTGAGCAAATATCCACGAAAAGTTCCAGAGACGCCGCCGTCGTCAACCCTAGCTCGGGAGGGTTCAGAACCTCTTCCCGGCACCCTGCCGGAGAGGGGAATCGTCACCGGAGGCTTCTACATCGCCATGCCTGCCTCCGGAGTGATGCGTGAGTAGTTCATCCTTGGACTACGGGTCCATAGCAGTAGCTAGATGGTTGTCTCTCCACTTTGTGCCATCATGTTTAGATCTTGTGAGCTGCCCTACATGATCAAGATCATATTATTGTAATGCTACATGTTGTGTTTGCTGGGATCCGATGAATATTGAATATTATGTCAAGTTGATTATCAATCTATCTTATATGTTATTTAAGATCTTGCATGCTTTCCGTTACTCGTAGATGCTTTGGCCAAGTAGATGCTTGTAACTCCAAGAGAGAGTATTTATGCTAGATAGTGGGTTCATGTCTCCGTTTAACCTGGGACAGTGACAGAAAGTTCTAAGGTTGTGGATGTGCTGTTGCCACTAGGGATAACCTAACGATGCTATGTCCACGGACATATGTGTTTGTTTACATTACGCACTTTACTTAATGCAATTATCCGTTGCTTGCAACTTAATACCAATGGGGACTCGGATGACAACCCGGCGGTGGATTATTAGTCATAGATGCTGTTGGATAACGATCTATGTATTATGTCGTAATGCCCAATTAAATATCATAGTAGTCAACATGTCATGTATATGCATTGTCATGCGCTCACTATTCGTCAATTGCCCAGCTGTAATTTGTTCACCCAACATGTTAGTTATCTTTTATGGAGAGACACCACTAGTGAACTGTGGACCCCGGTCCATTCTTTTACACTGATTAAACAACCACAAACTGCAAACTGTTCCTTTTTCATTCTCTGCAATTTAATACTCATTTTCCACACCATACGTTTAATCCTTTGTTTTCAGCAAGCCAGTGAGATTGACAACCTCACTGTTTCGTTGGGGCAAAGTAGTTTGATTGTGTTGTGTGCAGATTCCACGTCAACAGTCCAGACTCCCATCAACAACACTATTTTTCTGGCGCCGTTGACAACCTTCTGAAGAGTTGCTGCTCCTACTGGTTCGATAACCTTGGTTTCTTTCTGAGGGAAAACTTGCTGCTGACTACATCATACCTTCCTCTTGGGGTCTCCCAACGAACGTGTGTTTCACGTCATCACGGGGTCGGGGACGTCGGACCACGCGCGCTCGTACGCCCTCCGCACCGGATCCGGCACCGGAGCAGGAGGCCGGTAGCTGGGCATTCCTCTCCACGCCGGGCTCGTGGGCATACGGCGGGATAGGCTCCCGCGGTAGCGCCCAAGCGCGCTCTGCCGAGCACGCTCGACCTCGTCCAGAAGGCGCTACGGCGGGCGTGGCGGATCCATCTCGTGGAGACGATGCATTTGTGGCTAGGAATGGTGGATTAGGGTTTACCCCGTCGACGACAATACATAAATACCTCCAGGGCAGCGCTGGGGGAGGACACGTGACCAGGGCAGTGCTGGGGGAGGACACGTGACTGACACGAGTCGTGACCGCAAAGCCCGCCTTTAGTCCCGGTTGGTAACACACGGATCGTGTGTTTATTTCAAGCGCTTGTGAGCCGTTGGATCAGGGGTGTGTTTCTTTTGAGGGCTTGTGAGCTGTTGGATCAGCACTATCACGACCACTTCATGAGCCACACGACCCTATATATAGCCCACCTCTCGGACATGTTCGACACTCAGTGTGTACTCGTTGTAGTTCATTTGGTATACAGAGCATTCGGATTCCCTGCATAAATCCGACGGTGCATTTGATATGTGGGCACTCACGAGCCACCGTCGGGCTGTATGCAGGGGAAACCGTGTGTTTTGTTCTATCTACAAATCTTTCAGTTTATCGACCGAATACAAATCATTCAGATTCCCTGAATACATCCGACGGTGCATTTGATATGCGGGCACTCACGAGCCACCGTCGGGCTGTATGCAGGGCAAACCGTGTGTTTTGTTCCAACTTTTTCGAGCGCTTGTAACACGTTGGAGTTTTTAGAACAAAAAAATCAGAGTTTTCTTCACGGTTTTCAGAACACAGTTACATAAAAGGTTTCATACATTATTACACATGACCACCAACATCCGTCTCTAGTGTCGTGGTATAAACTTCTTCTTCGTATGTGTCACTTTCTTCTGATTGCGCCGTAATCATGGACAATCTTCATCATTTAACACGATGCTTGGGTCAGTTTTCACTGTGAAGGGCGGAATTTCATCAAACTTATTGTAATCTTCTGACATGTCTGTCTTGTCCTCCACTCCCACGATGTTTCTTTTCACTGAAATAACTATGTGGCGCTTTGGCTCATTGTATGATGTATCCTCTTGCTTATCTTTTCTTTTTTTCGATTTGGTAGACATGTCCTTCACATAGAAAACCTGAGCCACTTGACTGGCTAGGACGAATGGTTCGGTGTCGTACCCAAGATTCTTGAGATCCACTATAGTCATTCCGTACAGCGGGTCTACCTATACCCCGCCTGTCAGGTTGAACCATTTGCAACAGAACAAAGGGACCTTAAAAGAAGGTCCATAGTCAAGTTCCCATATTTGCTCTATGTAACCATAATATGTGTCATTTTGCCCATTTTTGTTTGTTGCATCAAAGCGGACACCACTGTTTTGGTTGGTGCTCTTTTTATCTTGGTCGGTCGTGTAAAATGTATTCCCGTTTATCTCGTACCTTTGAAAAGTCAATATAGTCGAAGATGGTTGCTTGGCCAACAAGTATAGCTGTTCTCCAACAGTGGTGTCATTAATGAGACGTGTTTGCAACCAACCGCTGAAAGTCTTCACGTGTTCTCCATCAATTCAATCTTCAGGTTGCTCTGGTTATTTCGAGCGTAAAATATTCTTATGTTCCTCGATATATGGAGCCACCAAGCTGGAATTATGTAGAACTGTGTAGTATGCCTGAGTGAAAGAATGTCCGTCCATACATATTGTTGCTTTCTTTCCTAGCGTGCCTTTTCCACGCAGTCTCCCCCTCATGACACGATTGAGTAACACCAATCGGCTTAAGGTCAGAATTAAAGTCAACACAAAACTCAATTACCTCCTCTGTTTCATAGCCCTTGGAGATGCTTCCTTCTGGCCTAGCACGGTTATGAACGTATTTTTTAAGACTCCCATGAACCTCTCAAAGGGGAACATGTTGTGTAGAAATATAGGACCGAGAATCCTAATCTTTTCGACTAGGTGAACTATGAGGTGCGTCATAATATTGAAAAAGGTTGGTGGGAACACCAACTCGAAGCTGACAAAACATTGGACCATATCCTTCTGTAAACTTGGTAGAGTTACTGGATCGATCACCTTCTGAGAAATTGCATTGAGAAATGCACATAACTTCACAATGGGTACTCGGACATTTTCCGGTAGAAGCTCCCTCAATGCAACCGGAAGTAATTGTGTCATAATCACGTGGCAGTCATAAGACTTTAGGTTTTGGAACTTTTTCTCTCTCATGTTTATTATTCCCTTTATATTCGACGAGAAGCCAGGCGGGACCTTGATACTGCTCAGGAATTCAAAAAAGATCTCCTTCTCTTCTTTGGTAAGAGCTTAGCTGGCAGGACCTTGATACTTCTCTGGATTCAGGTTGTCTCGTTCGTGCAAACGTTGCTGGTCCTGCTGTGATTCCGGTGTATCTTTCGTCTTCCCATACACGCCCAAGAAGTTTAGCAGGTTCACGCAAAGATTTTTCATCACGTGCATCACGTCGATTGCAGAGCGAACCTATAGGATTTTCCAATAGGGTAGCTCCCAAAATATAGATTTCTTATTCCACATGGGTACGTGTCCGTCAGCGTCATTCGGAACAGATTGTCCGCCAAGACCCTTTCCAAAGATTACTTTTAAATCCTTGACCATATCCCGATTTGTTCTTATATAGATTCCCATATTATGACAGAAAAATGTCGGGCAAGAAATACAGAACACAAGAAAATCCATTTACGAAACGAACAAATGAAGCTACTGAACTGAACAAATAAATTCTGTTTGAAACCTCGACAATATACATATTGAGTGATCACAAAATACAATAAATTTGCCGGAGAAACCAAAGACCAAACTCATCCCTCCATAAATCCTTCCTACGTGAATGGAACATGTTGGAAACATCTAATGTAGACAAGCTTAGCTGCATTAGTTAATCTACAAAGGCTCAATTCGGTTTCATTCTCCAGAATGACACAAACAAATTATTGTGTGCTGTTGGAGGTGGTGTGAGAACAGAGCGGGGAGGGAAGAGGGCAGAGGACAATCGCTAACAACTCTGGAAGCAACCACCGGTCTAGTGAGAAGAACGTCCATCGGCCATCACCAACTTGGCCGGTCGAAATCTGACTAATAGTGTATATATGCTCGCTGAACGAGTTCTACTCGGCTACATATTGCTAATCCGGATCAAATTGACACTGTTTTACTTTCGTGTCGGACCAGTGTTCGTAGATGACTCGTTCGAAGATGACTCGTACGCTGCCGCAGTTAGCTCGAGTTGGTCGCGCTGGTGTCAAACGAAAAGGCCCGCTTAGCTTTTCCTGGTCCATTATGATCGGTTCGACTGATGGACAGAAAACGTTAGCCCACTTTGACACGGACTACCAGACGAAGCGAGCGATCCCCATACAGGGTTTTTTTAGCGATCGCTTTTATCAAGCCTGCGACGTGCGAAGCGACGTACGTATGTACGGTCCCTGAGCGATATTATATAGTAGAGATTACTAGACGTCTACAGCACACATCTACACATACACATGTTGTACAACTAGATAAATACAAGTTGTACAACTAACATTTTGTACAACTAACATGTTGTACAACTTGTATAGATACATGTTGTACAACTAAACAGACACAGGTTGTACAGACACAAGTTATACAACTATACAAGCACAGGTTGTACAACTACGAAGACACAGTTTGTACAGACACATGTTGTACAACTAAACAGACAAAGGTTATACAACTACATAACACATGTTGTACAACTAGATAGACACGGTTTGTACAGACACAGATCGTACAACTAGACAGACACATGTTATACAGACACATGTTATACACTATACAGGCACATGTTGTACAACCATGCAGACACAGTTTATATAGATACAGATTGTACAACTACACAGACACATGTTGTACAACTATACATAACCGGGAGTACGAAAAAAAGTTCGTCGAAACCTATCAACATGGGATCTAGTTTTGAAAATCTTGACGCGAGGAGCTCAAAAATGAAAACGGTTCGTAATTTGGATAAACGGTTCTGGAGATATTTCATTTCAAAAAATCAGTTTAGAAAAATTAAAGGAAAAAAGTTGCACTCACACCTCACTATCACTTCTCTCTCATCATACAAAAGTATAGAGGACAAGAAGTACAAAGTACAGAGAAGTGGGAGTAGAAACTATACATAACAGGATGTACAAACTATACATAACCGAGAGTAAAAAAAAAAGTTCGTCGAAACCTATCAACATGAAATCTAATTTTGAAGATCTCGACGCGAGCAGCTCAAAACTGAAAACATTTCGTAATTTAGATAAACGGTTCTCAATATATTTCGTTTTGAAGTTTTGATTTTGAAAAATAAAAGGAAAAATTGCTCTCCCACCTCCGGTGCCCCTTTCTCTCTCATGCTCCCCACTTTCAATCTGGTTGTGACACTTGGCGAACATGCATGCAACTGTTGGTACCGCACGAAGAAAAAAGCGACACTTGTCACCATGAGATGGTCCGCCGGTCCTTCACAAAGGAACCCTTTTCCAGCTCCGGTCTTCTTCAAAATAGGGCCGGCATCGTCATCACATATCTATCTCCGCTGGCAAATAAGGCCCATGGCTCTCTGGGCCAATCATGCGCAGGTGCTTAATTTGCCACCCTGGCATGACTGTGTGAGCCATGAGCCCATGAGGCGTCACCATATGATTTCCCCGTCACCTTCACATTAGCACACCCCAAGAGGTTCAGGTAAACTTACAATACAAACACAAAATAAAAATAATAAAGATGAGAATTTTTTTTTAGCAAATAATAAAGATGAGAATCAACAGTGTTAGGCCAACCAAAGGGGCGCTAATGGCCATTTCAGGTTTCCAAAGAGCCAACCGTGAGAAAAGTACATACACGAGGTCGATTAACAAGCCTAATGGCCATCCGTGTGCCGCGTAAAGCAAAGACAAATTAACCAAAGTGCGTTCGTTCCTCTCTTGATCGAGCATGGTGACGGCTTCCGTCAGCCATGATTGATGTAAACTAAATTATATTGTCTTAATTATGTAAACACAAATTCCTAACTTGTATCGTGACGTTGCAACCAATTAGTGATGCTGGAGTTAGGTTAGTGGGTCGACGGACATCACGAAAAATGAAAAGGACGCCCCGTAAGTGGTGGCCATAACCTTATATATAAAGGCTCGACAGAGCCGCGGCCTCTCAGGCCGCCTATCACTGTAGGTGGAACAGTAGCTACATCTACTGATCGTAGCCGTCCGTTTCCAGATCAACGGCCCACAGATCGCAAACTTGATCAGCAGACGCGCACGGCAACGTGCTCGCACGCTTTTTGGCGCGTGTCGCGCCACCGGTTTACTAGTTCTCGCACGAATTTTGGCGCATACACAGACGGTCATCACTCGCTGCTATCCGATCGTCCACCTTCCCGCACGATTTTTGATGCGTCCGTTCCCGGTCGTCTCGCTGCCTCGCTGCAATTTTACAAAAAGACGCCCGCAAAGGACTAATTTGCAAAATTATGAAAATCCGGGGACCTATCTGCAAAAACATCATCGCACTTTCCCCTCCCTCTCCTCTCTCTCCCGCACGGCCGGAGATCGCCGCCGCCGACTCGTGCAGCCGCCGCACCACTGCTCCCCGTTCAGATCGATACTCACGGGAGGCTTTTCCGTCGCTTCCTCTTCATCCTCTCAAGAGATCGCTTGCCGGGACGCAGAATCGGCGCCGGAATCGTCGCTGCCATCGAGTTGCTTCGGCCGCCGCGTTCGGCCGCTGCAGGCGACGCTCCGGCAGCCCAAATCTGGCGGCACCGCCCCGTCCGACCACCTTGCGTCCCCGCGCGCCTGACGCGCCGAACCGCACACTCCAGCTCGCACAGATGTGTCGCCGGCGACCTCGCCGTAGCCGCAGTAGCTCGCCGTAGCCGCGGTCGCCACTGATGACATCAGCATGACTCCAGCAGTGGGCCCACCCAGTCAGAAATTTCGTAATTACAGAAAACATTGAAATTCACAGAATTATAATCTTTTAATCTCTTCAACAATAAATTGCAAATCATATATAAAAAAATGCAGGAAAATATACTCTCCATAATAATGCTTTCTCTCCAAAAAAAAATATTTAATTCTAAAATAAGTTCCAAAATAAATATAAAAAAACACAAATTTAAAATCTTTTAATATGTGCATTGCAATAATGCAAATCATATATCAAAAATGCAAAAAAGAAAGAAATGTGTGACAACAAAAAAGTTCTTACTCACCAAAAAAAATACTATATTTTTAACAAGTATAAAAAAAATTCAAAGAATTTTTGTTGAAATTTTTATCAGAAAAATAATAATAATAAAAAACCACCCCCCCCCCCCCCCCCCCCACCAATAAAATATTAGACAATTTATACAACTTCAAGATAATTTCCACTCAGGATTTGTTCGAAATATTTATAGCAACTAATTTTCCCCAGAGAATTTTCGACATCACAAAATATTATTCCCTGTCAAAACCACTGCAGCATCCATGACGTACCATAAATTTCAAATTTAATAAAATTTCAAACTTTCCACATAACATTTGCACCAACTATCCAAGTGAACATTTGGAGACAATCCAAAATCATTTCCTCTAATTATCGATTTAATTTAATAAATGCCCATAAATGTATTTCATCCGTTAATGGAGTTAAATTAAGTTCCTAAAACAAAGTACAAAATTACTACACCATTTCAAAATGATTAGTATTTATAGATAATATCACTAAAGACTATCCAATTATGCAAATAAATTTTATAAATGTTAACTTTAGTTAACATTTGGAGATAACCATAATTTATTTCCTCTTATTACCATCTCAAATAGAATATTTATGGCAAAAAAAGGAACCATATTTGATAATTAAATTTTACTTTACATACTATTTGAATATATTATAACTTAATCACCTCTAAATATGCAGTTAAATTTTAAAAGACGCTTAGTTAGATGAAAATTTGGTTCCCTCTAATTATGGATTGAATTTAAATTTAAGTGCCCAAACTGAACTTAACTCTCCTTAATTAGGTAGTTACATTTAAGTAATGCCTGATTAGATTAATATTCAAAGAGAACACAAATTCATTTCCTCTAAATACGGATTAAATTTAATAAATCCTAACACAATATATTTCCTCCAACTAAGACATTGTGCAGAAAAGTGGAACTAAGAAATTTACAAATTTAAGAAATTTTCGAACTTCCCACACGAACTAACAAGTATTCATTTTGTTGAAGATTTGTTAAATGAGGTTTCCAAGTAATTTTCATGTTTTCTTGCTTAAAAAGGGAAAAAAAACGGACTTCAAAATTTAGGATCACAACAGATGCGTCCTAAAATTTTAAATATCTTCAAGATCTACTCATTTTACAAATGTAAAAATAATTTGAAACCGAAAACACCCCAACTTGAACAATTTTCGAATTCTGAACAGATTTTAAACGTAAACTTCTTCGAATTTCACTAATTTTCAAACCTCCAAAATATTTAAATGTATACATTACCAAATTTAAATTTTATTTACTACACAGGCGCGGCATTGCCGCGCCAAGTTGCCTAGTATTAAGTTATGGACCGACCAAAGAAATAGCCAAGTGCTCGTTCACATGGATGCTAGCTAATACCAATTCAGCTTTTTTTCTCTCCTAACTTGGACATTAAGCAATGTGTGCTATCATGTGATTATATATTGATTTTCGCTCTGCCCGTACTAAATTTAGTTATATGATATAAATGGACCCTAAGTACGCAACTTTATCAGGCTGCTTAAATGCTACACCCTCACCTAAGGTGCTAAACAGGATCCTCATCCCGCATATATCTCGCTTCTAGTTTCGTTGAGAATATTTAACTAAAATTTTCAAAAATAATAATTGAAAATCTCAAATGAACTAGAAGCGGGATATAGACAGAATCCCACTTCCATCCCTATCCTCACCTTAAATTTTCATAAATCCCAGACGATGTTATCAACCCCACTATTAAGGCGGATTTAAAGGGTAACTACCCACGACAGTGGAGGCGGGCAAGAAGACAATGCCGGAGTGGTTAGGGTCGTGAGGAAGAGCCATCAATAAATTGGGAGGCCGAGGGGCGTCGGAGTCAATGGATACTATGTCGTTGGAAGTGGTAGGGATATATATTTACTGTTGGTGGTCGGCATAGGCGGCAGAGAACAAACTCGTTTGTTTTGGACTTAACAAGATGACAAAAAAAACCAACCCGGTGGTGACAGTTGGGGCACTACAGAGCATCAATATGGCGTGGCAGCGATGTTGGTTGCAGGGAAAGAAAGGCGGATCATGTGGGCAGATGAGGTGACGCAAGTGGCGATGTCGAGTCTCCAGATGACACTAGGAGGGTCGCCATAGACAATGGAGAAAAGTAAGGACGAAGGAATTGAGATGTTGGATCAAAATTTGGCGGCCTAGGCAGGTGTTGTCTGCCAAAATATTTCTTGTATGGTTCAAGATTCTTAGTAGTTTGTACACGGGGTGTGTATTCTACTCACAATAGTTTATGAGAAATTCAGATCAAAGCTCGACAAATTACTTGCTAAGTAAAGAAATACTTGCTAAGTCCTTTTGGATTGATAGCAAACCTTCTGAGCTGAATTCCAAAACAAATTACTAGAATTTTGTAGAATTTCTCTTGCGTAAAAAAAATAATATATTAATGTAATTTGCTGGATCATGTCAACGAATCCTTTCCTCCATGATTTAGATTCAATGGCTAAGGTGATGATTACCCCATTATTTTAAAGCTATAATTTGTCACTCTCTTACCATGATGTGAGGTTTGAAAAGGCCAAAAGATTCAAATCTGCCAAAGCCGTGAAAAGTAAAACTGGAAAGTAAAATTTTGAAATGAAAAGAGGCAAGAGAGGCAGGTAAGGAGGAGATCCGATAAGATACGGTAGTACAGAAGTACAGGGTCGCATGTGGGCTGTGACCTGTGCGCTGTTTCGGTGAGCAGCAGCAGCCTGTCGCCCAACAATACATGCGGCCCAGTCATCCGTCGGTGGACGTCGTACCAACTTGTAGTCACCGTCATTGTCCACTTTACGTGGGACCCACTTTGTCCGAGCGTACTTTTATTTTTTAATCTCAAAATTGTTCAGGCATACGAACATGCTGAATATCAACCAAGGAGAGCAAATATCGTGAGTTCACCGGAACAGCGGTTCAAGAGAAAATTATATATCTCATAGATGTGCAAAATATTTTTTTGTGAGATATACGTTTTTCCCATAAAATTTTAAACTAATAAATGCGATTTTCATTTTTTTAAATGGAGGGAGTACTGAAACTCGGGAGAAAAAATCTACAGCCAGCATTTTAAAAAAGTAATGCGTCTCAGTACAAGAGTTAAAGAACTACCGCGAGACGTCTTCATGGCCCTCGCTCATTTCTTTCCTCCACCAGTATTGCATTTTTTTTCTCCAAATCAAGTCATATAGGTGCAAAATAAGTTTATTAATTTTTTATGACATTAATGAATGGTAAAATAGAAGCAGAATGGATAGAATTACACTACAAGTAATTTTTTAAAGGGCTAAAAATAAGCTTAGGGGCTTTCGGGATTTGGTCGATAATTCGGGCACCGTCAAGACGCGACCGATATCGAGCCTCTTAGTTTCCTGCAATCTAAGGTTATTTTCCCGAGTAGACCCATTCTCATCGAAACAATGACAACAAGAGAAATATGTTGGTCCAAGTGGCCTACGATCTCCATAGATATTGAATTAGCGCTTTGCCAATTTCATAACATGCAAGTGACACAGTTAAACGAGGTTAGGCAGTAATATGATAGCTCATCGTCTGCTGGCCAAGATGACTGCGGGTTGATGCTCGATACGACACCATCGAGCTCCCAAAGCAGGAATGACATCACATGTTTGATGTCTAATAAAAACTCTTTTAATATAGTAAAAAGAAATTGAGAAGGCATTAGCAAAAAGGCGGTTGTGGTTACTACAACATAGAGTGAATTTACATAACCTGGAATTAGTTGTTCTCAAAATCTCAACCATTCCATGGTTCAACAGGAATATTGCAATGCACGCAAAACTTCTGTCGGAATTGACGTCACACCAGGGCTAAGTTCAAGAAAAAAAGGCAGATAGTTTCAAGAACCTTTTTCTTTCTTTCTTAGACCCAACTCCCAAGGTTAGCTTCAGGATAAACTCCAAGGGACAAGACAAGAAAAGATGACATCTAAAATTAGAATATGCTCCAAGAAAAGGAGGTCGCTGTCAACAGCCAATCCGGATATACATTCGTGCTTCCATTCCACTCCGCGTTTGTTTTGGATGTAGATGACGTACGTTGCCGAGAGTTCTCTAATTTACTTTGACGTAGAAAGTTTTGTATAGGTAAAATGTAAAAACAATATATTTCACCAATGAGAACAAAGTATTTTCAGAGTATCCGGACTTCCTAATGCTTTCCTCATGATGATTTATAATAAAGTATTTGCATAAATAGCTAGCGTCCGATATTCCCTCCTGGGTTTTTCGCTTGAACAATTGATGTTCCCTTCTGGAAATTGATCTCGTTCCATAACATTATCTGTACATATTGTGGGGGGTGTTTTTCCCCATGAAAAAGTAGCCGCCACTCGCCAGCTTGGTGGGTTGGCCTGGGTGATTTTTCTATGAAGAAATGGGTGCGGTCTTGGTCAATGATTCATAATCTAATCTCCATTATTTCTCATAACCAAAACAGTGGTTTGGTTGTTCTCTGCTTGTTTTGTATGAGGCGATATATTATTATTATTATATGTGGCAGATCAAAATCAAGAGGGTGGTTGTACCCAGCCTATAAGAGTTCAAACCCCATATTTGACACTGATATTTCTCGTTTAGGCGGAATATTCTTCAGTGGGATGCGGTGTTCCCGTTGACAGCGAGGCGCCTCTGATGACTTCGTCAATCTAAGACCCGGCCGTCGGCTTAGTCTATCAAAGGTGCTCATAGTGATAGGTTCTGCGTGTGTGTTCATAGGAATGAGTGTGTGCACGTGTATGTGAGCGTATGCGTCTGTAGTGAGTTTCGCAGAAAAAAATCAACTGGCAGCCAGATGCTACACGTTTCTTTTCGATTGGCTTGGGCGTGTCCCTTCCTACCATCTTCCTCCTCTTCCATGGAGGATATGGATTGCATGAGAAACATGTAATCGGTGGGCAAATTTGGTGGCATAGTACTTGTTAACTAAATTAATTTGCAAAGTTTTGGAAGACTCTAATGACCAGCTCTACGCAAATGCGAGAAGGCGTCACCGTCACAGCTCTTTTTTTTGTCCGGGTCGTTCCGGTCAATCGACGGCTGTTCCGTGTGCCGTCTTTGCCCTCCAAAATTATTAAAAGTTAAAAATTGCCCATGACAGGTTGTCCTGCAGAAAATGCCGCCCACCTTCCCAATTTCCCAAATCCCCAAACTGCCCTCAGCTCCTCCTATAAAAGGACCCCCTCGCCTCCATTAGAAACCTTCCCCACCTCCTCTGCCTTCTGCTTATGCATTAGAGCCCCTGGAGTTCCCTTCCGTTCGCAGCTAAGTCCTTCTTGTCGAGCTCTCTCTTTCATTTCAGTCCTTGTAGTTTCCTTTCGTTTTGGGTCTACTCCTCGTCCCGTTGCCAGTAAGCCCCTGAGCTTTGTCATATTCTAGTTTCCGCTCCTTCTTCCTCCTGGGAAGGGGTTCGTTCGCAGATCTGGTGTAGAGAACCAGAGCTCCGCTTCCCCCATGTTTACCCACCCCTTCCTCTGACGGCTGCCGTCCCCAGATGAGGTTGCGCGTACGCCGCCGCTCCCACTCCTTCTCTGTTGCCTTTCTCTACTGGTTCTACGACTTCTCATGAACTCCTCGCCCATCCTAAACGCCGCATCCATCTAGCCTCTACTTGATTAGATCTCGATTCGTTCCTCCCTAGATTCTTGTCTTCCTTCGATCTTCTTCTCCTTCTCGTCACCAGAAAAAAGAGATCTTTTTCTCCCGTTCTTGACCCAAGAACCCACCCGACCGACCATGTCGTCGCCGTCGCGCCGGAGCTCCAGCCCGGACAGCAACGCCGAGGCCGGCAGCGGCAGCGGCAGCGCCGGGGACGAGCGCAAGCGCAAGAGGATGCTCTCCAACAGGGAGTCGGCCAGGCGCTCCCGCGCGCGCAAGCAGCAGCGGATGGAGGAGCTCATCGCCGAGGCCAGCCGCCTCCAGGCGGAGAACGCGCGCGTCGAGGCGCAGATCGGCGCCTACGCAACCGAGCTAGGCAAGGTGGACGGCGAGAACAACGTGCTCCGCGCGCGCCACAGCGAGCTCTCCGGGCGGCTGCAGGCCCTCAGCGGCGTCCTGGAGATCTTCCAGGTCGCCGGCGCATCCGTCGACATCCCGGAGATCCCCGACGACCCGATGCTCCGCCCGTGGCAGTCCCCGTTCGCGCCCCAGCTGGCCGCTGCTGGCGCCATGGCGGATGCGTTCCAGTTCTGAGCTAAGAGCCTCCCACAAGAAGAATAGGGCATCGACATTGATGGTGTCGCTGCTTATTGCTACTGCTGCTTAAGAAGAGTACTGCTACTTCTACTAGCTTGTCCTGGTTAATGTTTAATTATGGTTTGATTCATGTTGCTTATAGTGATTCTAGACCATCATTGATAATTAGTATTTCGTTACTGTAATCTTCTCTATCATGTCATATGTGCTCCTCCTACCCAATGTGTCCTAGGAATTTCTATGGATGGATAAGAATCCATGATTTTTATGTGGGGAGCACATGGATGGTTGTAATAATATCTTGACATGGAACCTATATATTTGTTTTCATCAATCTATTAGCTTTGTGTTGCATCGGCAAGCTTGTGAATGAATTGTGCTCCTGGTTGATATGTGATTGATGAATTGTATGAGATGATATTGGTTGATTGGTGATTGAATAGCATCCAATTGGAGAATACTAGTTTCCTTTCACCCAAATTAGCTTACCTCGTGGATTATAATTTATGCACACCGTCATGGAACCTATATATGTGTTGCATCTGGGTGATTTGTGGTTGAATTGTATGAGAGATAATCCTGGTTTTTTTTGAATTAAACAGTGAGCTTTATTGATCAATCAAACAAAGATTCAATACAAATTGTCTCACGGGCGCAATCTGGAGACACACCATGCCACACACATCTAGGCTTAAGTTCACACGAACGCGCTAAACAATGCGCTGCAACATTTTGATTTCTACTAACATGAATAAGAGAAACAAAGCTGAGAGCATGCAATAAGGATTTGATGTCTTCAATCACCGGAGCACACCCAGAGCGATCCAAAGAAGAGGACCGACAGCGTTTTACCACCGAGAGGCAGTCAGTAGCAACGACCACCTGGTGCATTCCTTCCTCCTGGATAAAAGATATAGCATCTCTAACTGCCAAAGCTTCAGCCAGTTCAGGAGGATAAAAGATAATCCTGGTTGATTGTTCATTGAACACAATTTGTGTAATCAATCTTGTTTGTATATACCCTGAATCAAATTGTTTACAGAATTGCTAGTAGTTTCCTTTTGCAAAAAAAAAAAAAGGCTTACTGGCAGATATTAGAAGTAAGGATGTCTCCAACGGGGCGACGCAAACGGACGCGCGTTTGGTCCGTTTGCGTCGGCAAAAGGACACGCGACTGGCCCAGATCCGTCCCTTTCCGGCCAGTACGCCCAACGGGGCCGACGCATCGAGTCCGCCCGGCCAGGGTTTTTGATCATTTTCGGCCATTGTGATCACAATACAACAAATAGCAAGCATATGAATATAAAATAAATGCCCAAAATAAATGCCCACTTTACCTCATAGGGCCATGTCTGCATACATGCCCAAAATATTACAAATTCCGGCCATCGGCCATGTTTTTCCGGCCATATCGGCCATAGTTCAACACCGGCATGCAACATAAATAAAACGACCGAGATTTGATCAATCTCGGTCCATGTAGTACCTTTGCTTCTTGAGGTAGTAGGCCTTCTTCGTAGGGGTGAAGGCCGAGAGATCCATGTCCATGATCCTGGCCTCCTCTTGACGTAGGGCGAGCTCAATGTCCTTTGCTTTTGCCTCGGCCTCCATGGCCCTAGCCTCGGCCTCCTTGGCTCTTGCATTGGCTTCCCTTGCTCTTGTCCGGGTGTTTTCTTCTTCTATGTCGAGTCTCTTCTTCTGCAATTCGAAGAAGAGGTTGGAAGCCGTCTCTCTCTCTGGGCGTTCCTTTTCTCTCCTCTCCTCCTTCTTGTCGGCAGCCTTGTCCTTTTGGGTTAGGAACCCGTTCAATGTCTCTTGCAATGCAAGGGTTGTTGCATCTCGTTTCAACTCGGCCTTCGAGTTGTTCTTCCCCCTTGGCCTCCCTTCCTTTTCCGTTGTGTCCTCTCCCTTGTCAAGGGGTTGTCCACCATTTTTTAGGGAGGCGTAGAGGGCCTTCCATTTCTGCTGGTCCTTGAGTGCCCGGTAGCAATGGGTCAAGGTGAAGGCCTTCTTGTATTGCCTCTTGAAGGTTTCCAAAGCTTGCAACACCTGGCATACAAATTTATAGTAACCAAAATAATTTCCAATGTTTGCAACACCTGGGCATACAAATTGTACAAGGTTTCCAAAGCTTGCAACCAAAGAAGGGAAGAGGAGCCACAAAACTCACCTGTTCATTCACTCCGAAGCCACTTGCTGGCCGGGCTTGAACATTTTCAACGGAGCCGCAAAACTTGCTCGTCTCCGCGGATATGTGGAGCCACCTCTTGGAGATAGATACCTCCGTCCGCTGCGTCTGAATGTTGTGGGGCGGTAGGATTCTACATTCATTGTAGCGCTTGGTGAACCGGCCCCAATATGCCGTCCCTCTTTGCTCCGCCCCGAGAATTTGGTTGGTTCCAACCTCGATCCAGGACTCGCAAATGAGCACGTCTTCCTCGGCCGTGAATGAGGCGCCCCTTTGGCTCATCTTTCTCTTCATGGCCCGGGCTTGGGTCTCGAACTCTTCTTCGAAAACCGGCTCATTGTCGATGTTGATCACATCGGGGTCGGTCGGCGGAAGTTCATCATCGCCGGCATCGTAATCGTCCTCGGCGTACTCGTTGTTGTCCCTGATCATGTCCTGGAGGACGTCGTCCCCTTCATCATGGACCTCCTCGAAGTACCTGGGGTCACCCGACGACGGCCTGGGCATTTCGCCGAACAGGTTACGCGCCGGGGCGACCACTGCCGGGGCAGCTGCACGCGCGGCCGCAGTCTGCGCCGCCGGTGAGTGTCCGACCAATGGTGTAGTAGGCGTGTTCAGATCAAGCGGAGGTACCTCGACTGGGCTGGGCGCGGATTCGCCTGAGGTAGGGGAAACCCGCGGCGGCATGGTTCCCGGAAGGTACCCGTACGGTGGCGATGGTGCCGTCGCGGAAGATCTCGTCCTTGGCGGTCGGGCCGCCGAGACGTTGGAGCTGGCCGCCGCAGTCGCCATACCGACCGCGGCCGTCGTCGGGGTAATTCCAATCAGGAGGAGGGCAGCGGTCGCGGCCCTGGACACGAGGTCAGATTCGTCCTCCGGCACGGCGGCGGCCTTCTGGGCGGCGTTGAGCTTCTCCTGCTTCAACCTCCTCCTCCTCCGGTCGCCCCGCTTCAGGGTCTCTGCGGCCCTCTGCTCGTCGGTGAGTTCCTTCTTTGGTTTCTTTGCAGCTTTGGGCGCACATCCAGCGGCGGGGCCGGCGGCGGAGGCGGTGCCGGCGGCGGCAGGTCCAGCGTCGGAGGCGGCGGCGGCGGCTGCACCGGCCATGGCTAGGGTTGGAGTGTGGAGTGTGGACTGGGGTGGACTGGGGTTTTGGGAGAGACCGAGGCCAAAGTGCGGACCATAGGAGGACACAATTGCGCTCTGCCGCGCGTCCGCGCCCGACGCATCCGTGGCCCAAATTTGGGCCAGGAATGCGTCGCGGCGGACAGAAAAACGGACCGCGGTCCGTTTGCGTCGCCCCGTCGGGCCGTGTTTTTGGCTCGCGCGGACAGGGACGGACGCGCGCGGACTCGATGCGTCGGCCCGTTGGAGACATCCTAAGGAACCCCTTATGGTTTGTACTATCTGAAACCAGGATCATCTTTCGTTTTCACCCAATATGTGCCATGATGCCTGGTGTGTTGCTGCTAAGAAGGAAGAAAGATTAAGGCATTGACCTTGGCAGACACCATGAATTGCTCCGGCATTTGCTGTCAGTAAAGGATATTCTTATGAAACACCTGCGTGCTAAATCCGCCAACATTTTGATACAAAACTTGCCTGGATCATGGTTGACTGTTGTTTAGGACATGTGCACCATCAAACAACAGGGTATGTTCATCCTGGCTTTGTCAGTTCTTTCAGAACAAGGCAAAAACGTTTGCTCATTGCTTGACTTTTATTTGGCTCGTCATTTCCTTGGCTTCCGACTCGTGCGGGATCATGCCAATACTGATTCTTCGCCTCACTCCCAGCACCAACACACTCGCCATGCCATGTGCTCCAGCTTACCAATTTGAAGCAGGTGCCAAGTACATGAAAATCCGAATGCAATGATTAGATTGAAGCTCGATATCAGTATCTTGAATATTTGATACTGAAACTAATTCAATTCGTGACCTTGAATGTTTACATGTAAACATAGGGTATCTAGAGTTAGGTCAATTCACATGTGATAGGCCGGGGCTAAAAGAAAATATACTGTCAATTCTTACATTATTTCGAATCTCGGGAATTTGTAAGAGATTTAGATGCAAAATTATCTGAGGATTTAGGAGAGAGACTAAAGAAAGATAGAACGCAGTCTGTTGGATGTTTCAAAAAAAATTGAAAAGAGATCTGCGCTCATGCTGAGATTCCTAAGAATGTGCTAGCCCAGATCATATTATCCAGTGGGGCTCCATAGAAAGAAAATCCTTAGGTTTCAAATTCTTAATTTCCTGTGTTTTTCAGTTCTCAGTTTCCACATGCATCTATTGTGTTCATGTTCCTATTACTATGTTCTCGTGTTCCTGTAAATCAAACAGACTCTTACATTGTTGCATTATTACTTGCTAACTATCTGGGCGGTGTAAACAGATCGGATTGGAGTTTAGTTGTACAATATCCTTTATCATATTTTTTTCCTCGGATTTGGAGCAGAGCGGCACAGATTCGAATCGGAAATGGTGTAGATCTAGAACAAAACAAAAATAGTCGGATAAATACTCTAATACGCAAAGAATTATATTTCTGGCAGAATTTAAGGGGATTTAACCTTTCAGAATTGCAAGAGTCAATTAATTAGGGAACCGAGCGATTATTTAGACTAAAACCCAAGCATTGACGAGATTGTATAAATAAAAATTAAATAGCTAAACCATGAGTCCATTGGTTGAAAAATTCAGAGCTAGACATGCTCACCAAATGAACTAGGTAACTCAATAAATACTAACTGTGCCACATTGACCTCGGCTTTTGACTCGAAAGTCGGATAATCCGGTTTGAAACATTCGAATAATCCAAATTAGTTTTTGAATAATTCCTATGTGTATGCTATTTGCTATATAGTATCTTACATGGTGTCTGTGCGCCACTTGTGAATCAGATATCTTTCTCCGTCGGATACTGTAAAATTAGATTCGATTCCTTTATCCATTTCCACCTTTATAACTATCAAAGATAATCTCCTCCACAAACATATGGTAAAGCATCCGTGACTAGTCAAGCTGTCGAGCATCCACATCACAAACTCGGTAGCTAATTCACTATACGTGAAGAAAATCAGTATGTCTAGGGCGACAGTTCTGTTTCTCGAAGAACATGTCCAGTTAAGCTCAGAAACCGGGCTCTTCTCCACTTGAGGCCAAATTTCAGCTGGGACGAACCATGTTTTTTTTTTCTGTTGCTCCTACTGATGCTAATACAAAAAACTGCATTTTCCCTATAAAGGAATCAGGAACTGCATCACAACACAATATACAAAAAAAAGATCACAAGCTGCATCAACAATGGAGGTAAAGCGAGGGACGGCAGCTTCAGTCTTAAAAATCAGCTCATGCTAATCCTATGTTTCTAGATAAAGCCAGTTTTTTCTAGTCAACTGTTGTAGCAAATTGTGTGGCAAAGACAGGGACATATAAATTAGCATCGAAAAATGAAAAAAAAAATCTGTTGATAGAGATTAATATCGCCTTTCATTCCTTCCTATCGATAGTGATTTTACTGGGCAAATCAATAGACGTAATAAGACGATTGTAGTCACCTCAGTAATAATGTCTTTACAGTCACCTGTGTGGCTGCGTTTACCGTTTACACATCCGTCCCGTACTACCGTTACGTCGCCCATATACACAATAATTTTGACAAAATGATCATGAGGCAATCCATCCATCGATCAATTGATCTTTTGGTAGCAGCATCTTGATATATCCCTTGCTAATCACACACCCGTCCTCTAGTATGTGAGCAGAGTGCTACTAGGACGTGCAACACTTGTTAATATAGGAGTGCTCCGTGACTGCAGAAACAGGTCTTTGATCTTTTGCTAATCCTACACCTAAGAACATGTTCAGTTTTTTGTTTTTGTTTTGAGAACAAGAATATGTTCAGTTAAGCTTAGAAACCGGATTCTTATCTTGTTGAGGCCCAATTCTGTCTGGGCCGAATCATCTAGTTTTTAAATTTCGGCTACTCTTGCTGATGATTGACATCAAGAACCGTATCATTTCTCTAGAAAGGAACCAAGAACTGAACACGAGTCAATACAAAAAACATAACAAAACAAAAAAGATCACGAGGTGCATCAATAATGGAGGTAAAAAAAAGCAAGGGACGGCAGCATCAGTCATACAAAATCAGTTCATACATATCCTGAGCTGCGAGACAAACCAAGTTTTTTCTAGTCAACAGTTGTATCAAATTTGGTCACTGCAAATACAGCGACAGACATATAATCTGTTTATGTTATTTTTAAAGAAGGAACGAATATATATGTTGCTACATATTGATCGCGCTGGCCCATTGGTAGGTAGGTACAATCTGATTAACGCTACTGTAGTAACTTCATAGCGGTTTTTACAGGTCACCTGAATTTTCCTTTACACATCGCCCCGTTTACAGTTACAGCGCCCATGTACACAGTAGCTTCGAGGATGGAAATGGTGACGAGGCTACAATTCATTTGATTAATTAATTAATCTTGGTAGTAGTAGCTAGTATCTTCATATCATCGTCCCTTGCTAATCACACACCCACCCTCTAGCTAGTATGTGCGCAAAGTGCTAGTAGGTCGTGCCTGCCGGAGACGAGAGCGATCGTGTCTCATGGCCCGATGGTACCGGTGTCGAAGTAGAGCGTGGTACCGCCGGAGGAGGGCCCTCCGCCGCCGCCGGTGGTGACGCCCTCCATGAGCGCGAACCGCATGTCCTCGGACGGCTTCCAGTGCCGCTTCCTCTGGTTGATGAACCAGTTGTTGATCTGCTTCGGGTCCAGCCCCGTCATCGCCGCCAGCCTCACCTTGTCCTCCTCCTGCAAGCAGAACCACCATGGCAGCATCTGTGAAACCGTGAACGGGGATGATCGACGACGGCGATCATGGCCGGCCGACGCATGCACATCCAGGGCTGGAGGTTTAGTACGTACCGTGGGGTACGGCCAGCGGTAGTGCGTGTTCCACCAGTCCATGAGGGCCAGCCGCGCGTCCTTGGGAAGCTTCCCCTTCTTCCGCTTCTTGAGGAACTCGGACCGGAGGCGGCTCAGGCAGCCGCTGTACTTCTTCAGCAGCATCTCCTTGAGCTCGTGGTCCGCCAGCCGGGAGCTGTGCTCCTGCATGCTGGCGTCCGACGCGTCGGCGTCCCCTGAGCACGGCTCGTCCTCTGACGACCCCGCCAGCTCATCTTGCATCCAAGGACAGGACCAGAATCAGACACGGACTTACAGAAAACAGGACTTGTTCAGAAACAGAACAAGAACAAAGGTAGCATCAGTAATAAGCAGATAAATGCAGTCAGTCAGCTGTTCGCGCAGCGACTACACTGAAGCGCATTCAGACCCGAGACTTATCAGACAACGGGATTTCTTCAGAAGCAGAACAAGAACAAAGCTAACATCAGTAATAAGCAGAAAAATGCAGAGAGAAGCTGTTTGCACAACAACACACTGAAGCGCACTCAGAACCCGAGACCTATCAGACAACATTTTGGGCAGCTGCGGACAGAAAAAGCTTCTGCAAGTTGTCTCGACAGTAGAAAATCAAAGGAACTCCAGAACTTAAAATTTCTCTATGAGAATGTGCTATACATTATAAATGGGAATATTCTTCGATAAAAACACGGTAATTCATGGAATATAATGTTTGATTGGTTAATAAATCTTTACTGCCAAATGTTCACTGCTAGTGCCAAAACTGGCCACTTTGTACTTCAGGAAACAGAGACCATTCTCGCAATGTTGCGGCACGACTGGGTGTTTCATGGAGGCACCCCTTCTGCTGACACCCCCTCTACTGTCATCGAGTTATATGTGGTTGAATGGTCCTTTTGTAGTGTTAGTCGAGTTTCATGGGTACAAGCACTACCTTCTGAAGCTTAAGCTGTCAGAAAATAGCTTCAGCAGTTGATAAATGCAGGCTGTCAGCTGGTCGGCACGACTGTGCATCTTTCAGAATTCTAACAGTAGGATCTTTAATGAAGTACAGGCAGTTCGTTGTATCAGAACAAATTAAGCATATCTATGCATTCTTGAGGACTACAGTACAAACTTTACCACAAGGGTTCCAACTTTTTTAGAGGAGGGTACCCGGCTCTACATTAGTTTACGCACACAATTATCAAAGGAAAAAGTGGTTCCAACTAGCACGAAACATGTGGCCACCTATTTAGTTCATCCATATGACCACAATAGACCAATCAAATAAGCAAAGATGAACTATTATTATGTGGATATTAGCAACAAAAAAATCTTTTGGTTCATTTTTTTAAGAAACACTTGATAAAATTGCATGAATAACTAAGGCTTGGCATTTGATGTACTCCATAGTAGAAGAAATTAACCCCAAACCATATACTTAATGCAAACATAGGTTAATATCTTCCTTCATTTAATACTATGCTACACATCAAAAGCTATCTTAACAAAGTTCGGCCATAGCCCCTTCGAAAAAAAGGCTCAACTTGCACAAGGTTGATGAAATTAACATGATGAGGTCAAATTACATCATTAATGAGGTAACCAGAACTGGTATTCTCTGACAGCAAAGCTGGACCAGAATTATACTACTCCCTCCGTTCACTTTCATAAGGCATTCTAGATATGTCAATGTGGACTAGATACGGATCAAAATGATTGAACCTAAACACTAAATATGTCTAGATACGTGTATTTTCGAAAAAAGTTAGAATGCCTTACAAAAGTGAACGGAGGGAGTATAATCATGTTCCATGCTCCTTTGGGCAGTCAGTCAGCTGTTCCGCACAGCGACTACACTGAAGTGCATTCAGAACCCGAGACTTATCAGACAACATTTTGGGCAGCTGCGGACAGAAAAAGCTTCTGAAAGTTGTCTCGAGAGTACACAAGCACCCTTGTCTATCGACCAGGTTTCCATCAAAGGAACTCCAGAACTGAAAATCTCTCCATGTGAATGTGTTATAAATAGGAATATAATGTTTGATTGGTTAGTAAATTTTTACTGCGAAATGTTCACTGCTAGTGCCAAAACTGGCCACTTTGTACTTCAGAAAACAGAGGTCATGTTCGCAATATTTCGGCGCGACTGGGAGTTTCATGGAGCCATCCCTTCGGCTGCTGTATCTACACACACCCCTCTACTATCATCCAATATATGTAAGCGAATGGCCATTTTCTGATGTTAGTTGAGCTTCATCAGTACAAGATGTAACTTCTGAACAACCGCAATAAAACGCTGTAACTTTTGAACTTAAGCTGTCAGAAAATAGCTTCACCAGTTGAGTTCTGCATCTTTCAGAATTCTAACAGTAGAATCTTCAGTGAAGTGCATGCACTTTGTTGAATCCTAGGACATGAAGCATATGTATGCATTCTTCAGGACTGCCGTCCGATGCTATGAGCGTTTACGAAAATGGCTTCAACTAGAACGAACATGGTCACCTATTCAGTTCATCTATATGACCACACTAGGCCAGTGAAACAAAGAAAGATGTAGATATATTTCCAGATATAAAATGTTCATCTCACTGCTGCATATAGATGAATTTTTAGTCGGCGGATATTCGCAACGAAAAAAACTTTAACACGTGATTCATTTTTTTTAAGAAAAACTTGATTAACTAAGGCTTGGCTACACATCAACAAGTTCAACTTCCACAAAATTAGTGGATTAACTTTCCATTGTTTTGGTAAAATTATATCATTAATGAGCTAAGAAAAATTGGTATCTCTGACAGTAAAGTTGGACTAAAATTATACTCCATGGAGTACTATGTAGTGATCATGTTCCATGCTCCTTTGTAGCATCTACATTTCTACTTGGCATTGTACCAAATATACTACTCCCTCTGTTTTTTAATATAAGATGTTTTAGGTGGTACACATGTTGTCTATATGCACACTAAAATGAATGAACATGCCCACAAAAATGTGTCTACATACATTTCTGTGCATGTGCATGTGGAGAAAAGCTAAAACATCTTATATTAAAAAACGGAGGGAGTAGAAGGCAGGAAAAAACAAAACAAGAGCTGTTTTGATTCACATCCACTACTGTGTGCTTATTTAAGAATGTGCCTTTCATATAACTGGGCTAATGTGACATAGCATTTCACCAAAACTACAGCGTTAAGCATGCATTACACATAACTCTCACTCTCTTTGACACAATATTTCAGAGAGCAACACTTCCAGAGCTCCTTTGGATTGAAATATTTTCATAACTATTTTGTAGATTTTTAATCCATAGATTTTTTTTTGTCTAGAGGCCCTATGGATCAAACAAGTGAGACCATAGAGAAAACATACATGCGTCACGTACGCACATGTGCTTTCTTCAGTTTCCTTCAAAATTAACGTGGGAGAGAAACGTATACAAATTCATGTAATATCTCTGTTCCTATGCATATGCAAAAACTTACATATATGCTATTTGAACTGGAATTACCGCCGCTACTGGCACCAGACTTGCCCCCCAATGGATTCTCATTAAGGGATTTAGATTATACCCATTCTAATTAACAGACACTAACGTGCCTGGTATTCTTATTTATTGTCACTACCTCCTCGTGTCAGGATTTGGTAATTTTGCGCGTTTGTTGTCTTCCTGGGATGTGATCGCTTGACCACTAACTTGACCAATAATACATGTTTCACGTGACATAGAAATTATACAATTAGAAACTTATTCGTATACGAATTAATGGTATAATTTGCGTGACATATAAGCCATGTTTCGTTGGTCAAACTTAAACCATGGAAAGCGTGTGCCTAAATGGGGGCCGGGGGAGTATTTCGGTTTCCTTTATTATTATTTTTTTGCGATTACATGGTAGGATACCACTACACGCAGAGACAACACACACACACACCCAACCAAGCGGTTATATTGATCACATGCTAGAAAGATTGCGGCCAGGGATAAACTCACGAATATCACAAACTTCGTACTTAACACACATGTGTTTTGCTTCACATATTTTGGTTTCCTGTAGAATCCGGGAAGCTACAATTTTCTTTCTCTAGTGGTTTTAGATTCATGTCTTCCAAACAGGCCTAGAAGGGTTGCATCAATGCTAAAAATATTTCATACATGTGGACGGCGAGCGGGTCTAGTTTGTCTACAATACGGGTGCTTCTTGAACTTGTAGCATCACATAAATTCCTAGTCCATCAAATAGGTGTGAAGAAAGGTTTCCCAAATGGAGAACTGGAAGAGGAAATTTACATGCAACAACCACATGGATTTGTAGAAACCCGGCAAGAGAACATGGTGTGTATACTAAAAAAAATCACTAAATGACCTCGAGCAAACAAAGACCCATTATTCCAACAGTCAACGCTGCTGGAAACCTTTAAACTGTGATGTTGCCAATTGGTATGTCAAATATAATGCGTCTCTACATGCAGAAGTGTGTTTACATTCTTCGCCTAAATATTTACAATGTTTATGGATTGTGGATATAAAATGTCTTAAGACAAAAAAATTGGAACAAAAAACAGGTAAAGAACATTGTTTGACTGGAACTTGAACTCATTAGACAAGAAATGAACATAAGATCTTACTATGATCAAAACCGCATTTACAAGTGGCACTACATGTGACAAATCTCCAAATATCGCCGGCACAATATTTCTTCGATGCCATAAAAATTGAAAAACAACCAAAACACGGATCAAACTGCTAAGCGTGCAAATCAATAATACTTACCAGAGCTTATTCAAGCGAGAAACCATATCTATCAAGCGACAAAAACCAGGTTAATTAAGAAGATTGTGGGGAATATATGAGCCATAGCAAGATAAATCTCCACCTGCCGCCCCACGACAACAAGTAAAATCTTCACCATTGGGCACGAGTGATTAACCAGCGTGCAAGAGCAAGCAAGATTCTCCCTTTTCCAAAGCCAACCCAACTCACTCTCTCAAGTTCCATCACCGGCCCGGCCTGCAAAGTCTATAAGTAGCAGCTATCTCTCTAGCCTAGCTAGCCTCTAGAGAGAGAGTGTGTGTGAAAGATCTAGAGAGAGAAGACATGCATAGGTAGCTGATGGGCTACAAGGACGGACGATGGAACCTTGGACAAAACCCTACACGAGCACCACCCAATGCTTTACTCTTCCGGCCCCGTGGTCTGACACACCTGTGCCCCATTTGCATGGACACGATTTGACCTATCAAGAACACGCACACGCACGCATTCATCATCTCCACTCACACGCACACGCACAGGGCATCAGACGCTTTGACAAGACAACACGGCAATGGCGATCGAATCCAAGGCAGCTAGCCGGCCGGAGAAAACCAAATGAAGCTGCATGCATGTGTATACTAATGATGGAGTTTGCTAATTAATTACCGGAGTGCGGCGAGGTGGCGCCGCCGCCGCCGCAGAGGGTGGTGAGCTGCGAGCGGATGGTGGTGAGGAAGGAGGCGGCCTCGTCGAACGGCCGGGACAGCTCCTCCTTGTACCGCGACAGCAGCCGGCAGTAGGCCTCCTGCAGCATGCGCGCGCGCTCGCCGTGTCATCGGTCTCTCCACCACATGTAATAACAAGCTAACAAGCTAGGGAGAGAGGATTAAGAGAGTGAGCTGTGAGCTCGCGCGCGAGCTCCGTGGACTACTGTACCATGAACTCGTCGAGCTCGGGGTCGAGGCCGATCTCCCCGGCGGCCGCGCCCCCGCCGCGTCTGTCCGGCCGGCCGATCTCCTCCAGCAGCGCGGCCACCTCCGGCGGCGCGCCCACCTGCCAAATCAAGAAACATCATGGCAATTTAATTGTTACATGATGGCGACGAGTTGAGCTAGCAAGCGACAGCAGCTCGAGCTACAGCATGGAAGATGCGTGGAGTTGGGCTGACCTTGCGGCATTCGATGTAGGCGGAGAGGAGGGAGGGGTAGCGGGGGTGCCCGGCGATCTGCGCCTTCATCAGCTCCGTCAGATCCGCGGTCGCCGGAGGGTGCGCAGCCGCGGGCTGCGGAGGAGAGCCGGCGACCCCGGACGCCTCGCTGCAGGCCGCGTCGCCGCCGCCCCGCGAGATCCCCGGGTGGATGCTGTACAAATCCTCCATGTTTCGTCCGATCTCCTCGCTGCTATGCTAGAGCTGCAGCTCACTGCTCACCTACTACTACTCACCGTCTCAGTCGACAGCTAGCTAGCAATCTGCCTGCCTCCATAACCATCTCATCTCCATGTACACCTAATATACTACTACCTCTAGCTGCTGCAGCTGATTCTGGAGGGGGCGAAGAGGTACGGTACTATATATCTTCCAAGAAGAACATGAGGAAGAAGATGAAGCAAAAGGCAAGTGAGAGGTTATGGGGAATTCAGCAGCCGTGTGCGCTGCAGCCTATGCTACTGCAGCAGCAGAGGAGCAGGGTGGTCGTGATCTCGGCGGTGGCAGCGGGAGACATGGGGGGTGGGCTTTGGGAGGATGGAAGGAAGAGGCGTCAGAGCGATAGAAGCTGCGAGATTGGGAAAAGGGCATGAATAGCTTGCTTGGAGCAATCCATCATTGGTAAAGTTTCCGAGTTTTCGGTGCTTTTTTTTTTCGCGGACAACGAAATATTTTCTAGACTTTTCGAGTTGCAAGAGAGAGAAAGAGGGGAGCAGCCGATGATGGATGCCTGTTTGCATGTGTGCCCAAGTTGGAGGTTGGAATTCGATGGATGCCCTTGTTGAGGTTCGAGTGTGATTTTCATCGTTTCGATTGGAAAAAAGACATGTAAAATGAGCTACCAAGTCTGAGACGCGGCGTTACAAATTGTACTATTCCTGTCTAAATACATTTTGACAGCAGCAATGCAGTGGGGTCTATTTGTAAGAGCCTAGTTGCCAGCACACGTGGAGGATGAGATGAGGTGGACGTGGGACCCACCTATCAGGTGGACAAGTTGTTGTGGCTAGCGTGCACGGGCCGTATGTGCACCGTGCCCCCGCTCGGCTCCAGCGTGTACTACTTCTCGCAGGGCCACGTCGAGCACGCACTCGGCCACACCGCCGACGTCGACCCCACCACGACATGCGTCCCAACGCTCATACCTTGTTGCGTCGTCGTCGTGCTATACATGGCCGAGAAAGACACCAGCGAGGTCTTCACGAGGAACTGCCTCACCCCGCTCCAGGTCGTCCGCACCTCCCCATTCCTTCCTCATGTTATCATGTACGGTCCCGTCACATCCATCCATCCATGGCACTACCGCGCTCTCATGGGCGTCATACATCTCCTCCCACACCTTTATATCATGTCCGGTAGGTAGTCCAACCCTCCCTCTCTTGTTTCCCTTCCCGGCGCCACCTTCATCCTCGCGTCTCTATCGTCATGCCATGGCTACGCGCTTCGGAGCTTCGAGACCGACCACCGCCGTTGTCCCCGACGTCCTACGCCACCACGAGCCTCTCCATCATGTCCAGGATCATTGCCTCGTTGTCATCTATGTTTCTATACAAGGAATCAAGACCACGTGCCTCTGTTCGTCGCTTCCTCGCGCTTGTTGTAAGTTGGCCGCGCCTCGGTTCGC
Source organism: Poa pratensis (assembly GCA_947311845.1). Taxonomy (NCBI): domain Eukaryota; kingdom Viridiplantae; phylum Streptophyta; class Magnoliopsida; order Poales; family Poaceae; genus Poa; species Poa pratensis. The sequence goes on along the minus strand of CAMZMU010000036.1, from coordinate 13,232,425 downwards.
TGCCATGGGTGCACAACCGTCTTCCCCGCGTCCTTCCTCGGAACCGCAACAACATCGTGAAGCTCCTAGGCACCTCCTCGTCGACGATCGCGACCTCCAACTGTAGTCCCCATGAAGCCTGGGTTCCGCATCCGCCATTGACGTCGGGGACCAGGCGCCGGTCTTCTCCAACCTTCTATGATTGTACCATCGGCCTCTAGTGAGGCTCATCTTCCCGCCCGCACTCTCCTGTGCTCCATCTAGCTCTCGAGCCAGCGTGGCCACGATCAACTAGGCCCTTATAAATGGGCCCCCACGGTCAGTACTGCTGTCAAAACGTATTTAGACGGGAATGAGTGTGCTTTTTAACGCCATGTCTTAGACTTGGTTATTTTTTGAATAAAAAATCAAAATAAATATTGACTCGTTAATCTTGCCCCAAATGTGTTTGTTTTTGTAATTTACTATGTAAAATTGCATAATGGAGCATAGCTATGGTTTTCTACATTATGTAACAACTAATGCAAAAAAAAAAAGCAAAGGGGGCTGGCATGCAAATAGCAAGCTACCCGGCGATCAAGTAGCAAAGATGGGGTGTGGAGAGAAACATGGGCAGTCAGTGGACTGTGCGAGCAGCTTCGTTGCTTCTTTCCGGAACAGCACACAACAACAGTTGATGCCCTTTCCCTTTGCTCACATTTGCCTCAACAGGAGGGACGGCCCTCTGACACTGCCGGGCCCATCACCCACACGTGGGGTGGTGCGCACTGTCTGCCAAGAGCGGGTCAGGGGGGACGCCCGTAATTACAGCGCTCACCAGTGCGTGCGACGTGACGTGGGTCGACATGTCGGAGTGCCATTGGATGATCAGACTTTGCTCTCGATTTTTTGCTTCGTGTTTAGTACATTTTCCTTATACTATAATAACGTCTTAAAGAAGCTTAGTCACGAAGCGGTACATGAAAAGGTTCAAGGAGAGAGGCGATCGGGAGGATCGTATAGGGTTCCGTCCCTCTCGTCGGCGACCCGATCGGTCCGGCTCCGGTGGTCTTGGGGTTTTGGAGGCATGGCGCACCATGGCTACTCACCGGTGGGAGTGTTTCCGTTCTAGTTTAGTCTGTTTTCCAGTGTCTTCTTCGGAATGGTGAGGCGACGACTACATTCAGAAGTCAGAATGTCCTCCCTGCCCATTTCTCGGTCCAGTGTTGCGTCTAGCGCCGGCGGATCTCCGTGGATCTAGTCGGTTTCCGTGTTCGTTTGTGTGGTTTTCTGTCTCTTCTGATTTACGAATATCATCTTTGGTCATGGTTGTTGCTCTCGTGCGCCGATCCTTTGTGGCCTTAGCATGACTATTTCTCGTTTGTCTATTCAACAAGCAATACAACGATAAGCTTTGCCCGGCCTCGGTGATGGAGGGGCGAGGGCGAGGACGGCGGCGCGCCTTTGGCTCAGTCGTCGCTAGGTAGTCCAATGACCTTTTTGTAATTTTTATTACTTTTTGAGCTCTTTGTACCATTATGGATGATTATCAATAAATTGTGAAACTTTTCAAAAAATGTCTTAAAGAAAAGTAAGACACTATGTTACTACTACTCTCTAACAAATAAAGCAACTTTCAACCGTTTATTTTGTATTTTTTGGGGGAAGAACTACAAAAAAAAATCCATGTATGATGATATATTAATTTTGTGAGACTTTCTTGCATGTTCGGTTTATTGACCGGTGGATCTGTTCCACTATGGGTGGGCTCGGACCTTTTCCGCATGGAAAATCTGCCTCTATGCATGCTCGATCGGACAAAACGTCAAACAGAGCATCATCGAATTTTTGTTTACCCGTCGTACCAAGCAATCATCACAAGACAGGGCCAAGTAATTTAAGTTCTTCCTGCCAAAAATAATTGGTCATATGATTATATTGGAGAGAAGTGCATTCTATTTAATGAAAAACTGATTATGTACTCTCACGCCACACAGCTTGATTTCTCAAAACTTGAATACCATATAACTTGATTTCTCAACCTTTCAAAGCAAACGACTTCAGGCCCTCTGCTGGCACGTAAAGGTTTGATACTTTGATGGATGTCATGACAGTAGTTTGGCATCATAGTCGATTTTGCTAAAATAATAATTCAAGACCAATGAAGAATGAGTGTTTGTTTAAGATCGCAAGGAAAGCATGAAGATGGAAATCTAGATATGAATAAGACAAAGAACATTCATGAAAAATCCAATACATAACTTTGAAATATAAAAAAAGAGTCAAAAATCACCATGGAGAAACACGATTTTTCTTGTTAATATCCATTGACTTTTTGAGTTGCCATAATACTTATGACTTTCTTATTATTTATGTTTTATTTATATCATTTCCACGTTTTTCCTAAATAGATATATTATATTTCATGTTTATATATTATTTCCATAAATTTCATTTCCTTTATTCACTTTATCCTGATTTTTCCACACATGATTGTTCAATGTGCTAGCATGTGCGAAAACACTACCACATCATCCTCACCAGTCCTCTTCTAGTTAGAGTAGAGGGACTGATGTATGTCTGGTTTATAATGGCGGTGCCATGCGGTGGTAGGATAATAGGTGAAGGAGCACATACCTACAATATAGATACACATGACCCATCCCTTAATTTTTGGCAACTTGATGTTACATCATACCATGTTATCTTGCAATTTCCATTCTCGTGTCTTCTCTATACATATTGATATCATTTGCTCTTTGATTTAAATTTTTATTATTTGGTTAGCACTGAATAAGTATTCCCTTCGATTGAAAATGATTGGCATAATTTTGTCTAAATATGGATGTATCTAGACATATTTTAGTGTGTCGATACATCCATATTTTGATAAATCTATGTCGTCAACCATTTCCGATCTGAGGGAGTACTTTATTTTCTACAATTACAACCACTATTTTTTTTTGTTATTGTTTGCTAGGTCATGTTGAATGTAAATTTGGGCAAATGCTTCTGAACGTAGACTACAGTAATCCCTATAATTGTAGTTAGCGGGCATGGTGGTCATAGGTGAAAATATAGCCCTGACTTTTGGTTGATACCGGCGACGACGATGTCCTCCCATGTCATTCCTTCTTGGAGGTATCATCATGGATCATTGTGGTCATTGGTTCTTTTGTTGAATACTCATGTCCATTTTCACCAAATTGAGCGACGATGTGAGGGTATTTTGAAATCAGCTAGTGATTGGCTTTTGTACATGGTCTTGACGAATGGGTTGCACTAGTCGAGGTGAATTCCTTTGATCTCTTGGTGTTGGAGAGTTTCAAATCCACCTAGTTCCTCTTTCCTATATCTAAATGTCTTCCCTCTCCAACATTTGTGCTTATGGAGGTTTTTGTTGTTGGTGGTGCGTCGTGTACAAAGATGTTCCAGCCTTAGTTTTATGCTACGTTTGCTCGATTTTACCAGGGTTTTTGTGCCGCTTTGTTGAATAAGCATGCTTTCAAACATTTTTCGGCCCAGTTTTCCTACTAGAGTTGTCTAGATCCATTCTATATATCTTACTCCCTCGTAATTAAATTTTCATAGTTGTGGGCCCTTCAACAAGATGATTATGATGGTTCTATCTGCAACACGTGAAAAACTGGAAAACCAAATAAAGATAGAATGATTAGAGCACGTACAATGATAGAGAAGGAAAGTCTTTGATAGAACGATATGGTCGATTAGGGGGGGGGTGAATAGGTGACTACCAAATTTTATCCTTTTCTTTTTAATTAGGGCTTTGACAAAGTATAACAAGGTTGACTAGATGTGCAACTAGAAGATAGCAACCTATGTGATACAAGCAAGATATAAAGCGCAACATAAGCAAGTAGTAAAGAATAGAATGACCGCAAAGTAGACACAAGGAGATAATTCTCGTAGTTCCTTCCCAATGGAAGTACGTCTACGTTGGAGGATTGTGGAGCCACCAAGGCACTCCAATAGCACGGATATGCTCACTCTATTCTCCACGAGCTTCACCGTGAGGGATCGGCTCATCCACTATGGGGTCGACTTGAAGGCGTTGACCAAACCTTCACACCAAGGTCGGGGCTCTCCACAATGAGTTGGAGACTCCCAACAATGACCCAGAGCAACTCAAAAGGTCACCTAGGGTTACATGAAATCCAAGTAGGAACAAGAACCACAAAGATTAATGGGCGGATTTGAAATTCCTTCGGTGGAGTCGTAGATCTAGACCTCCTCCTTCACTCCTCAAAGAATCAAAGTGTTTGGGTGGTTGGAGTGGGAGATCTAGGAAGTTGGAGGTCAGCAGTAATGAAGGAGAGAGAGTGAAATCCGCAGCCTCTTCTTGGGAAAGAAGGGGCCTTTAAATAGCCCCCCCCCCCCCCCCCCGAAATTGAACCGTTATGTGCAGAAAATCTGCACAACGGTACTACCGCCGCTAGGTATCCAGGCGGGTACCTAGGGTAGTACGGCTCCCAGCCGTAGCGGTAGCGCGAGGTACTACCGTTGTTGCCAGGGAGCGGTACTACCGGTAGAGGCACTACGTGGTAGCTACCGCCGAGGTACCGACGGGGATATCCGAGGTGAAAATCCTTCAGGCGGTACCTTCAGCGGTAGCTCCAGTGGTAGTACGTTGTGATAGGTACTGCCCGCGGTGCTACCGCACCGCTCATGGTCAGGTACCTGTGTGCTGCAGCAGTGCCGCTCCAGGATGGAGCGGTACTACCGCTGCACACGGCAGTACTACCACTAGGCAGGATTTATGCCGGGTTCAAATTCGGGGCACCGTCTCTCTCCACCACCAAACCAGGTGTTGTCTTCAAAGTACCTATCACAACTTAGAAACACAATTAGTCCAGTAAGTGGGTTGTCATTAACTCCAAAATGGATTAAGAGCTAGCATGCTCTTTCAGTCTTCCCTTAGGCATGTGCATCATCTAGAGATGATAATAAATATAAGTCGTATAAAATATTATCTCTTAATCTCATCCCTTGCAATTAATAAGAAATGATTAAAAATTGTGTTAGTAGGAGAAATGGAGATGATAGATTTCTCTTGTTTTTCAGGAAACCATCTTTTAGGGTAAGATAACCTTCTCGTCATTCTCTCTTCCAACTAAACAGAAATCCAACATAACATTTTTAAATAAAAAATATGACGTCACCCCATTGTGCACACCCTTACAAAATCTAGCATTGCGGTGGATCCTATTTTTTCGGACGTCTCTCCCGGTTGTGATTTGATCCTAGCAGCTACACGGTGCGCTTAGTTCCGCTTGGTTTCTTGACCGATACTAATGGCATGTTTTGATTGGATCCATACATTATCAAACGTTAGGCAGATAAGTCTCGTAAGTGTTTGATTCTAGCCACAATTTTTGCTAGCCAATTTTACCACATGTGTGGCGACTAATTTGTCCACCACAAAAACCGTGGCATGCTACACTTGTGGCACAAAAGTGTTGTAAAATGTGGAGTGCAACCAAACATGCCCTAAAGAGTATCTCTAGCGAATCCCAGAAAAACCCATATGGTAAAACCAGTTTGAGGTACCGAAAAACTATTCTGCGGTATCACGTGGGCTCACGCAGAACATACCCCAAAGTTCGTAATTTCAAAGACTACAGTATATTTAGGGGATCTGATCTGCCTGAGCCCCCGTGATAGCGCAAAACAGTTTTTTTGGGGTGTAGCTCATATTCATGATTTTGAACATCGAATTCACAATACGTGAATATAAATGTGGTCATCAAATGAATAAAATGGGAGTATCTCCCATACAATTGCCACTGATACTCAATGAGATCATCATGAAGCTGGGTGTGTGTCTCTCCCTATTTTCAATCTGCCAGTAGGTCTCAAGAAATATTTGAATCTTGTCCAGATTCCTGCTTGGATTGACACGGCTACCAACATTGTCATAGAAAAACTCAAATTTTAAATTCCTCTCATCCTCGACGATCATGTTGTGTAGAATCACGCATGGATATTCGAGAGGGATTTCGCATCTCAATAACGAATAGGAGTTTGAACAATGGCAAACTGAACTTGCAACACAATAAATACCCTCTCAATATCATTTCGGCATGCTTCTTGAGTTTGGGCAAAAACATATTTGTTTTTACCTTGATGATGTTGGATGTTCTTCACGATGTTGACCATGAAGGATAGATACCGTCGGCTAGATAATACGCCATGCTATAGTCATGTCCATTGATGGTGTAGTTACAAGTCGGAGCATCTCAACTAGCAAGACTAGCAAAAAGATGGGATCTCTGCAAACACGGATACAATTGAGAGAACGCGACAAAGCAAAAAATGTAATGCCAAATCCACAAGTCCTAGGAAGCCACTGCTTCAAGCACAATAGTGCGATCACGATGATGACCGGTGTACTGCCCGTGCCAAGCCGCAGGGCATTCCTTCCACCTCCAGTGCATGCTATATATCCACACTTCCAAGCATGCCCCGACGTTCTCTTGCTTCATTCTTCTGCATCAACCTCTTTGTGCCCTCCTCATTGTGAGTTTAGAGGTACTCAACACCAAATACCCATATCAACACCTTCGACAATCGCACACACTTGATCATGGTATCTTCTCTAATGCGAAGGTACTCATCGGTGTAGTCAGCCGGAATATCGTATGCTAACACTCTCATCGTCGCCGATATCTTTTGATACGAACTAAATCCAAGTAAACCTGCAGCATTGCTCTGGCGAGTAAAAAAAGAGTTTTAGCTTCCACAATGCAAACAAAAAATTTCTTCGCATTCGGTAACGTCTACGAAATAGATGAGGCAGATAGGTGCAACCCACGACAAAATAATCTTTCATAAGCATGTGATGGCCGAAAGCTAGGTTCGTGGAATGGAAAGACGAACAACCGTCGAGTCAGATGCTTTCTCTTCTTGTCGTCCTCGAGTTCTTTGACAGCGAGCATCAAGATGAGGTGCTCGACATCGTTGTAATGAATCAAATCTTCTATGTTGGCATCATATGACAAGGACGAATCCCAATTAAAATCCATCTAGAAAAATAAGTCGTACGTTAAAATATATATCCCTCGACTTCTTATCTACAAACTGAAAGAAATTTACCTTTCGGCAGATAGTCAGCGGCCCCTTCCTTTCTACCGACGGACGGTACCAAATTTATGACGCCTTCTTCCACACGGACGGGCGGCCCCAAATCCGCGGCGCCGACGGGCGCGACTGTTGCGATGGCGTATCCGCGACCCAATCACGCCTGAGCGACCCATTCTGACCCTGCCAGGCGTCGCACGGAGCTCCACGATGGATCCATGGCGGTGGCTTCGGGCAAGAAGGGACGGAATGGAATAGCCACCCGCGAGCTTCCAAAGGGATGGCAAAGAAGTGGCGGTTGCGGGAGACCTATTCAGCGGCGCGGCGTGGCCGGGGTCGACTCAAATCGACGACGGTGGGATGCGGCGGCGGCGGAATGGAGGTGGCGGGCTGAAATTTCCGTGGCCCCAAAATGTCAGAGAGATTGAGGAAACTGAAAAGAAGGCCCCAAAAACCAAACATATGAGGTTGTTGTAGTCTCATTTCGTGCGCGCACTAATTTTTTTGGTTTGGCCGGATACGGGATTTGCGCGGGTCCGGTTTTCCGCCAATAACCTAAAACTGATGGTTATTTTTAGTGTCGAGTCCTTTTATAGGATCTCCTAGAGATGCTCTAATATCTTTCCATACACTTTTCTTGAATAAGTTGTGGTTTCGATCTTTCAGCCTGACTTTCAACTTAAATTTGTCTAACTCCATTCTTTCTTACTTCCTCCAATTCAATTTCCTCGTCCATGAGTCTTTCAACGAGATGATTAGGATGGTTCCCATTGGCAACACATGAAAAGAAATTGGAAAACCAAATAAAGAGAGGATACTTACAAAAGCAGGGATTGGTTTAGTCAAATCCCTTGATACATAGAAAAGGTGTGAACAGTATTTTGTGGTACTGTGACCAATGTATGGCAGAGCTTCCCTTTCCAGGTTCCAAATGTCACCACACATGCATGCATAGAGGAGCTGTCCTGGGTCCAAGAATGGAGTAATTAAAGTTAAACAGTGTTGTGGACTTGTGGCTTGGCTTGTGATTTAAGACCTCAAATCAAGTAAAGTAATCTAAATAGGGCAAGTTTACATGATTGATGGAGGTAAATAAAAAAGCTCACGCATTTCTGGGCAGAAAAAGCAGAGAAGTTTTTCTCTTGGATGTGAGCTTAAATAGAATAGGACTGTTGACGAGCCAGGACCACAAACGGTTTTTTTTTACCCAGGACCACAAACTATCTCCAACTGCCAAACATCCATATGGGATATTTTTTGGTCTCTGGATAACAAGCTCAGAGAATTATCTAACATTCCTGTTTTGTAAGCATATAAATAGTGTCATTGGCATGTGCATGTGTCAATGTGACAACAAATCCATTCTCTGTAGAATACAAAGGTTATCAATTAACAAAGTTTTTCTTTCTTATGTACAAGTAGCGTTTTTGTTTTCTGGAGAAAGGGGAATGGAAACCAAAAGGAACCCATGGTGCATTATTGGTCTCACACCCTGCTTTATTGAGACAAAATCCCCAAGAAAAGGACAGCCACAGGCAGCAAATCAAGAAGAGCAGAGCCTAGATCGACGACCCAATCACCATTCAGTTTGCTGTTGATTACATACGTACGACACTGATGCACATCTAAATCACCTGTTCCATGTGGATCCTGGTTGGTTTCTTTGTGCTAATTAAGGTTACGTTCGGCATGTAGCAATCTTGGAAAATTTTGCAGAAGAATCACAGAAAAAGATTTCCACTATCAAGTTTTAGGGGCCAAGTTATTCAACAGGACAATTGTTTTATATGAATGGTTGATCTAGAAAAGTTGGGCAGATGAAGGTCTGTTTCAGAGTGAAAAATCTTTTCTTATTCGACGTGATCCTCGTCTCCACCGTCATGATAAGATGATCCGTCCACATCGACCTCCTGCTCCTGCTCCAGCTCCAGTAAACCTATACCTAGCAGCTACCACCACTGATGGTTAGATATCAGTAAACGTCTCGATTACCATGAGCGCATCTCAGATCACTTCATTCCTCATATGTCCAGTCGTCAGGTTGATCCAAAGGCTGATATTTCCCTGTCCTACATACTTGCGTCTCATCTTATTGGAGTAACTTACTGGATGTAGTTTTTTTGGCAAAGAGCTTAAACTCTGTAACTGTAAGAACTTTATTTTGTGCAGCAATACAGTGAGTGTGAGTGTTACATTTTCCCTTTCAAAATCCCTACAAGTTCCAATCTAATGGCAAAAATCATGTGGCTTTTGGGAGTTGGAACTTGTAGCCTGACAGGTAGTACTTTTTTAAGTAAGCTCTCTAGAAAAGCAGGGTTAGCAGGGAGCTAAGCCAAGCGAAAGCAGAAGGGTCTCCTTTCGGAATCTCTGCCATCTTCCTCACCATGCATCTCGATCCATTGGGTATGAGAGAGATTTTATAATGCCGAGTCTTAAAGTTCCAAGAGTGCCTAGAGATGTGCATTATGCCCTAGTAAACTACTAACAGCATGTCAGGATGCCTTCCCTGCCCCCGCGTCGCTCCCTCTTGGGCGACTCGGGTGGCGACCCTAACCCTAGCGCCGCCTCCCTCCTCCCCTCGTTTCCCTCTCCCCGCCGCTGCCAGAGGTGACCGCCGGGAAGCCGTGCGGCCGCTGAGGAAGGCAGCGGCGAGGCTCGCGTCGCTCCGTGCTCCCACGGTGGACTTTGGACGCCGAGGCGGTGGCCTCGGGTGGTGAGGCGGTGCTGGCTTCGCGGCAAGCAGCATGCGCGGGTGCTGGCCTCCTCCTTGGCCGTGAGGACGGCGAGGAATTGGCGGGTGCTGGTCGTGGGGCTCGGGCTGCCCGCCCTGTCCCAGATCTGAAGGTTGAATCCATCTCCGGGTACGCCCTCGCTGGTACTTCACTCCGGTGGCCTCTGGCCATCAGATTTGGCGCGCAGCGATGGTTGGAAGTGGGGGCAAGCACCGGGACAAATCCCTGGCTGGCCTTGCTTGCCGCGACGACGGCGGCGCCGGTTGGTGCCGTCTTCCGCCTTGGAGGGTCGTTGAGGTACTTTCCCTCCTCCCCATCCTCTCTCTACCCGGGAGAAATCCCCAATCTCTTGATTGAGTGGCAGCGGCGTCTCGGCGCCGTAACCTTCCTGAAGATGCCGACTTTGGGTGAGAGGGTGGTGGCGCGTGCTCTGGTTTCGGATGTCAATGCCGAGTTTTCGCTCCTTCTTCATCATTGACTGCACCAAGCAGCTTTCTTTCCCTGTGGTGGTCTCCGTGTTTTGTGTCTAGGCGTCTCTTCTTGGGCTCGTGCTTTGGTGGCTTCGTGCCTGATCCGATCGGCGGCTTGGTTCTTGTCCCTCCCTCTGCTCTAGGGAGAGCGTCCCCATGATCGCCGGTTCGGCGCCCTTCGAGCCGGGCGAGGGGGCAGGAGTCCCTCTTCGATCTTGGAGGAGGATGGTCAGGTGAAGGTTCGCCTTTTCTGGAACAGACAAAGGTTTCATCCAGCTCAAGTCTCGAAGGTTGTCCTCGTCGCTCCCATGGTGCTTCATCGGTGGCGGAGAGCATCGACGACTACATGTTGTTTTCTTCTTTATCTTCTGTTTGCTGTAGTTTGTGGTGTTGTAAGCTGTTAACAGCATCTTGTATCTGCCGCATGTGGTGGCCTTGTGTAATCCTTGACCGGTTGATGGCTTTGTTAATTCAAAACAAGTCTCTACTCGAGCCTGCCGTTTCAACAGCATGTCAGGATGCCAAACATAGATTCAAACGGAAAGAGGTCGACTACCGTATTCGGCATATTTCCACGACACAAGTCCACGTGTTTGGTCTCTGAACCACAAACTTCCAGGAGAGTCCATTTTACTAATGCAAGAGGCCGTTTAACCAATCCCTGCATCACCAGAGGCCAGCTTGCATGTTCAGTGGATTATATTTCAAAGAACAGAAGACAGAAAAAAGAAAGGAGGTCAGCCTAGTTGAGAGCTATGAGATGGATAGTTTTGTGCTTTTGTGGCACAACGTCTCAAGTAGGTGTTTGTTTATGGTCTAATCAAGAATGTATGTGATCTCGAGAAGAGTCTCTTCCATGCTAGTTAATGTTGTTTTATGTTGATCCAAATTCGTATATATTGATAAAGGCCAACTTGGTACGGATCGTTTTCGAGTTGGACTGCAGCCGACTTAAGATTTTATGCCACCATATATATCTCTTGTAAGCCGCTGGTTGAGATAAGTCGCACGTTGTAAATCCCCGGCGTTTGTAACCTCATCCGATATAGTGAAGTATTGCTGGCTGACGCCCGTGGTTTTTTCTCTTCCATTGTTGGAGGGGTTTTCCACATTAAATCTCGTGTCCCCGTTGGATGATCTTCCGCTTTTCTTTATCGTTTCTTTGCTATCGTTTATAACAGTTAAGTCCAATACATTGATATGATCATTAGTCTAAGTATTGGAAATAGGAATTGTTACCCAAAATAGTAATGGGATAAACGCTAACACCAAGGAAAGATACAAGAAATTGCAACAGATGGAAAGAGCAGGAATATACCCCATGGAATAGACAAAATTAAATCAGTAAGTGGCAACCAAAAGCAGTGTGTCCAGAGCATTAGCATATCATAGCCTTTTTGTCCTCTATCAAGCACCACTTGTTTATCATTGCGTCATTTGTTTATTACTATCGGGCCAATTAGTTAATAGCTGTGAGATCAGATTCCCCGACGTCGTTGGATAATTTTGGGACACCTCAGCTCTGGATTCTTTGATGCATTAGGTAACACTTGCAGCACTAAACTATCATGGAGCCAAATCTTGACAGATATTTAATTTCTTCCCCTTATCTTTTAGAGGGAAAACAAATGAGCTGCTGCTTTATTGAGCATGGGCCTCAACAAATTGACACACTTGTTCTATCTGACAATTTGCGTTGCTCAGCAACTGATAAGTTATCCTCTCTCTCTCTCTTTTGCAAAATATGAAACAGAAACCTTACCAACCGACCACCACCAGCATAAACCAATTATTAGCAGAATGTATAGCAACAGCAACCTTTTGACTGAAAGGATAACTGACAACAAACTATCAAAGAAACAAATAGTTAATGTAGGCTTTCTTTGTTGATGAATATACAGCGAAGGATTAAAAGCAGGACGTGAACTCTGTTTGACTGCTCTGCAGCTGCAATAACCACTACGCTCATCTCACCCTTGCCAAGCATGCCACTGAAGGTCCATGTCCTCCTCTGATCGTTTTAGTGATGCATCTTCCATAGGCCGCTGGCGACGAGTCCCAGCCCAAGACCACGGCCGCGAGCCCCAGTAGCGTGCGCAAGCGCAAAGGGTGTGCCGCCATTTTTGCTCGTTGTTGGCAGCGACGACGATAGGTGTCAAAATTATAATCAGAAGTTCTGAACCAATGTGATTTTCTAGTGTTTCGGACATGATTTTCGATTCACTGGGATCGAAGTGCACCACTGAAACTACGTCGGGAGATCAATGGCAAGAACCAATTGCAAGTTGGTGTGCACTTGTCCAAGACTGAATAAAAACAGTTGGGTCTTTGCCTTCCTTCAGGACCCCGGGGTTAGCCGGCAAGACTCGTGGAAGGAGAACCTACGCTGATGGCCCCCGGGGGCAGGCCCAACAACTAGTCAACTACTATCTCCGCTCTGCTCCACACTCCTTCTCATGATGAGCTAGGTGCTCGCACTACCAAACTCGGCGAACAGAAACACCACACACCACCTTTTACACTGGTCGTACCCAGCCTACAGAAGCGAGGTGGGACTATTTCCGTAGTAATAGCGAGGCTTCTGTGTCCTTGCAGGCTCTCCGGAACCATGGCTGATTCATCGGACAAATCTAGAGAGCGACTCATGCACACTCTCCGGAAGTCGCCTCCGCGACACATCTCCAGGCCATCAGCACCACATCACGGTGTCACACAGCACCACCGTCACGCGAGCGTTCATCTATGCACGAGCGTTCGCCGCCGAGACACCACGTCGCCGAGTCCTGCCGGCCGACACAGTAAGACGATGCCGCTCCACCTTTGGGTTTCACGCAAATGTCGGGAAAACCAGAGCCGCCGCCGCCATGACCGACCCTCCGGCCGATGAAGCTCCAAGACGATGCCCCCAATAGGAAAACACGACCACGGGTGGCTCCATCATCTGATCCGGGGGCACCCGGATTTAAGATTTCTCCTGGAGTGTCTATAGCAGGGATACACAAACTGCATCGATGACGCCTCTCGCAAGCAGTGGCGGAGCTAGCCTAATTCATGGGTATGCGGTGCATACCCAATATTTTTTGCAAAATAATTTCAGTATGTAAGCTCAGGTATGCATTTATATATGCTATAGTGTCCTTTCCAACGTGTTAAACTCGAAAAAACCGAAGAAACTCAACCTCCAGAGCTCTCCCGCGTACGACCATCCCAAACTGGGCTGAAATACTAGTTTGGGTTTTTACTGGGCCTCATCTTCCTCCGCGATCCCTCGTCCCGACCTCAGCCACTGAAATTCCTGTCCGTGCTGTGGATAGTAACACTCATGATTTCTGGTTGAGACTTAGCGGTGGATAGTAACACTCGCGATTCCTGTCCGTGCTAAAATTCACACAGCTAAATTGTACGCAAAGTTTCTGTTCGTTTTCGTACCTAACTGAAGCTTTGCTGCAACTAAGAATTTTTTTGTAATTTCGGGGTGTTATCATATACTTTCATGTGTGTGAAAAAAAAATCTCCGCATGCCCAATTTGAAAATCCTGGCTCTGCCACTGCTCGCAAGGTAGCAGAACCCACAGACGTCGTCACTAGCCCAGATCGCATCTGAGGTAATCTTTCGCCGACCATCTTACCATCCCAAACCACATTGACTGATTCATGGATCTTGGCCATCAGTACGAAAGAACGACCACCACCGTCCCGAGGCCACCCTGAAATCCGAACTTTTGCACGCACGCAGCCGACCTCCAAGGCCGCCGCCGCGCATTGGGCATGTAGGGCCTGACCTTGCATGGCAGTACCCGTGCAAGCGCGTGTGGCCGCCGCCCTGATACTGATATGGTACATATTTGTCTGATTTTGCCATGACGACAATTGTTTTCCGAGAAAACAGAAATATGATAACATAAAGAAATTGCAGTGTGAGACTAAAAGAAATTGTAGTTTGGTACCCGCAAAAAAAAATTGTAGTTTGGATGTCAACTTAATGGCTGCATATTTCATACTGATCAGGAGAAATAGATGTCGTACTATAGCTATTGAGCCCGTATAGATAATGTTTTTAATCTAATGTAGTTTGGTTGTCCGTTTAATAATGAATGTACTTGTTGAAGTGTATATGTTAATTGTACTAGTCTTTTCCATCCGTTCGGACTTTTAGTATACTTGGTTAGTGCATGAAACATGACATGGTATCAACGCCGAGGGTCTCGAGTTCGAGTCCTGGTTTGCAAACCAATACCTCTAAGACTCGTGCGTCGTCGCTCTCTTTCGGTTGCACGTGTTGGCCTCTCCCTCCCCGGACTTTTGCAATAGTTGGTTAGTGCATGAAACATGACATTACTTTTCATATTGATCAGGAGCAAATGTCGTATAGCGATAAAGCCTGTACAGATAAAAAAATCTAAATAGATGGTGCCCCTATAGAGAGAAAACTTTTTTATGTCTCCCCGAGCCTCCGTCCGTGATGGCGGTGGTGGCTCTTGGCTGGGGGGTCCGTCGTCCTCCGCCGCGGCGGGTGGACTTGCTTTTGGTCAAAATCTGCTGGAGTTTGCAGGTGAGGTGTTCGTCTGCGCCGGCGGCCTCGGTGGGTGTGATGGAAGATGGGTGGTGTCCTCGTGCTGGTCTCCGGCGTGAGACGGCGAGGGCGAGCTGGCGGCTCGAAGCTGATTCCCGTTCATCGACAAGATGCTGGCGCCTGCGTCAGCTGGCTTATGCGGCGACTCAACAAGGTTGTTCGAGCTGGTGGCTTGGGTGCGAGGTGAGTTCGCCTTCTTCTGTCCCGGCGGCGTGCCGGCGGTGCTGGAAGCTGGTGTGCTCCGTGGTGGCTCCAAGTTCGGCGTGCGTCGTGTGCGTCTTGCTTGTGTTCGTGTGTGTTTGCTCTTTCTCTTGATGATCTTGTACACGAGCTCCTTTCAAAAAAAAAGAGAAAAAAAAAAACAGTTGGTAGAGAAGAGTCATGCCTTGCTTCAGGCCACTGTGGTCGGCCCACCAAGACGCATGGATGGAGAGAGCCTAGGGCTGACAGCCAACTGCTACCCCAAACAGTTGGTACCGCCGGAGCTACCATCTCCCGTCGAGTCCTCGCAGCTCCACTCCGTCTCGTCGTCCCAACTGCTACCCCCGAAGCTGGGCGAGGAGCTCGGCGATTGTCAACCGCCCCAGGCCACCTTTTAGGCAGGTCGCGTCCAGCTTCCACGAGCGGTATGGGACAATTTCCGTAATAATAGCGAGGCTTCTGTGTCCGTACGGGCGGCATCCGGCCCGTGTGGCGTGTGCAATTTCGGCCCGGTGAGCTTCGTCCCGTATACTGTTCTGGCCCTGGCCCTGGCCCTTTAATTCTCCAGCGTGCCTATTTTTTCTGTCAAGCGGGAATGGTAAACAGAAAAAATTGACAAAGCGACCAGCAGCAGGGCACGCAAAGTGAAATCCTGCGATCAACGGGGGATCTAAAATCAGTTTTGCTAGTTCTCAATCGCATGAGAATTAGCTTAGTTCTCAATCACATGACGTCATCAGTTGCAAGTGGAGTTGCAACTGATTCGGACCACTTGATTTGCTTCGTGATTCGTGCGTTGCAAGTCAACTGGGATTTGATGACGTCATGCGATTGAGAATTAAGTTAGTTCTCATTCGCCTGAGTTGCAAGTGAACTTGCAACTGCTCCACACCGTTCGATTTGGTTCGTGATTCGTGTTAATTATGAGTTGCAACTTGACTTGCAACTGAGATTGATGACGTCATGCGAATGAGAACTAAGCTAGTTCTCATTTGATTGAGCATTAGAGAGACCCAAAATCAGTTTTGCTAGTTCTCAATCACATGACGTCATCAGTTGCAAGTGGAGTTGCAACTGATTCAGACCACTTGATTTGCTTCGTGATTCGTGCACCAGCTTGCAACTGGGATTTGATGACGTCATGCGATTGAGAATTAAGTTAGTTCTCATTCGCCTGAGTTGCAAGTTAGTGAACTTGCAACTGCTCCACACCGTTCGATTTGCTTCGTGATTCGTGTTAATTATGAGTTGCAACTTGACTTGCAACTGAGATTGATGACGTCATGCGAATGAGAACTAAGCCAGTTCTCATTTGATTGAGCATTAGAGAGACCCATCTAAAATACTCGACAAAGCAGACAAAAAGGAAGTTTTTTTTGGTAGAGAGAAGGGTCTTTGCCCCGAACACAAATGACCTGCGCAGATCGATGGTCGGTCCGCGCAAGATCCTGCCGTGCAGAACTAAAACAAATGTTCCTGTTTACTGCTCCAGGTAATCTAACAACATTCACTCTACAAATCCATCATCGCTTAACTCAACGCAAACATGTCATCGTGCCATCCTCCTTGAACGTATTTGGCCTGCAGCCGCCTGAGGGCTTCAGCTTGATCCGGCGGCGCGTTTTCGACAAGGAATGTTTGACCCCAGACCTTCCGCAGCTCTGGCCAGAAAAAAGAATTCATAAGCAGCAGCAGATAATAGTATTGCCAGATAAACGTTGTGGAACTACTTAATACTACTCCCTCCGATCCATATTAGTGGGCATAGCTTTGTCTAAATTCATATGTATCTAGTTAAGTATTTAGACTAGATACATGTGTATCTAGACAAAGTTGTGCCCACTAATATGGATCGGAGGGAGTAGTACAATAATGCCCCAAAGTCCAAATTCACGTTCATTTGAATCCATGAATTTATCTAGAGACACGAAAACTTCATCATCAGTTCTTAATGTTGGGCCAAGGAGACTAGTCCTATTAAAATTGATCAAATGTGCTCATCTCGGACGATTCGCATTGCTCTTGATCTTCCGTATATTAATCACTTTTCCAAATCGCACCAAGTCCCTAGCACGGTGAGTGCTCGGCGGCAACCTCCGCAGCATACAATAGCAACTCCGATTACCGGAGCAGGCTGCATCCCTAGGCTCCACGGCATCCCGACTACATCCCCTGCCTCATGTCCAGCAGCTCGGAAGTCCGAGCAACCATGGCCAGGGCCCCGTCACATCAGCTCCGAACCACCTCCCTTCCATACCCCGACATGGCACTGCCGACTTCGCCCTGCCGCATCTTTGGTGCTCCACCAGAGAGCTGACACGGTCCATAGCTCACCTCTTGCTGCCGAAGATCTTGCTCTTCCTTTTCTTGTTCTACACTGCTCCACGCCTCCTCACACTGTGCTTTCCCCTTCTCCAGATCGATTGCACAGGGATGTGATATGGATTGGAGAACATGGATGGTAGGTAGGTCTCGGGGAGGTGTCCAGTGTGGAGGAGTGGTAACACGCTGCCAGCAGCCAGCAGTGCCAATCTGGCGGAGCAGCATGGCTGCCCTGCCATGTGGCAGTGTTTCAGTTTTGCACTCTTACTGGAAAAATCTAGAAGCACAATGTGGCATTATCTGGTGAACCTAAGGAATTGCTTGATGTGCCATCTCTGACTAGACAACTTGAACGGTTAAGGTTCAAAGTTATTCATACACTATATAAAACTAGTTCGCTTCACATGCTTGGCATGTTACAAGTCAGCAACCATAACATACATAAAACATGTAATTCAAGGTACCGATTGATATATTTGACTGTTAAACTGCGCCTTCGACAGCCAGAAATGCACTGATGCCATGTATGTGCACGTGGATACAATGGTTGAATTTGTTTACTTGTAATGTTTCTCGGTTTATCTTTACCGTCCTTCAAAATCCAAACTCGCAGATTCATTTGAAAGGAAGATGTTCTAAAGAATCAAGTGTTCTGTATATCAGAATTAGTGGAGCAAGGAGCCTATTCCTGATTAAAGTGGTTCTTGCAGATACTTAACATAAATTTGTTTCCCAATCCAAGATGGCATCAGGTGGTTGTATATAATCTCCAACTTTATCTTCCAATCAGCATTTAAAGTATTTGAATGGTTTATGTAGGCATGTCAAAATATACTAATCACATATCCCGAACATGTTCACATGTGCCCAAACTCTCTGATCAGCCAGGATGGTTCTCCTTGCTCTTGGTCCTCTCCATATCGCCAAGTTGATAGCAGTATTGAGTGCTCGGCGGTCAAACTGCAGCACACAGTAGCAACCACGGAGCACTGGGAATCCCGACTACATCCCCTGCCTCATGTCCAGCAGCTCGGACGTCCGGGCAACCATGGCCCAGGCCCCGTCACATCTGCTCCGAACCACCTCCCTTCCATGCCCCGACATGGCACTGCCGACTTCGCCCTGCCGCACCTTTGGTGCTCCACTAGAGAGCTGACACTGGCCATAGCTCACCTCTCACTGCCGAAGATCTTGCTCTTCCTTTTCTTGTTCTCCACTGCGCCACGCCTCCTCGCACTGTGCTTTCCCCTCTCCAGATCGATTGCACAGGGTTTGATTGGATTGGAGAACATGGATGGTAGGTAGGTCTCGGGGAGGTGTCCAGTGTGAAGGAGTGGTTGCACGCTGCCAGCAGCCAGCGGTGCCAATCTCGCGGAGCAGCATGGCTGCCATGTGGCAGTGTTCCAGTTTTGCACTCTTACTGGAAAAATCTAGAAGCACAATGTGTATTATCTAGTGAACCTAAGGAGTTGATCCAACGGAACTACTTACTGCCAATCTCGCGGAACTACTTAACCAACGGCTAATAATGCTTGATTTGCCATCTCTACGCCATTCGATTAGACAACTTGAAGGGTTGGGGTTCAAAGTTATTCATACACTATATAAAAAAACTAGTTCGCTTCACATGCTTGGCATGTTATAAGTCAGTAACCATAACATACATAAAACATGTAGTTCAAGGTACCTATTGATATATTTGACTGTAGCACTGCGCCTTCAACAGCCAGAAATGCACTGATGCCTTGTATGTGCACGTGGATACAATGGTTGAATTTGTTTACTAATAATATTTCTCGGTTTATCTTTACCGTCCTTCAAAGTCCAAACTCGTGATTCATTTGAAAGGAAGAAGTTCTAAAGAATCAACTGTTCTGCATATCAGAATTAGTGGGGCAAGGAGCCTATTCCTAACTAAAATGATTCTTGCAGACAATTAACATAAATTTGTTTCCCAATCCGAGATGGCATCAGGTGGTTGTATATAATCTCCAGCTTTATCTTCCAATCAGCATTTAAAGTATTTGAATGGTTTATTTAGGCATGTCAAAAATATACTAATCACATATCCTGAACATGTTCACATGTGCCCAAACTCTCTGATCAGCCAAGATGGTTCTCCTTGCTCTTGATCCTCTCCATATCGCCAAGTCAATAGCAGTATCGAGTGCTCGGTGGCCAAACTGCAGCACATAGTAGCAACCACCAAGCACTGGGAATTTCGACGGCACGTGGCACAGCCGGTGCATCGTGGCGGTACCGTCACCATCTGGATCACGTTCGTACCGACTCCCTAGAGTGCAGTCAATAAGTCCCTCGTGAATCCAAGAACATGGACATTGGTCAGCGACGTGCTCGTCAGCTCGGTTCTCTGGACGGAAATTCACACCATAGATGTGATCTAAAAATTACGCAAAAACGGAAAGAAAATCTAGAAACGAATCCATTTTTTAGATCAATTTTGTGATATACCTTCGATGCAGGGAGCCTGCTTTTTGGAGGCTCAACGGAGAGACAGGTGCTGATAACGTGTTGTACAACCCCTGCCGGCTGGCCGTCCCGAGGGTGTACAACATAGGCGTCGAAGGAGTCGTAGACGCGAAGAACACAAAAGCACATAAAGTAAAATTTACACAAGGTGTAGAGGGACTTTCTCTTTATTCATCTCTTCCCCTTCCAACTGATACGTATAACTCTCTATTACACAACTGATAATACTCCCTCCTATGTATACCGCTAGTGGACCAACTGGATCAAAGGGATAAGGCATAACTTAACGTTAGTGGGAAACCTTGACTAGGGAAAGGGTGGAGGCACCACCTCTTGGGTGGGCCCCACGGTTTCCCAACAAGAACGAGATCGAGTAGCCTCCAAGAGGTGAAGGCTCCACCCTTTCCCTAGTCAAAGTTTCCTCAATAACATTAAGTTATGGGCCTTATCCCTTGACCAGCTGGTCCACTAATAGTATATATAGGAGGGACTATTACTAGTTGTGCGAGACAGTCCCCTTCTTGTGTAAATTTTACTTTCTATACTTGTGTATCTTCGCATCTACGACTCCTCGACGACAACGCTGTACACGCTCGGGACCGGCGCCGGCAGGGTTCTACAACACGTTATCAGCACGTGTCTCTCCGACGAGCCTCCATCAAACAGGCCCCCTGGGTCACGAAGGTATATCACAAAATTGATCGCAAAAAATGGATTCGTCTCTATATTTCCTTTCTGTTTTCGCGTTTTGCGAAATTTTTAGATCATACCTATGGTGTGGATTTCCCTCACAAGAACCGAGCTGACGAACACGTCGCCAACCAATATCGATGTTCTCGGATTCATGAGGAACTTGTTGACTGCACTCTAGGGAGTGGTACGGAACATGACCCAGATGGTCACGGTACCGCCGCGATGCACTGGCTGTGCCTCGGGCCGTCCAAATTCCGGATGAACACGAAGAAGATTTGACTTCCGAGGTGCTCGTCGCTGCCGCCGAGGACATCGCCCGCCATGGTGGCTTGGCGCCGCGAGCACCTTGCCGTGCGCTGCGCTGCCCATATGCCACAATGACGCGAGTCCTGCTGGACACGCGTTCGTCGCGCCCGCTGCGCCGCCCGTGTGCCCGGCCGGCGTCGCGCCATATCACTCAATACCTACCGTTCGCGTCCAAGCACCTCGACTTCACCATGCCCCTCCATCCCCAGCCTCGCTGATATCCAGCATCTCGGACCTCTGGGCAAACCATTGCCCCCTGCCACATCAGCTTCGAACCACCTCCCTTCCATATCCCGAAGCGGCGCTGCCGACTTTGCCCCGCTGGATCTGACACCGTCCCGAGCTATCCTCTCGTCGCCATGCTCTCCTTTTCTTGTTCTCCACCACCACTGCTCCGCGCCTCCTCGTCCTATGCTTTCACCCCTCTCCAGATTGAGTTCACAGGGACGTGATGTACGGATTGGAGAACATGGATGGTAGGTAGGTCTAAAGAAGGTGCGCCGTGTGGAAGTGTGGTCACACGTAGCCCGCAGCAGCAGTGGCAGTCTGGCAGAGCAGCATGGCTGCCATGCGGCGAAGTTTCAGTTTTGTACTTTTACTGGAAAAAGTTAGATGCACGATGTGGCAGAATCCAGTGAGCCTAAGGAGTTGACCCAACAGCTAAAGGTGCTTGGATTTGCCATCACTACACCGTTGGATTAGACAACATCAACAGCTAGGGACAACATATGCTGTGCCATGGCCAAACAAAAAACTAGAGCTCCAAAAAGGGAACTTCTTAAGCGCCAACTCTGTTTTTTTCACACAAACCACAATACTTTTTTTTCATGAAAATTTACATGTACACGTAGAAAATGGACATGTACATGTGTAAAAGTTTCAGGTTTTTTGATCTTATGAACAAATTTATTTCACCTGGGAGCATATGCTCTTAGGTGCCAATTCTAGATAAGATGGACACAACTCAAGTCATCCAACACATTTTTTAAATAAACCTAAGGGAATGGAAAATGAGGGGCTATCTGTCTACTGACAATAAGAAAAAGCTGTGCATCATAAGGGAAAACAGGCGATAGATGCAAGGTCGGCAAGTTCAGGCATACCAGATTTATGCATGGGCGAGAGACACATGATTATCAAGTCAAAGCGAGAAACTTTCGTCAAATTCTCCAAAATGCTAACTGCCAACACCGCATCATCCCTGAGCATACAATAAGAATCAGTAATAAGCAATAATAACAAAGGTCGTCAAAATCAGTATTGCAAGAGAATGTAAGAAGCAAGCGCACCGGAAAATTGAGGCTGTGCACTTCACGATGTCAATCAGAAAAGCAGATGAAAGTGCATTCTTAAAAATCTTCTGTAGGCTCTCTGGTGGAATCGACTGTTCACGTAACAAGAATGTGACAAAAATTAGTAATTTACACAAAATGATAAATTTAAGGCACCAAAAAAGAGACTGGGAATACACCTTTAACAACTGTATTTGCTGGGCAGGGTCGTCAGAGATAGCCCTCCAAGAAACCTCAAAATCATAAGCTGTCTTTGGTATCTTTACACTTTTTACAGTGCTTGACATATACCGTGAAGCAGCACGTGATGCAAGATCTTGTACTGATATTTCTGGCCCAGGCTTTTGTTTAGCATCTCGAGAGTGCTGCATTAAATAATTGAAATGTTACAGAAAAACACAAAACCTAGTAAAAATTTGCAAAAGAAGTGTGGAAAATCAGTACTTTGTATCACAATTGCAGTAAGAAACTAGAAAACAATTGTGCTCTTAGATGCAGAATGCTTAAGTAGTACCGCGATGGAGTAGGGAGGGTTACCCTCCACCTGCTCCTTCAAGATTTTCCAATTACTGAAATCATCTGATCCACCACAACATCAATGGACTAGTTGCAAATAGTTAACCAGCCCAGTGGCGGACTTTTCTCTGCTTGAATTGGCATACTTGCTACTGGAAGCCAGTCCAGCCACTGAGCTTGGATGGGTTTTGACAGCTCCCAGATACATGAACAAGTTATTTCACATATCCATAAGGATCAGATAGTGTATCGCAGAAAAATGCATGAACAAGCAGAGCATCTCTTATACTATGCAGGCTACATCGTTCACAATCCTAACTATGACATGGTATAAGCTGACAAGTACCAATAGTCCAATACATATATGTTGGTTTCTAATCAACTCATGTATCATGGGTACTGATAGCCAAAAAAGGCTGTAGTTAGAACACACCAGAATATTATTGTCGTTGAGGCTTACACCAGATCCTCCTTTCGACGCACCACCTGCAATCTCTCTGATCCCAGCCGCAGCTCTCCCAGGCGAATCAACTTCCATGAAACTGTCCTGTAGAATTATATCGCATATTACACATCTAACAGGTTTTCTGCATAGACCTATGGTGGAATGTAACCGACTCTACAGCCAATAGAACAGAGGGCTAGTTCAAAATTGCAGAGACCTGCATGTCTTGTAGTAAGCTGACAGAGGGTGTTAGGAAATTTTATTCCTTAAGAAGGAAAAACGCAAGTAAAACCTACCTTCTGGGGACCACTTGGTGGGTTAGAAATAACATCTTTTCTATCTCCAGCTTTATCATATTCAGAAATTGTATGTTTAGCTTGAACTGAACTTCTTTTGGACATTTTCTGCAGAATTAGTACAATCTTAAACATACGTATTTTGGTACAGAATCTGAGCTTGGATGTGATTAAGTAACCAGTGAATCCAGTTTCTTCCAAAAAAAAAACTTATATGCAGAAACAAAGGGTAGTTTGGAGATTGGTCAGGTGTCATATGAAAACTGATGTAAGGATATGCTCACCTCCATGAGTAGGGCCTTTATCTCGGAATATTGTTTCCTCAGTTCTGGGTTGTTAGCATCGACACTTACCGCAAATTCAGCATCTGTTATGAAAATAAGCAATGTGCACTAGTTATCAATGTTGACACAGATAATAAGTAAGCTTAAAGGACAGCACAGAGGGTTAAAACACATAATACCATCCATTGCTTCCTTAAGCTTCCCAAGTCCTTTTCTTGCAGTAATTCTGCGTGAGTATGCTTTAACATAACAGTCATCCAGATTCAGAGCTTCAGTGCAATCATTCTCTGCCTCCTCAAACCTAATACGTTCCACATAAAAAATATCATAAGACTAAACCGGATAGCGGGCAGAAAAACAAAGACTTCCACAAAAGGCACGAGTACCAGCAGTCTGAAGTTTTTTGCCTGGTCTATCTATCTATCAGAAGTATGGTTACCGAAATAAGGTGAACTAGAAAATACATTGCAGCTACAAGCACAATCAAGTCAGTAGATGGCACAGCCTAGCAAACGCGAACATGGATGGTTCTAGTGTAGGAGCTTGCCTTCTTAGTTTAAGATACGCCATAGCTCTATTCGCAAAGGAAACAGCCGTCGGCGACAAAGCAATGCTTCTCGAGTAGCAGTCGATGGCTTCGGCAAACTTCTTCTGTTTGAAATACTCATTGCCCTGCAAACACCACATAAAACAACGTGCATAGCTTCAGCGAACCAGTCTCTGGCTGTCAACACAGCAGCCCCAACCAAAATTCTGCCCTCCAGAAATCATCACAAGAGTTTGCACTGGGAATGGGATGGCCGTATACGGACCTGCTCCTTTTCTGACGCCGCGTCAGGCATTGGCTCGTCGTTCAGATAGGTCGAGTAGTTCGCGCGATTGTAGCGGCCGCCCATCTTGGATAACAACAAGGAGGAGGGGAATTATACAGTTGGATTCGATTTTGCGTACGGAAGTAGAGAGGAGACCAATCGAAACATGCGCAAGCTAGCTAGGGCTTCCTTACCATCTCCAGTCGGCCACGCCGCGCCGCTCGAGCACCAGTAGAAGGGTGTCCAGTCCAGTCCCAGAGAGCGCCTCGGTCGTAGTTGGGTCTTCGCCGTCGCCGGCACCGGCGGCGTAGCAGGAGGCGGCGGGATTAGGGGATGGAGGCCGTCGGCGGCGCTGGTGGTGTTGCTGGATGATTTTGGGGAGTGGAAGCAGCCGGTCGAGCCGACTAGGCAATTTGGGTCCAGAGGGGCACTATGGACTTCTTACATATGGGAAAATGGCAGATAAAAAAAACGTGGTCAAGGGCTTAAAATAGCCTTATGCAAAGCGGAAAGTGTTAGTGTAATCCGAGGTACACATAGCTCGTTTTTTTCAAAATTCAAAATTGGAATTCTGAGCTTCAAGAACAAAAATCCTAGATGTAGATAATGTCGAGATATAAGAGTGTGTAAGTTTTGAATCAATACGAAAAAAAGACAAATCTGGCAAAATTTAAACTTTTTTAAACTGTGTTATGTTCAACACCTAGATCCACTAATTTTTTATTTTTGTCCAACCTAAATTATAACAAATTTCGAATTGAAAAACAAGCTATGTGTAGATCGGGCTACAAAACGCCAATCTCAACTATAGAAAGCTTTACATGTGCAAAATTAGTAGTTTGAAAAATTAGGAGTGAAAATCCAATGTTCAAAGCCTTCTTCCTTTTCTCTCATCGCCCTCCTCTCGTCGCTCACCATCCCAATTGACGATGCTCAAATGGTCGTCCGCTAAGACTAATGTCTAAATGTATGACATATAATTTTCCCTGTAAAGGATCACAATGCAGCTGTATAAAACCTCTTGCTCTTGCGTGGCTCCTCGAACATGTCATGTCAAGTGTGCATTGTTGTGTATTTGAGTTCATTCTACACCACACATCTTGATATTAAACTTGTGCTTAATGTGCGTCCTCCGAATAGTTTGTTATGCATAGACATTGAGATGCTTCTTTGATTTCGTCATCGATAATGATTGAGTCGCACATTTCTCCTTATTCTTCTTCCTCTTCTTACCGCCCCTTCTTTCTATACCCTCCCCGCCCTTCTTCCTCTTCTTGCTATTCAACCTCTCCTCAAATGGTCTTTCGCGTTTGACGTATAGATTTCCTACAAAGTATTGTAACCCGCCCCCTTGCTCGCTTGGATCCTCAAACATGTGCATTACTGCGTACTTGAGTCCGTTGTACGCCACATGCATGTCTTGATATAAAACTTATGCGTAAAATGCGTACTCTGACTGATTTGTTTTGCGGGAAACTAAACATACATGCTTCAAAAAAATAAACTAATACAAGCACATGTATGTATTGCACACAACATATCGTAATTTTTTTCCGTGGAAGAGCCTGACAAGTGCATTATCTCATGCGTACCCACGAATACAAGTAGATCTAAGAGAAGGGGATCCTCTCCCTCCTCTCTCCTATCTAGTTACAAATCTTGAGAATCGACCCGGTGAACTGGGCCAATCTAAGGGCATTCTTGCGGCGATGCCGGCGCTGAAGCCAGGTGTCAGAGCTACTAGTGATACTTAGTATGCTCAATAAACGTATATGAGTCGTAAGGTTCGGCGTTTTGCTAGTTTTCGGCTATATGCAGGAAGAAAGGAACGGGGCCCCTCTGTCCGGATCTGGTGCTGGCTTGTACTAGTTATTATCTTTGTCACGGAGCTCCGGTGGGTGGAGCCGGATGCGCTTGGGGCGAGGAGTTGCGCCGTAAATAAGGCCGACGATCACTCGGGGGGTCGCTTATTCTACTCGCTGGGGAGATGAGGAGGAAGGGTGATTCAGTGCTTCTTGTTGTTAGAGGCCGGATCTGCAGGGAGCACTGATGTATCGCTCGAGAGTTCCCTCACAACAGCCGGTCCGTCGTCGTTCTTTCGGGACGAAAAGCCACTCTCTCCTCCCGCATCGGTTATGGCGGCTTCTTCCGGCCGGCGCCAAGTGGACTACTTCAACCTCCAGGCTGCCATGCCATCCGGCTCCCGCCTCCCCATCCCAAGTGGTAAAGTCCCCAGTGGCGTCAAAGTTGGTTGCACTCACTAGTAGAAAACTGGCCTATGGTCCCGGTTCGGTTGGGCCATCCGTCCCGGTTCCCGAACCGGGACTAGCCAATCGGGACGAATGCTGGTCCCGGTTCAGCCACGAACCGGGACCAATGGGGCTCCACGTGGCCAGTTCTGGCTGGGCGTGGGGGGAGACTCATTGGTCCCGGTTCGTGTTACGAACCGGGACCAATGAGTGTTTTTTTTTGTATTTAGGGTTTAGGGTCTCCCTCTCGCCGGTGCCCCCTCTCCCTCTCGCCGGTGCCTCCGTCGTCTCCCCCTTCTTCGCATCGCCGACGTGCTCTCCATCATTTCCGTACGCATATTATACGCTCTACTATATACACAGTACACGTTGATGCATATATAATTAATATTCGATCTCTTGCGAGAATACAACTATTTAATTACATGGAGATAGATCACATATGTAGTTCATCGTCCGCAGCATAATGTTCTCCCCTTTCATCGATGACCTCCCTAAGCAGAAATCCCGCCAATTCCTCTTGAATTGCTCGTATGCGCCGTTCTGGGTCGAGCTTCTCCCGCATTTTGCTCAAAGAAGTAGTTCTCCGCTCAGAGGTCAACTCGCGAATGAACTCGCAAACGTAGAATCCACATAAATTACTCCCCGGTGGCTGCTGCGGAATTTTCACCGATATATAAGTTAGCTCATCTTTGAATGGACCTGCTACATTCTGTTTGAATAGTGTCCAACACCTGCTTTGGCCAAAAAAATTAACAAAGGAGTTATTAATTACTTGATATCAGGAAACGAACGAAAGAGGCCGATATAATGCGATAACGATTGAAATTACTTATTGAGCATTTCTTTCATTGAGTTCCACGTCGCTTGGTCCCAACTTAATGAGTCGTGGACTTCAACTATGGACTTGTCAATTTGAATGCTTAGCAGAATCCAGTGGAACTTGCGGACGTTTACATAAAGCAGATATGCATAACTCATCAATTACACTTAACATCGAGAAAGCCAAATAAATATATGTACAAGACAGAAACACTCACTTGAAGTTGTAAGGAAATAGTATTTCCGTACAGAAGTTTTGCTTGATTAAAGAGGTGGTCAGGTCATGCTCCACGTCTCTGGGGTGATTGCGTAACGTATGTTCATTAACGATATATGGGTCAACGAACCCAACCTCATAATGTCTAGATGCTTTGCATTCCATCATCTTCATTCTACATAATATCGTACAAAAGGATATATATATATATATAGTCAGGATAATATAATACATGCAATGAACGAGCTGAGCTAGAGACTTAATTACGAAAATAAATCACTTACAGACAATAGCAACTGAGGATAGATTTGTCGAGGTCGCGCTGATTGAATAACTGAAACAGTTCAGTCATTTGAACCTATATACTGTAAGGTTTGAAGAAATGCTCCACTCGAACGTCCACCGCAATCCACTCCTTCGCGCCCTTCTTTGATGTGTGCACCATGTACCAGTCGTGCAGATTTCGCATATGTGTTGATAGACGCGTGAGCTCCTCATTACTGACCATAGACTCCCCTGTGACATATTTTCGTGCTATCTCTAACATTGGCTGTTCTTCATAGCCTAAAAGTTGACCAAGAGTCATACCCATGGCGGTAGCTTTTTCCATGGCCAGCGATACAGTGATACCATGTTCTCTAGCAGCAGCTATGGCTCTGGGGTCCAATAATTGCAGGTCCTTATCCATATCGGCTCTGAAGTCCTTGTCGATATCGGAACACACTATGAGCGGGGGGACCGATTGATTTTTCTGCTGTCCGAGCTGGGCAATTTGTTTCCCGCTTTTTGCACTTCTTTCATTGTCCTGCTCAGATTGGGCACGTGCTAGCTTACTAAGTTCACGACCATAGTCAGATTGCAGATTCATCGATATTTGGGATGGCTGCGCAAGGAAGGACTTAGCCCACTTTTTGGATTTTTCATCGTATACCGGCTTTTGCTCGGGCTTTTTTGGTGCAAAAAAAGTCTTATTGTAGGCAGCCACCTCCGCGGCATTTTCCGCTACAGTCCTGTCATAAGGTCTAATGGGAAGATTCTTATGAGGTATGATACGTCTCCAACGTATCCATAATTTCTGCTGTTCCATGCTTATATTATACCATTTGCTACATGTTTTATATACACTTCGTATCACTTTTATGCATTTTCTGGGACTAACCTATTAACAAGATGCCACAGTGCCAGTTCCCTGTTTTCTGCTGTTTTTGGTTTCAGAAAGTTACTTCTGGAAATATTCTCGGAATTGCACGAAACAAAAGGCCAGGTCCCTATTTTTCCAGCACGTACACGGAGTCCGAAGGAGAGACGAAGAGAGCCACGAGGTGGCCAAACCACAGGTGGCGCGGCTGGGCCCAGCCGCGCCTGTGTGGTTTGGGCCCCTCGGGGGTCCGCCGACATCGCCCCTTCGCCTATTTATTCCCCGAGACGCGAAAACCCTAAAACACCGAGCCTTTCATCCAGAACATATTCGCTGCCGCCGCCGTCGTCAACCCTAACTCGGGGGGTTTCTGAAGCTCTTCCCGGCACCCTGCCGGAGAGGGGAATCATCACCGGAGGGCTCTACATCGCCATGCCCGCCTCCGGAGTGATGCGTGAGTAGTTCATCCTTGGACTATGGGTCCATAGCAGTAGCTAGATGGTTGTCTTCTCCACTTGTGCCATCATGTTTAGATCTTGTGAGCTGCCTATCATGATCAAGATCATCTTATTGTAATGCTACATGTTGTGTTTGCTGGGATCTGACTTATATTGATACCTATGTGGAGCTGAATATTATATTATCATGTCTATGTCATTTGTGATCTTGCATGCTCTCCGTTACTTGTTGAAGCCTTGGCCACGTGAATACTTGTAACTCCAAGAGGGGGTATTTATGCATGATAGTTGGGTTCAACCTCTATTTAACCTGGGATAGTGACAGCAAGTTCTAAGGTTGTAGATGTGTTGTTGCCACTAGGGGTAAAACAGCAATGCTTTATTCAAGGATGAATGTATTGTTTACATTACGCACATTACTTAATGCAATTGTCTGTTGCTTGCAACTTAATACTGGAAGGGGTACGGATGTTAACCGGAAAGTGGACTATTTAGGCATAGATGCATGCTGGATAGCGGTCTATGTACTTTGTCGTAATGCCCAAATGAATCTCATAGTAGACACCACAGCTCACACATGCATGTTATATGCACTTATCAATTGTCAATTGCCCAGCTGTAATTTGTTTACCCAGCATGTTAGTTATCTTATTGGAGAGACACCACTAGTGAACTGTGGACCCCGGTCCATTCTTTTACATCTGAAATACAATCTACTGCAATCATTGTTCTCTACTGTTTTATGCAAACAAACATCATTTTCCATTCGATACGTTTAACCCTTTGTTTTCAGCAAGCCGGTGAGATTGACAACCTCACTGTTAAGTTGGGGCAAAGTAATTTGGTTGTGTTGTGCAGGTTCCACGTTGGCACCGGAATCCCTGGTGTTGCGCCGCACTACACTCCTCACCAACACCTTCGAAGCAAACCTCGTTTTCCTACTGGTCCGATTAAACCTTGGTTTCATACTGAGGGAAAACTTACTGCTGCACTCATCATACCTTCCTCTTGGGGTTCCCAACTGACGTGTGACGTACAAGCATTGTTTCTGGCACTATTAACCTAGAGCCACCAACACGTTTTCTGGCGCCGTTGCCGGGGAAAACGAATTGCTTCTGCAAGGGGAGTCTCTCACACCCAATCTCTTTACTTTGTTATTTGTCTTGCTTAGTTTATTTTTATTTAGTCTTGTTTGCTCTCTTTATCAAAAACACAAAAAAATTAGTTACTTGCATCTAGTTTATTTTCTGTTTAGTTTTTATTATTTCATCATGCTCTCCCTAAGTACACTTTAAAAGAAATATCTGTGGGTAGTGGGTCTATCATTGGAAGAGACAACATTGAAGAATTTTTTAGTCATGTTAGCAAGCTGAAAGATTTTGAAGATAGATCCTTGGTAGAACTTGCCCCTAATTATGAAATTGCTGCTGCCTCCTTAGTCCACATGCTTGAAGCTAGGTTTGTTAACCTTAACCCTATAATGCAGCATATGTTTCTTAGACTTCATGATATGGAAGAGGGGGAAAAGAAGGATTTTGTTTTAGAAACCCTTCTCAAAGAATTTGGAGATGTAGCTAGTGAAGCTAGAAAAGTTTTTATGCGATATAGGATGCTTGGTTATTACATTGATATCGCCAATATACTTGAAAAATTAGAGAAGGAAAGATCCAAGTACACTAAAGAAACTAGTTATGAAGGAGAGAATAAAATACCAATTCCTTTTAAGATTGCAGGAATGCATGAGGCACTAGAAAAGAACTTTAATTGGATTGTGCCTGAAAATTTATTTGATGAGGATAGTTTACCTAAAAGTAATGAAAGGGGAGTTTCTGAAACTTACATAGATAAAGTGCAATGCATCGTTGAGAAAACTTCTAAACTCTCCGTTGATGCTTCTTCTCTTGACAACACTTGATTTTCACTTTCTGCGCCTAGCTGAAAGGCGTTAAAGAAAAGCGCTTATGGGAGACAACCCATCGTTTTTATTTGCTGTTATTTTTGTTTTCTTTGAGTCAAGGAGTTTTGTTACTTCTGTAGCAACTCCTTTGTATCTTTATTTTATCGCAATGTTGTGCCAAGTAAAGTTCTATATTGAAAGTTGATGCAAGATTTGGATTTCTGCGCAGTGACAGATTTTTAGCTGTCACGGATTTGAGCTTATCTCCCTGTAGAAAATTCAAAAAATTCTGAGAAAAATCACGCATATTCCTGAGATATGTACGCAACTTTCATTATTTTAGGCCAGATCCATCTGAGCAACTTAAGTGCCTCGAAAAAATTCGTCATTCCAGACTGTTCTGTTTTTGACAGATTCTGCCTTTTGTTTTGCATTCGCTCTTTTACTGTGTTTGTGTGGATTTCTTTGCTCCACAAAGCATTGGTGGCTGTAGCTAATGTCCAGAAGCTTTGGGATTGATTGTATCATTACAGAATATGAGAATTTTTGATTATGCACTAACCCTCTAATGAGAACTGTCTTGAGTTTGGTGTGAAGGAAGTTTTCAAGGATCAAGCGAGAAGGGTGATATTATGTGATCAAGAAGAGTGAAAAGCCTAAGCTTGGGGATGCCCCCGTGGTTCATCCCAACCATATTCAGAGAGACTCAAGCGTCTAAGCTTGGGGATGCCCAAGGCATCCCCTTCTTCATCAACAAACTTATCAGGTCATCTCTAGTGAAACTATATTTTAATTCTTTCACATCTTATGCGCTTTACTTGGAGCGTCTGTGTGTTTTTATTTTTGTTTTTGTTTGAATAAATTCGGATCCTAGCAATCCTTGTGTGGGAGAGAGACACGCTCCGCTTTTTCATGTGAATACTCATGTTCTTCACTTATATTTGTTGAGTATTCTTAACTAGCTACTGCAGTGCTTTTAGCTCCTGTTTTTCATGCATCTCTTCGAGCTGTTAGCACTTGTTTATAAATACTCTCTTGCTGCATTATATTATCATTTGGAGAGTTTATGTTTAAATAAATTATTGGTGTTTGTTTGGAAGAAAGAAAATGCTACATGTAGTAGTTGGTATTGGAAAAGACATATGCATTCTTGTAGATCATTGTCTTGTTTTGATTTGATGCTTTGCAATTGTTTTGAGCTCTCAAGTAGATCATGTTTAAGCTCTTGCATCATGTAGTTAAAGCCTAGTAGTGGAGAACTACCGTAGAGCTTGTTGAGACTTGGGATGCATATTTGTTCTCTCTAAGGTCTAGATATTTTCTGGTAAAATGTTTGAGCAACAAGGAAGACAGTGTAGAGTCTTATAATACTTGCAATATGTTTTTATGTGATTCTTGCTGTACCGGTTTATACTTGTGTTTGCTTCAAACAACCTTGCTAGCCTAAACTCTGTACTGAGAGGGAATGCTTCTCGTGCATCCAAAACTTGAGCCAAAACCCATGCCATTTGTGTCCACCATACCTACCTACTATGTGGTATTTCCTGCCATTCCAAGTAAATATTTCATGTGCTACCTTTAAACTATTCAAAACTTTATTACTCCTTATTTGTGTCAATGTTTTATAGCTCATGAGGAAGTATGTGGTGTTTTATCTTTCAATCTTGTCATTTACTTCTGACAGACTTTCACCTGGACTAGTGGCATATACATCCGCTTATCCAATAATTTGCAAAAAGAGCTGGCAACGGGGTGCCCAGCCCCAATTAATTACAACTTTCATTAATAATTCTCTTCACATGTTTTGCCCTGATTTATCAGTAAGCAACTTAATTTTGCAATAGACACTCCTCCATGGTATGTGAATGTTGGAAGGCACCCGAGGATTCGGTTAGCCATGGCTTGTGTAAGCAAAAGGTTGGGAGGAGTGTCATCTATAAAGAAACTAAAATACATGTGTAAACAAAAGAGAAGAGGGATGATCTACCTTGCTGGTAGAAATAACGTCCTTCATGGGAGCCGCTCTTTGAAAGTCTGGTTGACAAGGGGGTTAGAGTGCCCACTACCATTCGTTGACAACAACAAACACCTCTCAAATACTTATTTTGTGCTCTCTATATGCTTTCGAAAACTTAAAAAGCTCTAGCACATGATTTAATCCCTGCTTCCCTCTGCGAAGGGCCTATCTTTTACTTTATGTTGAGTCAGTTTACCTACTCCTTTCTATCTTAGAAGCAAACACTTGTGTCAACTTTGTGTGCATTGATTCTTACATATTTACTTATTGCACTTGTTATATTGCTTTATGTTGACAACTATCCATGAGATATACATGTTACAAGTTGAAAGCAAATGCTGAAACTTAATCATCCTTTGTGTTGCTTCAATGCCTTTTACTTTGAATCTATTGCTTTATGAGTTACCTCTTATGCAAAACTTTTTGATGCTTGTCTTGAAAGTACTATTCATGAAAAGTTTTTGCTTATATGATTCATTGTTTACTCTTTATCTATTTGTTAGCAAACTATAGATCATTGCTTTGAGTCACTTCATTCATGACATGAGCCTTGCAATATATTGATCAAGATTGTG
Source organism: Poa pratensis (assembly GCA_947311845.1). Classification (NCBI taxonomy): domain Eukaryota; kingdom Viridiplantae; phylum Streptophyta; class Magnoliopsida; order Poales; family Poaceae; genus Poa; species Poa pratensis. The sequence continues at coordinate 13,198,564 of CAMZMU010000036.1, read as the reverse complement.
TGAAAGCATGTCTCCTCAGAAATTATTTGTTGTTATCGTTTTACCTACTCGAGGACGAGTAGAACTAAGCTTGGGGATGCTTGATACGTCTCCAACGTATCCATAATTTCTGCTGTTCCATGCTTATATTATACCATTTGCTACATGTTTTATATACACTTCGTATCACTTTTATGCATTTTCTGGGACTAACCTATTAACAAGATGCCACAGTGCCAGTTCCCTGTTTTCTGCTGTTTTTGGTTTCAGAAAGTTACTTCTGGAAATATTCTCGGAATTGCACGAAACAAAAGGCCAGGTCCCTATTTTTCCAGCACCCTGCCGGAGAGGGGAATCATCACCGGAGGGCTCTACATCGCCATGCCCGCCTCCGGAGTGATGCGTGAGTAGTTCATCCTTGGACTATGGGTCCATAGCAGTAGCTAGATGGTTGTCTTCTCCACTTGTGCCATCATGTTTAGATCTTGTGAGCTGCCTATCATGATCAAGATCATCTTATTGTAATGCTACATGTTGTGTTTGCTGGGATCTGACTTATATTGATACCTATGTGGAGCTGAATATTATATTATCATGTCTATGTCATTTGTGATCTTGCATGCTCTCCGTTACTTGTTGAAGCCTTGGCCAAGTGAATACTTGTAACTCCAAGAGGGGGTATTTATGCATGATAGTTGGGTTCAACCTCTATTTAACCTGGGATAGTGACAGCAAGTTCTAAGGTTGTAGATGTGTTGTTGCCACTAGGGGTAAAACAGCAATGCTTTATTCAATGATGAATGTATTGTTTACATTACGCATATTACTTAATGCAATTGTCTGTTGCTTGCAACTTAATACTGGAAGGGGTACGGATGTTAACCGGAAAGTGGACTATTTAGGCATAGATGCATGCTGGATAGCGGTCTATGTACTTTGTCGTAATGCCCAAATGAATCTCATAGTAGACACCACAGCTCACACATGCATGTTATATGCACTTATCAATTGTCAATTGCCCAGCTGTAATTTGTTTACCCAGCATGTTAGTTATCTTATTGGAGAGACACCACTAGTGAACTGTGGACCCCGGTCCATTCTTTTACATCTAAAATACAATCTACTGCAATCATTGTTCTCTACTGTTTTATGCAAACAAACATCATTTTCCATTCGATACGTTTAACCCTTTGTTTTCAGCAAGCCGGTGAGATTGACAACCTCACTGTTAAGTTGGGGCAAAGTAATTTGGTTGTGTTGTGCAGGTTCCACGTTGGCACCGGAATCCCTGGTGTTGCGCCGCACTACACTCCTCCACCAACACCTTCGAAGCAAACCTCGTTTTCCTACTGGTCCGATTAAACCTTGGTTTCATACTGAGGGAAAACTTACTGCTGCACTCATCATACCTTCCTCTTGGGGTTCCCAACTGACGTGTGACGTACAAGCATTGTTTCTGGCACTATTAACCTAGAGCCACCAAGGTACTTTTGGGAGGGGCGTCGACCTTTTACGTTTCGGTGATCGCTTACCCCTCATAGTACGAGCGGTGGGCGGAGACGGCTGACGCGGCGGCGGAGACGGCTGCGCTGGAGACTGGTGAGGCGGTGAAGAGGACTGTTGCGCTAGAGAATGCTGAGGCGGCGAAGAGGACTGTTGCGCTGGAGACTGGTGAGGAGTCGATGGCCTTGGCAGCCAGTTCGGAAGCACGATGAATTCCTTTGGCCATAGAATGGTCGCTTTCTTGGCTTCTCCAAGTTCAAGCACCTCGCCGGAGTTTGCAACATTTAAAGTTCCACCGGAGCCTTCGGCTTCTCCCTCGTCGGCTTCTCCCTCGCCGACTTCTCCCCCACCCCAGCCGTCGGGTTCTACCTCACCGGAGCCGTCTCTTCGGTTGAGAGACTCATCTCCCTCACCGGAGTTGTTCAGAAACTGCGAGGTGACATCGCCAACATCTTCCGGCCCGCGGATTATATCCTCGAGGATGTTTTCCTGATTTTCGTCTCGTTCCATAGTTTCTGCAAATTAAGAACAATGCACAAAACTTTAGTTGGGTAACTTGTTCCATATGTCAAGATACAACTACCCACAAAAATGTGAATCGGATATGTGAATGCAAATTAAGAACAATGCACATTTTGGTAGTTTAAACTTAATTTTTGGATCAATATTATTAAAGTTATGAATTTTCTAAATTCATTTTCATTTCAGCCCTTTTTCAAAAAGGCAAGAAACAACTATTTCCAGTATTCATTTCAACATGAAATTGACATGTAAAATGTAAAGTTTCCTCCCCTGGTAATTTAGAGACCAAGTTTGCATTTTTCTGATATTTAACTAAAAAGATATGAATTTCCCAAATTGCATTTCTTTTCTGCCATTTTAATTAATTTAATAAAACAGCAATTAAACCAATTTATTTGGATGTGTGAGTTATACCATTAGACAGGTTTCACTTTTTTGAACATTTTGATACCTTGTTTGTAATTTTTGGACAAGTATTTCAAAAGATATGGAATTTACAAAATTCTATTTGAATCTGGCTTTTCTTTTAATTTCCAGAAAAACCTAATCAAAACGTTTTGCACACGGGCTGGGCTAGCCCGTGCCACTGACATGTGGGGCCGAGGCCACGGTGGCATCCACATCGACGCGGGGGCCCATGGTCGCCTTGGCCGCGTCGATGTCAGGACCGCGACGCGAGAGCGCGGTGACTGCGGGCACGGCGGCGCTCAGCTCCGGCGAAGGAGCTCGCGCGGGGATGAATTAGTGGGCGCGTCCGACGCACACGAGTCCGCGGAGGCTAAAGGCGGCACTACGGACCTAATGGTCGCCGGGAAAAATGCTCCGGCGTCGAGACAGTGCGGCGGAGGGCTACGGCTCCGGCGAAGCTACGGATAATCGTCGATCTAGCAAGAAAGAAAGAGAACGGAGAAGTCCAGAAGGTCGCTCTGCTCACCCTTGACGCGTACGCGAGCTCGGGGAGGGAGGAGGAGGTCGGAGGCGACGGCGAGCAGCCTGGAACGGCGGCCGGCCGTGGAGAGGCGGCGCGCGTGGAGGAGGCCGGCGCGTGGAGGAGAGCGCGGCCGCGCGTGGAGGAGGCCGCGTGGAGGGAGGCCGGCGCGTGGAGGAGGGCCGACGCGTGGAGGGAGGCCGCGTGGAGGAGGCCGGCGCGTGGAGGAGGCCGGCGCGTGGGGGCGCGGCCGTGGAGCGCGCGGACGTCGACGGCGGAGGCGCGGCGCGGCGTGGGGCGCGGCGCTGAGTCGGGCAGCCTGCCGGCGTAGTTTCGCTCCGCGTCGCGCTTCTCTCCGTCCTTAGTCGATTTGAGCGATTTGGGTGGAATGGGGAAGAAGAAAGGGCGCAGGCAGTTATAGCCAGGGTCATTGGTCCCGGTTGCTGCTACGAACCGGGACCAATGCATCATTGGTCCCAGTTCGTAGAAGCAACCGGGACCAATGCCCTGTCAATTAATGCCAGATTCGCTCGCGCGTATATGGACTCATTGGTCCCGGTTCTTCGTATAAACCGGGACCAAAGAGTCCTTTTTCAAAATTATTTCAAACTTTTCAGTTCTGAATGTTGTTTCCGCCTTTTTTTTCTTATTTAGGTGTTTGAATATGAATTTCACATGGTTTTGAATCTGAAAAGACTTTCAACATGAAAAGTGTTTAAATTTGAATAAACAATCCAAAACCATTTTCTGTTTTCTAAAATAATTATTCTAACTATACAAACTATTAACCATTTTACCATTTTCAATTAAAAATGCATTAACTTTATTGCATATTTTGAATTGACAAAACTTTCAACGTGAAAAGTGTTTGAATTTGTATAAATAATCCAAAATAAATTTTACATTATTATTGTCATTTTCAATTTAATATGGATAAATTCATATCTTTAAATCCGTAAGTCGAAATTCGACAAATAATCCGTAAGCAGAAATAAATGCAGAACAATTTCAGTGAACCTATATTTGTAAGATGAATGTTTGGTGTTGTAAAATGCAGAAGAAACCAGATAAAAATTATTAATTCATTTATCTTTTGCATAACTAACTCAAAACCAGATTACTTATTCAGATGCTAAAGATCATTAGTTGGAAATGCAGAGATAAATAATACATTTTACACGATCGTCGTCGTAGATAGACAAACATTTTACACGATCGTCGTCGTACATAGCCGAACCATTTGTCCTAACCAACGATGTGGCTCAGGTTAGTCATACTCCTGCCTAGGCCTATAATACTCGTCCTCGTAGTCGTCGTCGTCGTCGTCGCCGCCGTCGTCGTCGCTGTCGTCGGGCGGCGCTCGCCTGGACTGGAAGCGAGGGTAGCGCAGGCGGGGGTTATCGCCGGCCGTGATGTAGTTCATGACGCTCTGGAGAGTCCGGCCGCTCCACCACAGCCGACGGCCGGCCTCGTTGAAGTTCGAAGGAGGCGGGCCGTCCTCCTCGTACCTGGCGAGCGCCCTCTCACGCCGATTGATGAAGAAGGCGTCCCAAGTCGAGCACCCTCTTCTTTCAAGCGCTTGTGAGACGTTGGATCAGGGGTGTGTTTCTTTTGAGAGATTGTGAGCTGTTGGATCAGTAGTGTCACGACCACTTCGTGAGCCACATCAAGGTTTAATACATTCCATAGAATGCATTACATAAAAGGTTTAATACATTATTACACATGATCCAACGTCTCACAAGCGGTTGAAAGAAACACACTCCTGATCCAACATCACCAACATTATTCTACATAAACGGACTTACTGGCTCAAAGGCCGTAGGATTAGGGGGAACGGCGGGAGGAGCCAGCCCCGTGGGCGGCCGCCCGGTTCTCGCACGCACGTTTGCGGCGGAGGGCAAGATCCATGGAGGATGAGTCTTTCAGCGCCCAATCCAGCTCGGAAGCCTCCTTCGCCTTGAGCTGGTAGGAAGTCTTGGCTCGCTGGACAGGGTAGTCGCAGACATACTGGAAGGAGGCTTCCATGGCCTCCTGTATCTGCAACCCACAACCCTCTTCCCCGTCGTCGCTCCAGTCGAAGTCGTCGTCCTCCTCCTCCTCCGCGGGAGGAGCGGCGGCGCCTGGTGGAGGTGCAGCGGCGCCAGGTGGAGGTGCGGCGGCACCTGGTGGAGCAGGAGGCCGGTAGCTGGGCATTCCTCTCCACGCCGGGCTCGTGGGCATACGGCGGGATAGGCTCCCGCGGTTGCGCCCAAGCACGCTCGACCTCGTCCAGAAGGCGCTGCGGCGGGCGTGGCGGATCCATCTCGTGGAGACGATGCGTTCGTGGCTAGGAATGGTGGATTAGGGTTTACCCCGTCGGCGACAATATATAAAGACCTCCAGGGCAGCGCTGGGGGAGGACACGTGTCGTGACCGCAAAGCCCGCCTTTAGTCCCGGTTGGTGTTACCAACCGGGACTAAAGAAGCACACGGATCGTGTGTTTCTTTCAAGCGCTTGTGAGACGTTGGATCAGGGGTGTGTTTCTTTTGAGGGATTGTGAGCTGTTGGATCAGCAGTATCACGACCACTTCGTGAGCCACATGACCACATGACCTGGTTGGTGTTACCAACCGGGACTAAAGAAGCACACGTACCCTATATATAGCCCCCCTCCTCAGACAGGTTACTCACTCACACAAAACATTCCAGCGTCACTCGGAGAGGCATCTTTGGGCAACCAGCGGCAAGACGTCTCTGATGACCTGCGACCGTTCCAAACGGTTGCAGATCATCAGAGATGTCTTGCCGGACGGTTGTAGATCATCAGAGACGTCTTACCGCTGCTTGGATCGAAGTGGCGCTCAAACACAAAACATTCGGGTTCCCTAGCTACGTCCTACGGTGCATTTGATATGCGGGCACTCACGAGCCACCGTCGGGCTGTATGCAGGGGGAATCGTGTATTTTGTTCCAACTTTTTTGTGTGATATAACCCATTTCTTCTAGGTGGAAACTCCCATTTCGTGTATTATGGTTTACACCACATAAAGGTTTAATACATTACTACACATCACATAAAGGTTTAATACATTACATTGATTTACATAAATGCCATGAACCCTTCTTCGCGTATGTCCCTGGCCTATGATCGCCTCGGCCGTAACCATGGAGCATCTTCATTATTTAACGGAATGCTTGGGTCAGTTTTCACTGTGAAGGGCGGAATTTTATCAAACTTATCATAATCTGCTGATATGTCTGTCTTGTCCTCGACTCCCACGATGTTTCTTTTCCCTGAAAGAACTATGTGACGCTTTGGCTCATCGTCTGATGTATTCGTTTGCTTATTTTTTCTTTTTTCGGTCTGGAGGACATGTCCTTCACATAGAAAACCTGAGCCACATCATTGGCTAGGACGAATGGTTCGTTCCTGTAACAACCAAGATTCTTGAGATCCACTGTCGTCATTCCGTACAGCTGGTCTACCTTTATCCCTTCTCCCTTCATGTTGACCCAACTGCACCGAAACAAAGGGACCTTAAAAGTAGGTCCATAGTCAAGTTCCCATATCTCCTCTATGTAACCATAGTATGTGTCCTTTTGCCCATTCTCGTCTGTTGCATCAAAGCGGACACCACTGTTTTGGTTGGTGCTCTTTTTATCTTGGGCGATCGTGTAAAATGTATTCCCATTTATCTCGTACCCTTGGAAATTCAATACAGTCGAAGATGGTGACGTGGCCAACAAGTAGAGCTGATCTCCGACAGTGCTGTCATTCATGAGCTGTAATCGCAACCAACTGCCGAAAGTCTCCATGTGTTTTTCTTTAATCCAGGAGTCATCCTCCCCGGGTTCTTGGAGCGTACATAATTCTTGTGTTCCTCGATATACGGAGCCACGAAGGTGGAAGTTTGTAGAACTGTGTAGTGTGCTTGAGTTAAAGAATGCCCGTCCCTACATATCAGTGCTTTCTTTCCTAGCGTGCCTTTTCCACTCAGTCTCCCCTCATGCCGCGATTCAGGAACACCAATCGGCTTAAGGTCAGGAATAAAGTCAACACAGAACTCAATGACCTCCTCTGTTCCATAGCCCTTTGAGATGCTTCCTTCTGGCCTAGCACGGTTATGAACATATTTCTTCAAGACTCCCATGAACCTCTCGAAGGGGAACATATTGTGTAGAAATACAGGACCGAGAATGGCAATCTCGTCGACTAGGTGAACCAGGAGATGCGTCATAATATTGAAGAATGATGGGGGGAACACCAACTCGAAGCTGACAAGACATTGGACCACAGCCTTCTGTAAACTTGGTAGAGTTACTGGATCGATGACCTTCTGAGATATTGCATTGAGGAATGCACATAGCTTCACAATGGGTACTCGAACATTTTCCGGTAGAAGCCCCCTCAATGCAACCGGAAGCAACTGCGTCATAATCACGTGGCAATCATGAGACTTCAGGTTCTGGAATTTTTTCTCTGCCATATTTATTATTCCCTTTATATTTGACGAGAAGCCAGCCGGGACCTTGATACTGCTCAGGCATTCAAAAAAGATTTCCTTCTCTGCTTGTTGTATGGGTATAGCTGCGTAAGCTGCTTAAGTATTGACGCCCTTTATCCGTCTGCTTGTTGTATGGGTCTTTCATACGTTGCTGGTCCTCCCGTGCTTCTGGTGTATCTTTTGTCTTCCCATACACGTCCAGGAAGCCTAGCAGGTTCACGCAAAGATTCTTCGTCACGTGCATCACGTCGATTGAAGACCGGACCTCTAGGACTTTCCAATAGGGTAGCTCCCAAAATATAGATTTCTTCTTCCATATGGGTACGTGGTTGTCAGCGTCATTCGGAACAGATAGACTGCCAGGACCCTTTCCAAAGATTACTTCTAAATCCTTGACCATGTCATATATAACATCACCATCAGGGAGGTTAGGCTTCTTCCGGCGATCTGCCTCACCGTTGAAATGCTTGCCTTTCTTTCTTACGGCATGACTGTTCGGAAGAAATCGACGATGCCCCAGGTACACGTTCTTGTTTCCCAAATGTATACTTTCAGTCTTATCTAAACAGTGCGTGCATGCATTGTATCCCTTGTTTGACTGTCCTGAAATGTTACTAAGAGCAGGCCAATCATTGATGGTTACGAACAACAACGCTCGTAGGTCAAATTCCTGTTGTTTGTGCTCATCCCACACACGTACACCTGGTTCGGACCACAACTGCAAAAGTTCATCAACTAATGGCCTTAGGTACACATCAATGTCGTTGCCGGGTTGCTTCGGGCCTTGGATGAGCACTGGCATCATAATGAACTTTCGCTTCATGCACAACCAAGGAGGAAGGTTGTAGATACATAGAGTCACGGGCCAAGTGCTATGACTGGAGCTCTGCTCCCCAAAAGGATTAAAGCCATCTGTACTTAGACCAAATCTTAAGTTCCTTGCGTCATCTGAAAATGTCGGGAACTCTCTGTCGATTTTTCTCCACTGGGACCCATCGGCGGGGTGTCTCAACTTCCCGTCTTTCTTACGCTCTTCTTTGTGCCATCGCAACAACCTGGCATGCTCTTTGTTTCTGAACAGACGTTTCAACCGTGGTATTATAGGAGCATACCACATCACCTTAGCAGGAACCCTCTTCCGGGGGGGCTCGTCATCGCACTCAACATCACCAGGGTCATCTTGTCTGATCTTGTACCGCAGTGCATTGCATACCGGGCATTTATCCATATTCTCGTACTCCTCACCGCGGTACAGGATGCAGTCATTAATGCATGCATGTATCTTCTGCACATCTAATCCTAGAGGGCAGATAGCCTTCTTTGCTTCGTATGTAGTCTCGGGCAATTCGTTATCCTTTGGAAGCTTCGGCTTCATTATTTTCAGTAACTTCTCAAATCCCTTGTCAGAACAACCAGTCTCTGCCTTCCATTTCAGCAGTTCCAGTGTGGTACCGAGCTTTGTGCTGCCATCTTCGCAATTTGGGTACAACAACTTTTTGTGATCCTCTAGCATGGCCTCCAACTTTAGCTTCTCCTTTTCTGTATCGCATTCTCGCTTTGCATCAGAAATGACCCCACCAAGACCATCAGCGGGCTCATCTGATGCCCGATGTTCACCTCTTCTTCTTCAACGTCTTCCATTACAGTATCACCGCATTCCTCAGGGAACATAGGATAGTTGTCATCATCCTCCTCTTCTTCATTGTCTTCCATCCTAACCCCTCTTTCTCCGTGCTTGGTCCAACAATTATAGCTGGGCATGAAACCTCTCCGAATCACGTGGTCTTGAATGGTTCTCGGGTCAGAGTACTCCCTGACGTTCCGACACTTCTCACATGGACAAGGCATAAAATTATCCACTTTGTTTGCCTCAGCCACTTCGAGAAATTTATGCAGGCCTGCAATAAACTCGGAACTGCGTCGTTCGCCGTACATCCATCGCATCCGTGCATCCATCTGCATCATATAATTAAGTTTATCAAATACCATTACAATAACATCTTGAATAGTGAAATGACCACCGTACATCGACACGTGCAATATTTCTGTATCAATTACAGATGAAAAGGATAAAGTTGCTAACCTCGGCCGAGGATATCATCTTGTGTGAACTTAAGTGTGGCTCGGGCATTTCATCGAACACATCTTGTGCGTGGCAAAGGAAAAAAAAACTAGCACCCACTTCCCACCAATCCAACCAGAAAAAAAAGAGGAGAGAAGAGAGGGGTGGGTTATTTATAGGCAGGGGAGGGGTATTGGTCCCGGTTCGTGCCACGAACCGGGACCAAAGCTCCGCGGCACGCCACGTGTCCGGCTCTGGAGCTTTGGTCCCGGTTCGTGGCACGAACCGGGACCAATGTCCCCAACCGAACCGGGACCAATGCTCCACGGACCCTGACAGCTCGAACCGGGACCAATGCCAGTCATTGGTCCCGGTTTTTCTATGAACCGGGATTAATGGCTGGTTCGGCTCTGGATGAAAGGTGGTTTTTCTACTAGTGACTGTGTTGCATAATTTTTTATTTTTTTTAGAAAAACAGGGATGGCATCCGGCTCCATTAAAATGAAACCATAGCTTAGGTTCAGGTGGCTCCATTAAAATGAAACCATAGCTTAGGTTCAGGTTCAGTAACCATTACAACTAGAACAGGTCTCAGCCAAACTGAAAGTAAAAGTCTTAGCAACTAAAGGCTAGATAATAATTCTAAAGCAGCAAACATGGTTTGCCTTTCCAGTTTTCTTACGGGGTTCTTAGTGCACAATTTCTCTGGGTGGAGCCGAACTTGATTGCCTTTCCAGTTTTCTTACGAGGTTGTTAGTGCAAAATGTAAGGTCCTGTTTTTATTTCTACTCCGTATTTTACTTGAGACTCCTTGTGAAAGATGTGATATCCCACGGAGCTCTCTTCGTGTGGGAAAACCCCAAGAGGCGTGTGGATAATGTACGCTATCCTCACTTTCGTCAGTTAATAAGGGTTGGCATGCAAGATACTCCCGATCTTTGCACACGCATTTATTGGGCACACTAGCTAGGTCTACAAGACTTTATGTACGGATCGTCGGGTGAATATTGGTTCGATAGGGAAGTAGAAGGAGTCGTAGGTAGATGGATGGATGATCTGTTTATGCGGGCTGGTATGGAATTTCAAATGAAATTCGGACTAGTACAAATTGTAGGCTACAAGCAGCCTTTCTGGTACCAACCATTCATTCATACGCTTCTTTGATTCCGTCGAGTCAAAAGCGTTTCTAGATGATCCAGAGTACCCGTTCCATTCAACGAGGTTGAAACCAAGAGGACAATGCGGCGTCGATCCTGATTGCTTACGCGCCCCGACGATCGATCCACTACGTCCTCATTTTTCTCGGGCAAGTCTTGAGAGGAATCAAGCCAATCCATCCTGTTTGAGAGGACTCCGATCTCTATCAAACTCCTGTTCTAGTCACACAGCCGGACGGACACTACGCCGTCAGTGTGCGTCAACCTCGCGACAGAGCACGCGAGTTGACTCGCACCCGAAGTTAATCCGCGCACGTCGATCTGCTGTAGGAACGCGTCACCGGCGGTACCGGCGGCGACGGCCGGTGGCCGCGGCTACAGCGCTGGCACCCACGGCGTCCACGCAAACCCAGGCCTGCGCTGTCGCAACAGCGACGAGACGACGGCGATGGCGATCGAGATCACGGTGACGATGGCGATGCCTCCGTTTAACACGCGCCGTTGGTAGGATTAGCGAGCAGGCCGACCGACCTAGCTATCCATCGGTCTCACTCGCTCTCGCCGGCCGGCCGCCAGTACAGCCAGCGCGGCGCGCGGAGTCAGCGATCGAATTCAATTCGAGCAGCCCCGTGATGATGATTTGGGACGAGACAGTTGTTTGATTAGGATTTTGTTCACCAAAATGAAAACACACAAAAATTGACTGGGACGTACATTCAGTTAAGCAACCTGGTACTACTTTCAGCACCTCGAACCTCAAGGAAACGACACAGCGCAACGTACAAAAACCAGGAGATCGGCCCAGAAGGCCGGAACCAAGCAAACACTCCCACGCGAGGCCACGGGCGCACTCGTGCCGGACGCCGGCGCCGGAATCAGTGGTTCTCGTCTGCTCTAGCGACGCATCACGCGCCGGAACGTGGCCGCAGCTCAACTGACCATAGCCGTACTGTCGCTCTGTCGCAACTTCAATCCATGAAAACTTGGGCAAGTGTCCATTTTGCCACGTCACTCCAAAGAAGCTTCGCTATCTTTAATCAAAAAAAAAAAAAAAAAAAACTTCGCTATCCGAAAACTGCAGCAGCCGACGGCTCAGTTCAGACCAGACATGAAACAACACAGCGTTCGTCACAGCGCGACACATACAAAAACCAAGAGGGCCGAGAGACAAAGAACGCACGCGTGGCATGCAGAGGTGCACCACGAGCTAGCTGTAGGCCTCTAGCTCACCGCCATGAGAACGAGAAGCAGAGCGCGCCTCCCTCTGCACCCGGCGGCGGTGGACGTGCTCCGGCACCTCCTCCTCGCCCTCGCCGCGGTCACGGCCGGCGCCGACTCGTCCGCGGGGTCGCCGGTGATCCTGTCGACGTCGTGCGCCGCCACGACGGCGGCCGACCCGGAGGGGTTCGACGTGAGCTTCGTCACCACCCTGGAGCTCATCTACCAGAACGTGACGCGGTCCGGGTTCGGCGCCGCCTCCTCGGGATCCGGCAAAGACTCGGTCTACGGCCTCGGCCAGTGCCTCGCCTACCTCTCCCCGACCGACTGCCAGCTCTGCTACGCGCAGAGCCGCGTCAAGCTGCCCCACTGCCTGCCCGCCGACGGCGGCCGCATCTACCTCGACGGCTGCTTCCTCCGCTACGGCGCCGGCAACTTCACCGCCGCCGCCTCCGACGCCGCCGACACGGCCGTCTGCTCCAACGCCACCGCGCCGTCCGCGCCGGCGTTCGCGGCCGCCGCGGCCGACCTGGTGCGTAACGTCACGGCGACCGCGCCGGGGGCGAGGGGGTACTACTACGCCGGGTCGGCGTCCGCGTCCGCGATGCCGTCTGGCCCGCGGGTGTACGCGGTGGCGCAGTGCTGGAGGTCGCTCAACGCCAGCGCGTGCAAGGCGTGCGTGGCCAGCGCGCGCGACCGGGTCGTCGGCCGGTGCCTTCCCGGCGCCGCCGAAGGGTACGGGCTCAACGCAGGCTGCTTCGTCAGGTACTCCACGCAGCCCTTCTACCTGCCGGCGACCGCTGGCGGCGGCGGCGGATCATCAAGTGAGTACAGGGCAGATTCTCCTCGGTCTTACTTGCCGTTCTTGGTCCAAGTGTCCTGCCGTGTCGTGTCTGAATTCCGCTGACAGCAACACCGAATATGTCACATGCTGAAACAGCCAACAAAATCCGTATGAATCTGACAGTTTTTCTTCTCAATTATCCATGGCAGCCCGGAAAATACTCATCATCGTCATCGCCTGCGTCTTCTCCGCCCTCGCAGTCATCGGCATAGCATTTTTCTGGACGAGAATGAGGCACGGGAGAGACGACCTCCACGACGGTATGTAAAACTGTTGTTTTTAGAACAAGCCACTGACAACTTGTACTGCACTCTGACTTATGGTAGCTTCTGACACTGTGTACTTCCTGCTGGGTTGCGCTGCAGACATGGACGGCTCAGGGAGATCATCCGCGCCATCGCCGCGTCGCAGCTCGGTTTCCGGTACGACGAGCTGCGCAAGGCCACCGATGATTTCAACCAGATCAATAAGCTTGGTCAGGGAGGCTACGGTTCAGTATACAAGGTACATTGCCATGCAATTTGGAACAACCACCACAGCTTGCAAACAGGGCTCTCATCCTCATCGTCTAGTTGGAATGCAACATTCGTCTGGATTTACACTCTGACACGATGAATTCCAGGGCGTTCTGCCAGATGGCCGGGAGATCGCCGTGAAGCGGCTCTTCCTCAACACGCGGCAGTGGACCGACCAGTTCTTCAACGAGGTGAAGCTTGTCAGCCAGGTGCAGCACAAGAACCTCGTCAAGCTCCTCGGGTGCAGCGTCGAGGGCCCCGAGAGCCTCCTCGTCTACGAGTACCTCTGCAACACAAGCCTCGATCACTACCTCTTTGGTAAGAGAATAGTCTCTGCATTTTTCGTACTTGAAATGGTATATATTCGTTTTTGATATCTTACATGTTTGTTGATGCAGATGCGTTCAAGAAGAACGCGTTGGATTGGGAGCGACGGTCAGAGATCATCCTCGGGACGGCGGAGGGTCTGTCATACCTCCATAACGCCTCCGAGATCAGGATCATACATAGGGACATCAAGGCCAGCAATGTACTGTTGGATGAAAAGTTCAGGCCTAAGATCGGCGACTTTGGCTTGGCGAGGAACTTCATGGAAGATCAGACCCACCTTAGCACCGGTCTCGCCGGAACATTGTAAGTTCAGTTGCCCGAAACATTAGGGGAAATTGCATCTAATTTGATGGTGGGATGAAGAATATTTTTTGTGTTGCCCAATATGTCTGAAGAAATAACACTGAGCGTGCCAACATTTCTGTAGTGGATATATGGCCCCGGAATACATTGTCCACGGGCAGTTGACGGAGAAGGCGGACATCTACGGCTACGGCGTGCTGGTCCTCGAGATCATCACCGGCCGGAAGAACCATAACTCGGTGGCGTCATCGGCCGAGGGGCTTTCCCTCATGTCACTGGTACATTTCCTCACATTTCACTCTGTTTGTCAAGTAGTCTAGTGCACTGTAGCATTTCAGACAACCTGATGAATCTATCACTTTTGAAACTAGGCAAAAGCTTTGCCTTTTATATTGATATAGAAGAAACAAACATGATACGGCCGAGACCAAAAGAAAAGGCCAAGTCAGAGCCTACTAAACGAAAGAAAAGTAGCCCCGAACGCACCATGAATCTATCACTGGTACTGACAATCATCCATCCATCTTCAGATATGGAAGCACTACAACGCAGACACCATGATGGAGCTCCTGGACCCGAACCTCCGGGAGCAGTGCTCGGAGAGGGAAGCTCTGAAGGTGTTCCATGTCGGGCTGCTGTGCGCGCAGGCATCGCCTAACCTCCGACCCCCGATGTGGAAGGTGGTGGAGATGCTGGGAAGCAGGGACAGGGTGCTGCCACGGCCAACGGAGCCTCCTTTCATCGACGTGAAGGGTCCGAACGCAAGGAGTGACGGCTCGGGGTCATCGTTTTCGCAGATGACAAACTCCGACAAGTCGCCGTTCTCGACGAACCAGCTGTCAGTGAGTGTGGTGGATGCGAGGTGATTAACAGGGTGTGAAGGGTCATCTTAACTTTTCTTTATTGCTTGTGTTAAGATGATGTCGAGGTACTAACTGTGTGTTTTCTGATGACATAATCCTGCATGTAAGATGTAAGCTAGCATAGAGAGAAATGTCGATTTTGTCAAATATTCAGAGAAGTGCAGTCTTCAACTCCTCCGACTCTACGAATATGTCAGAGAATTCGCAGAAAACACAACGAACAGATGTTAAAAGTCAGCAAGTTGATTTGATTTTGGTCGAGATGGACCGATTGCTTCTGGATAACTTTAGAAACGAGATTTTGTCAATTTTGTCAAATAGTCAAAGAAGTGCAGTCTTCAACTCCTCCAACTCTAGGAATATGTCAGAGAATGAATTCACAGAAAACACAACACACCGTTGACAAAAGTCAGTAAGTTAATTTGATTTTGATCCAGATGGACCGATTGCTTCTGGATAACTATAGAATTTTCGATACAAAAACATACCCGTGTACAGTGAGAACGAGTGAAGCATGGCTTAATTGACTCGGCAGTCAGAGAAGGATACTACGCATCCATCATTATCTTTCCTTTCTTACTCTTCATGTTTCCCATACTCCAACTTTTATGTTATATTCCCTTTGACGTAGTATACTAGCCCGTGTACAGTGAGATCAGATCACAAAATCTGCTACAAAAACATAGTGAGGAAAGATTACAAAAAATCACGGGGCCACTTATTTGTACACGATAGACCGGTAATACAGCAATTCTGAATATTCTTAAGTTGCCTACAATATTTTCACAGGCCACTCTCTTTTCTTAGTATTTGAATATCATCCAACCATTATCATCTCACCCCACTTAATATGTAAAGTACAGAATTTCCTAAAAAATATAAAATACAGAATAAAAGTTGCACTAATATTACAAAAACAATTGATTTTTTTCCAAAGTGCAACTTCTGACTTACAAACTTTTGGTTTTAGGTGACCAAGTGTTCTCAAGTACTCCGATAGTAAGGTATACACCCCCCCGATCGGTTTGGGCCTTCATGGAGGATTAACTTCATGTTCACCAGTCACCACCTTTTCCATGACATGCTCCATAAAAATAACTGTGTCATGGAGAATGGATACCAAACCATCCACCAAGTGTGGGATAATACCATCCACTTGACTTCCTCTTTTGCACACGCAATAACAATACCCATCATGTCTGCGACAATATTAAACATGATCTGAGACATGGGGTCCCCTGTCTTAGACCCTTTAAAATCTGAAAGTAATGTCTTATATTTTCATTCATTTTGACACCTACCTTGCATACACTGAGTAATCCAGGCAGGATCAAAACCTTTCGTGAGCAAGGTCTGTTACAAAAAAACGGTCATTTTACCTTCTCGTATACCTTTTTATAGAACTACTTCAAAATAAATCCATCCATCCGCTAGGACCAGATCTCGTGGATAGTTTCACGCATAACATCTACCACTCCCAGATGTGTCGTCCAGCAAAGCGAACTGAGTGGGGTCTAACTACATTGTGAGCAAATTTTGCTAGTCAATTGATACAAACCTAGTAAGATCGGCTAACATTCAGAAGAAAGATGCAACAACACTGCTGAATCTACACTGCATCCTCTTCTTTGAAAGTAATGTAATTATGCCAAAAGAGGATACAAGGGCAACAATCCTTGTTGAAAAGCAGCAAACATGGCCATTAAGTCACCTTTAACCATGTCCCCCATTTTACGTTAAAAATCAGCTGGGAAACATCCGGGACCGGAGCTTTTTTACATTTCATTTGCAAAACAGCCTCCAATGCCTCCTCCTGTGAAGGGAGTGGTGAGAATATCATTCTCTATAGAAGATATTTACAGTTCAACTCGTCCATCGAGAAGAAGTTAGGGACCGGCGCACCAAATAACCTCTTATAAATATATAGATTTTTAGCGGTTCCTCACCAACGATAGTACCCTCCTCTTGCTCAAGCTGGTACAATTTTTTCTGTGTTTCCCATTAGCAATCAGTTGGAAATATTTTGTATTATTATTTCCTGCCTGAACATAAACTATATAGAGTATAAAGAGTACATGAGACGATACAAATCCTACACTCTAGTGTAAAGGCTACACAATATTTTTTTTTTGAAAAGCCTGCGTACAATCACCAGAGTACCACATACACCGTATGAAGTACAAGAAACAAAGTACAGAAGTCCATACGCAGGGGAACAGAACCAGATCAAGCAACAGCAGCTCCGCCGGCGATGAAGACGAAGACCGCCGACCTCCTTCTAGCCACGGCCCGAGGGCACCTCCTTCCTTGAAGATCGCCGCAGGGCCCGTCCGCCGCGCAGCGGCGGAACTTATGCCGGTGAACGAACACGGCGAGCACCCTCCCGCTCCAGCAACTCCACCTTGCCGCAGCCGTCTTCGTCCCCAGCGCTGGCAGAAACCGCGAAGCTCGCCCAGCCCTGAGTTCCATCCTCCGGATCCTCCAACGAAGCTCCACAGCGTGGAGATCGACTTCCCCGCCGGCCGGCAAGGAGGAGGAAGAACCGGAGAAAGCCGAGAGATCCGAAGATCCCCGGCCGCCAAAAGTCGCACGCGCCACGCCGGAGCTCCGAGGAGCGCCGCCGCAGAAGGGGAAACGCGCCGACCGCCACCTAGCCACCGACACCATCGCCACCTCCACGACGCCGCCGGCGGGGTTCCTACCACAACCTACACTATATACAGGCCGGGATCCGGGGATCCCCACCCTCCCGCCGCCGGAGTGGCCGACGGAGGGGAGGAATCCCTCGTATCGCCGGCGAGCGAGGTGGTCGGGGAAGGAGTTCGCAAAAATCGCCTCTCCGGTCTACTGTAGATGGAGAGAGAGCGTTCGGCCGAGCTCTAAAGGCTACACAATTATATAGACGCATTAACAAAATGCTCCACACCTTTTCATAACCTTATCTTGAACGCGATCCACACACCGGAAGATAGAAGTTCTCCACGGCCGGAAGACAACTAGGGATCCAAACCACAACCATAATCCAAGGGCAATGTAACAGCCCAAAGTTGTGAACCTCAAAACCTGAGTAAAATTTTCACTTTTTCCTTCCATACATGCATCATGGCATTCATTTGAAATTGTTGAACAAACAACTTTTGGTTTGGCATCATTACAAAGTAACATGCCAAACTTGTTACAACAAAATTTCACAACAATGAGACACCCAAACTTGCAAAAACAAATACTTGGACTTCTTATATTTGTCAAGGAAGTTCCAAGAGTTCAAAATACAATTTAGAACTTGCTCTAAAGTTTCTAAAGAAGCAACATTTTGGAATTTAGAAAATTTGCCCGAATTGAAACCTATGAACAAATGTTGACAAAAACAATTTATTTTGCAACACCAATTTTTGTGGTGCCTCTACATGTTATTGGGAGGCTACCCAAATTTTTACAGATTTTTATAAAATGTTTTGGTGCCTAAATAAAAATCAGGAAGTGTTGCTGGTTTTAAAATTTAAAAGGAGAAGGACCCATCTGTGATAGCACAAAGTCTGCCAGGGGCCTTTTTGCAATTCTCGCCGTCTTCATCCTCTCTCCTGTAGCGACCGAGGAGCAAGGTCGCGCCGGACCCGCCGTCGCTGTGCACCGCGCCCCTGTGCCGCGCCTTTCTGCCGCGGAGAGGAGAAGAAGGACACCCGGGGCCCCCTGCTCCCCCATTCCCCCCACCTGCTCCCGTGCTCTCTCTCTGTGTTTCCCTCTCCCTGGCCGCGGCGCCGCTCGATCCCGTCGTGCTCGTCGCCGCCGTGTGAGAGCTCTCCGAGCGAATCGACGACAACCACCGGCTCCGTCGTGTCGCCGGGACGTGCTCGTCGCCGCCGTGTGAGAGCTCTCCGAGCGAATCGACGACAACCACCGGCTCCGTCGTGTCGCCGGGAACACCTCCGCCAAAAGAATCGAGGCGGGAGGCCCTGTATCGCCGCCGCCGCGCTACTTCGTCTCCGCCCCCGACGCGTCTCCGCCGCCCGATTTCCGCCGTGCTCGACCACGCCTCGTCTCACCGTCGGCATCACCGAGTTCGTGGTGAGCTCCTGCCCTAGCTGGCCCTCTTTCCTCTCCCTCTCTCGCGCGGGTTCACGCTCCACCTCGCCGTAGCCGCGCGCCGTCGTCGCCGTTCGTTTCCACGCTTGGCCGGTCGAGAGAACGGCCAAGGCCGGCCTCTGTGCCGCTCTGCTCTGGCCCCCAACCGGTTCTTGGGCCGGCCCAGCCGGGCTGAGAGCCGGAGCCCTCTGTAACGTGGCCGGCTGCCGAACCGGCCTTAGCCGGGCTGAGTGCCGGGCTCCTCTGGAGCAGGCCCGGCCTAGAAACCGGCCCAGCCGGGCTGGCAACCGGCTAGACAGTTTTTTTTCTGCGCTGCTCCTTTTTCTTTTTCCCTCTCGATAGCACATGTCCCCGCTCCCCCTCTCACGTTTAGAGTTATCGAACCTCGACGATTCCGTCGTGTTCCACCTCTCTCCCACGAACCCGAGTACACCTTGTTATTATTGTTGTTGAATCTAATCAATATAATTAACAACAAATATTCAAAAAGGGGAAATCAGTAAAAGTGATAACTTTTTATCGGGACCTCCGAAAAATGTGTTCTTCATATCAAAATGCTCAGAAAAATGTGCATTAATCCGTAACCTCATATTCATGCATGTTTAATTAATCTATAGCACAAGAAAGCATAAAAACAAAGAAGGAGCTTTATTTTTCTCTCTTGTTGAATAATTATCTCGCCCCCCCCTTTAAAATGGGTAGATCTCGCTATAATAAATTCAATGCACTAAATATGTCATGCCATCATTGTGTTCGCGCATTGCATATGTTAAGCATGTATGGTGTTTGATTGCTCTTCCGGCGTTGTTTGTGCATCGGTAGACCAAGGAGCTGAAGTGCCACCCCCGTATCGTGACGATCCGTACTATCAGCACCTTGATCAAGGCAAGCGTAATCCCCCCTCTTAGCATGTTTTATCCTATATTTCCGCAAATATTTTCTCCACTATAATATTGCATGCAGTTCCAAATGTCAATTTTATTTGGATTAGAGTATCCTATAGTTGCATTAAGATTCCGATGCCAATACCTGTTTTCCTTCCTATTATCCATAGGATTGTATTGTTGGCCGAGATACTTACTATGCTATGTTGATGCTTAGCCATGCTTAGTGAATTGCATAGCTACACGATGGATGGTTCATGTTGGAAACAGGTGATGAGATGAGAATGATGGTGGAGAAATTGTGGTGACGGATAATAAAATGCTTAAAGGTGGGGATGAGAGGCCACTGAGGATGTGGTGTTTTGTCTCGTTCTCGCCGCCTAGGTGCGAGTTCTTTACCTCTTGAACCAAGACTGAGCGTGCAACCATGCGTGAGGCCTATGCAATTGCAGGAACCCTCATAGACTAAATAACTCGAGCGGGGCTAGGCAGGGTCCTCTAGTTCGGGCTTCCATTTGCGCGTGCGTGATGATGGTGGAATGAACTGAGATGAGGATGGTGGTGTTAGGAAATAAGTGACCGCGGGACAGGGTGCTGGAGGTACCTCTTGTCCTACCGCCACTGATGATCCTGGAAAGTCCTTAACGGGGGAGAAGTCGACACCGCTCCCACCCAGCCGGTTCTCCAAGGAAGAGAGCTAAAAGCTAGGTAATGGGCCGGACGGTACGCGTGGCAAACATTGTACACCCCTGCAGGGTTAAATCTTTTCGAAAAGCCGTGTCCGCGGTTATGGACGAACTTGGGAAGTGAAGGTAAGATCATAGAATAACTTTAACGGAATGATTAAAAACTGGGTACTAGAGGTACCACTCACAAATGCAAGGTGAGCTTCCTCGAGGGTGATTCGGGGAGGTGCCTTTGATGAACAGGTACAATGGTTGATGACGGTTGATGATGAGTAAGGTGATGAAAGAAAGAGTTACTCCTTACCTCTTTTGAAAATATTCTGATTAGTCGATGCCATTGAGTTATGTTTTCATAAATAAAATCAGCTTTCTGCAAAACAGCCATAAAACCTTGAAAGCTTCATCGAGCTAATGCTCTATATATAATCTTGCAAGTTCGTCGAACTCAACGTCGTTTGTTTTGTTTCAGAGGAGGACTTCACCGACCTCGAAGGTGGGTTCTTTGTGGACGTCGACGAGTAGTCTGGGGTTCCCAGGTGGCAGCTTGGGACATCCCGGATCAGCTGGCGATGTGATGTTTATTTGTAGGCCTCTTAGGCCATAATTTGGTTCTTGTTGTTTAGAACAACTTAATTCGCTTCCGCATGTTGTAATGTTGGGTCTGTGACCTCTGGATGTCATTTGCTATCTTTCTCTATTATAAGAGTTGAACTATAATGATTTGTGTCGTAGAGTCTGTGATGTGCCAGTTGTTCCACAAGTCTTGATCTCTCTATTATACATTGAGGGTTGTGCCTGTGTTAAGGCATCAATCGGGGTGTTGCGTTGCCGATGATCCATTCCGAGCAACGCCTGCCAAAGGTTTTGGCCGGGGATTGGTAAACCCGTAACCTCCGGTTGTATCGATTAACCGGTGACACACAACATCACTGTATAACAGTCGGGTCGGGGCGCCACAAGTTGGTATCAGAGCAGTACTACCTGTAGGAAACCCTTCTACTGGTCGATGTTGAGTCTAGTGTTTGTGAAAATATTTTAACTTAAAAATGAGTTGTGAAAACCATCATAGGATTCTTTTTACTCCTTATCTTGTTACCCTCTAATCTCGGAGCAATCTTACCTTGATTTGAGTTAAAGGTTTTACTTCTCACCTGTTACTTCAAAATTAGGAGAAACGTGAGTGGGTTCGACCTTTAGTGTTATGTGTCACTTTGCTCCCGCTGCGTTGCAATCCCAAATCAACTCAGA
The DNA here is from genome assembly GCA_947311845.1 of Poa pratensis. Classification (NCBI taxonomy): domain Eukaryota; kingdom Viridiplantae; phylum Streptophyta; class Magnoliopsida; order Poales; family Poaceae; genus Poa; species Poa pratensis. The sequence goes on along the minus strand of CAMZMU010000036.1, from coordinate 13,176,951 downwards.
TGTTTCTACCGAACACAATCATTTGCTCCTTTCTTTGGGTTTTAACCCAAGGACTTGAACATAAGATCCCGGATTGTGCCAACTAGAGTGTGTTAAGTTGTGATTTCTTAACTCTCGCTAGTAGCACATGATGCTGATCTTTGAACCAAGTTCTGGAAGACATGCTTCGGGCATGTGTAATCTCCTTCGGCAAAGATTGGGAAAAGTATCTCCCTTTCGCGGAGTTCTCCTACAACAATAGCTATCAAGCTAGTCTGGGCATGGCTCCATTCGAGGTTCTATATGGAAGAAAATGCCGCACTCCTCTAAATTGGTCCGAGACCAGGGAGAGAGCACTCTTTGGTCCAGATATCATCAATGAAGCTGAGGAGAAGGTTAGAATCATACGAGAGAATCTGAAGATTGCTCAGTCTAGGCAGAAGAGCTACTATGACAAGCATCATCAGGAGGTTCACTATGAAATTGGTGATAAAGCTTACCTCCGTGTCTCTCCAGTTCGTGGCGTTCGCCGCTTCGGTATCAAAGGGAAATTGGCCCCTCGCTATGTTGGCCCTTTCACCGTCCTGGCTAAGCGAGGAGATCTTTCCTACAAGTTGGAGTTACCGTCCATCTTCCCAAATGTGCATGATGTGTTCCATGTATCCCAACTTCGCCGGTGCTTCAAGGATCCTATCCATGGAGTCAATCATGAAGAGCTAGATCTCCAGGAAGACCTCACTTATCGCGAGCATCCTATCCGTGTTCTGGATGAAGCCGAAAGAAAGACTCGTAACAAGACCACCAAGTTCCTCAAAATTCAGTGGTCTCATCATTCCGAGGAAGAAGCAACTTGGGAACGAGAGTCTAGTCTACGAGAGGAGTATCCCGACTTCTTTCCGCAACCTTAGAATCTCGGGACGAGATTCCTGTAAGGGGGGTAGAGTTGTAACAGCCCAAAGTTGTGAACCTCAAAACCTGAGTAAAATTTTCACTTTTTCCTTCCATACATGCATCATGGCATCCATTTGAAATTGTTGAACAAACAACTTTTGGTTTGGCATCATTACAAAGTAACATGCCAAACTTGTTACAACAAAATTTCACAACAATGAGACACCCAAACTTGCAAAAACAAATACTTGGACTTCTTATATTTGTCAAGGAAGTTCCAAGAGTTCAAAATACAATTTAGAACTTGCTCTAAAGTTTCTAAAGAAGCATCATTTTGGAATTTAGAAAATTTGCCCGAATTGAAACCTATGAACAAATGTTGACAAAAACAATTTATTTTGCAACACCAATTTTTGTGGTGCCTCTACATGTTATTGGGAGGCTACCCAAATTTTTGCAGATTTTTATAAAATGTTTTGGTGCCTAAATAAAAATCAGGAAGTGTTGCTGGTTTTAAAATTTAAAAGGAGAAGGACCCATCTGTGATAGCACAAAGTCTGCCAGGGGCCTTTTTGCAATTCTCGCCGTCTTCATCCTCTCTCCTGTAGCGACCGAGGAGCAAGGTCGCGCCGGACCCGCCGTCGCTGTGCACCGCACCCCTGTGCCGCGCCTTTCTGCCGCGGAGAGGAGAAGAAGGACACCCGGGGCCCCTGCTCCCCCATTCCCCCACCTGCTCCCGTGCTCTCTCTCTGTTTCCCTCTCCCTGGCCGCGGCGCCGCTCGATCCCGTCATGCTCGTCGCCGCCGTGTGAGAGCTCTCCGAGCGAATCGACGACAACCACCGGCTCCGTCGTGTCGCCGGGAATACCTCCGCCAAAAGAATCGAGGCGGGAGGCCCTGTATCGCCGCCGCCGCGCTACTTCGTCTCCGCCCCCGACGCGTCTCCGCCGCCCGATTTCCGCCGTGCTCGACCACGCCTCGTCTCACCGTCGGCATCACCGAGTTCGTGGTGAGCTCCTGCCCTAGCTGGCCCTCTTTCCTCTCCCTCTCTCGCGCGGGTTCACGCTCCACCTCGCCGTAGCCGCGCGCCGTCATCGCCGTTCGTTTCCGCGCTTGGCCGGTCGAGAGAACGGCCAAGGCCGGCCTCTGTGCCGCTCTGCTCTGGCCCCCAATCGGTTCTTGGGCCGGCCCAGCCGGGCTGAGAGCCGGAGCCCTCTGTAACGTGGCCGGCTGCCGAACCGGCCTTAGCCGGGCTGAGTGCCGGGCTCCTCTGGAGCAGGCCTGGCCTAGAAACCGGCCCAGCCGGGCTGGCAACCGGCTAGACAGTTTTTTTCTGCGCTGCTCCTTTTTCTTTTTCCCTCTCGATAGCACATGTCCCCTCTCACGTTTAGAGTTATCGAACCTCGACGATTCCGTCGTGTTCCACCTCTCTCCCTCGAACCCGAGTACACCTTGTTATTATTGTTGTTGAATCTAATCAATATAATTAACAACAAATATTCAAAAAGGGGAAATCAGTAAAAGTGATAACTTTTTATCGGGACCTCCGAAAAATGTGTTCTTCATATCAAAATGCTCAGAAAAATGTGCATTAATCCGTAACCTCATATTCATGCATGTTTAATTAATCTATAGCACAAGAAAGCATAAAAACAAAGGAGCTTTATTTTTCTCTCTTGTTGAATAATTATCTCGCACCCCCTTTAAAATGGGTAGATCTCGCTATAATAAATTCAATGCACTAAATATGTCATGCCATCATTGTGTTTGCGCATTGCATATGTTAAGCATGTATGGTGTTTGATTGCTCTTCCGGTGTTGTTTGTGCATCGGTAGACCAAGGAGCTGAAGTGCCACCCCCGTATCGTGACGATCCGTACTATCAGCACCTTGATCAAGGCAAGCGTAATCCCCCCTCTGAGCATGTCTTATCCTATATTTCCGCAAATATTTTCTCCACTATAATATTGCATGCGGTTCCAAATGTCAATTTTATTTGGATTAGAGTATCCTATAGTTGCATTAAGATTCCGATGCCAATACCTGTTTTCCCTCCTATTATCCATAGGATTGTATTGTTGGCCGAGATACTTACTATGCTATGTTGATGCTTAGCCATGCTTAGTGAATTGCATAGCTACACGATGGATGGTTCATGTTGGAAACAGGTGATGAGATGAGAATGATGGTGGAGAAATTGTGGTGACGGATAATAAAATGCTTAAAGGTGGGGATGAGAGGCCACTGAGGATGTGGTGTTTTGTCTCGTTCTCGCCGCCTAGGTGCGAGTTCTTTACCTCTTGAACCAAGACTGAGCGTGCAACCATGCGTGAGGCCTATGCAATTGCAGGAACCCTCATAGACTAAATAACTCGAGCGGGGCTAGCCAGGGTCCTCTAGTTCGGGCTTCAATTTGCGCGTGCGTGATGATGGTGGAATGAACTGAGATGAGGATGGTGGTGTTAGGAAATAAGTGGCCGCGGGACAGGGTGCTGGAGGTACCTCTTGTCCTACCGCCACTGATGATCCTGGAAAGTCCTTAACGGGGGAGAAGTCGACACCGCTCCCACCCAGCCGGTTCTCCAAGGAAGAGAGCTAAAAGCTAGGTAATGGGCCGGACGGTACGCGTGGCAAACATTGTACACCCCTGCAGGGTTAAATCTTTTCGAAAAGCCGTGTCCGCGGTTATGGACGAACTTGGGAAGTGAAGGTAAGATCATAGAATAACTTTAACGGAATGATTAAAAACTGGGTACTAGAGGTACCACTCACAAATGCAAGGTGAGCTTCCTCGAGGGTGATTCGGGGAGGTGCCTTTGATGAACAGGTACAATGGTTGATGACGGTTGATGATGAGTAAGGTGATGAAAGAAAGAGTTACTCCTTACCTCTTTTGAAAATATTCTGATTAGTCGATGCCATTGAGTTATGTTTTCATAAATAAAATCAGCTTTCTGCAAAACAGCCATAAAACCTTGAAAGCTTCATCGAGCTAATGCTCTATATATAATCTTGCGAGTTCGTCGAACTCAACGTCGTTTGTTTTGTTTCAGAGGAGGACTTCACCGACCTCGAAGGTGGGTACTTTGTGGACGTCGACGAGTAGTCTGGGGTTCCCAGGTGGCAGCTTGGGACATCCCGGATCAGCTGGCGCTGTGATGTTTATTTGTAGGCCTCTTAGGCCATAATTTGGTTCTTGTTGTTTAGAACAACTTAATTCGCTTCCGCATGTTGTAATGTTGGGTCTGTGACCTCTGGATGTCATTTGCTATCTTTCTCTATTATAAGAGTTGAACTATAATGATTTGTGTCGTAGAGTCTGTGATCTGCCAGTTGTTCCACAAGTCTTGATCTCTCTATTATACATTGAGGGTTGTGCCTGTGTTAAGGCATCAATCGGGTGTTGCGTTGCCGATGATCCATTCCGAGCAACGCCTGCCAAAGGTTTTGGCCGGGGATTGGTAAACCCGTAACCTCCGGTTGTATCGCTTAACCGGTGACACACAGCATCACTGTATAACAGTCGGGTCGGGGCGCCACAGGCAAGTCCAGCAGTTGTTGAGTAGTACAGATACAAAGTTTCAATTTCTATGTCATGTTTCTTGCTGCTGTCGTGTGTTTCCGTATTACCTGAACCATTGGAACATGTGACACCCAATGGAAACCCGCACAGCCCAGAGTTGTTGTAAATTGAAGGGTCGTCAAGTGTTTGGAGCTGATTACCAGTTGGTATCTGGCCAGAGAGATGATTGGCAGAGAGATTGAGCGAACTAAGAGACAATAGTTTTGAGATGCTTGCAGGAATAGCCCCAGATAATTCATTCCAAGAGCAGTCAAGAGATTCAAGCAGTTCAAGATTGCCGATGTTTTCAGGAATACGTCCCGATAGATGGTTTCTTGAAAGATTCAGAAACCGGAGGCCTTGGAGATTTGCTAACTCAGATGGAATCTCACCAGAGAATGAATTTGCTGATAAGTCGATACCTATCATAAGTGCAATCGCCCCTTGAAACTGGTAACTCTCCATCTTCCAATTTATATCGATTCGTTCAATATATGTAAGGTTAGCAACTTGATGTAAAACTTCATAGTGGACTAATGTACTCATGTCGAATTCAGTTTGTGGTTTCATCATGGATGTAAATTTGGCAAGGAAACCATGTGTGGGACCGGTTAAATGGTTGCTAGCTAGGTCGAGTAGTTGCAGATGGGAGAGCTGTGATAGTTGCCAGGGAATACTACCAACAAAAAAGTTCAACCGCAACCGGAGAATCCTTAGGGATTGAAGACTTGGACCTACCCATGATGGAATTGGGCCGGAAAAGTAATTTTCGCCGATGTCAAGGACAACTAGTTTCTTACAGTTCTTCAATATAGTTGGGAACCCACCTGTGAATTTGTTATTGGCCAAATGCAATGAGTCCAAAACTGATAAATTAGTGGACCCAGTTGACTGAAATTCCCCACTGAGAGCATTGCTTGACAAATCTAGGAATAACAGATCCTGCAAGTCCCAGAGGCAGTTAGGGAGTTCACCAGACAACCGGTTACTAGACAAATCCAAGATCTCTAGAGAAGTGGTCTGACAAAATGTCTGAGGGAAGCTTCCCGAGAAACTATTGTTGCCAAAGGCAGCTGAGAGCAATTTCCTACTGCCAATGCTTGGGATTGTACCAGTGAAATTGTTGTTACTGAAGTCAAGATCGTAGAGATCCTTGAGCAAATAAATTGTTGCGGGTAGCTCGCCCTCTAACCTGTTATTGTTGAGGTCAAGGATTTGTAGTGATGACATGCTACCAACTTCATGGGGTACCAAACCGGTGAGGTCATTGAAGAACAAAATCATGACGACAAGTTGCTTCAGGTTTCCAACAGAATGAGGAACCCTTCCGGATAGCAAGTTCTTCCCCAAGTCCAATGTCTGAATATCCACCAAGCTGCCGATCTCCACCGGAATTACTCCTGTCAGATTGTTGGTTTGAAGCGACAAGAACCGCAGCTTGGTTGCTTTGCCGATCTCCCGTGGTATGCTTCCGGTGAATGAATTGTAGTGTAGGGAGTTGATTGCATAGAACTACCACTTTACACACTAAATTCCGGAAAATTACCACTTTACGTTTCAATCGCACAGAATTACCACTCTACGCCTGATTTGTTGCAATGTGCGCTAAAATAGAATTGATCGCAAATTGACACTCGTGCTGACAGGTGGGACCCACCAGTCAGGATTGACGTGGCAGCACACATGGACAGTTTGCTGAGGTGGCAGCACGTGTGGACATGGACCCACCTGTCAGACCAATAAAAAATTAAATATCTCAAAAAATAAATATAAATATATTTAAAAATTGTCAGCTCGGCCGGCACCGTGCGCCTGCCGGCTGTGCAGGCCACTCCTCCGACCAACTCTCTCGCCGCCGCTGATCATCCAGATGCGAACGAATAGCAGGAGCAGTTCAGCACCGCGAAGAAGTCCTCGTCGCCGGGCCCGTACGCCGCCGCATCCAGCGACCCGCCGTCGGGGTCTCCGCGTTTGCAGACGGCGGAGAGGAGGACGAGAAGAGGAAGGTTCGCACGATGGTCGCGGCGTCCTCCATCTCCCGGCGCCGGCCGATGACCGACAAGGCGCCGTGCGAGAGGCACGCCGGCGTCAGCCAGATCCCGTCAACACGGCCACCTTGGAGGAAAGGAGGACTCGAGCGGGCGCGAGCGCCGGAGCGGGCGCGAGGTCAGCGCGCCGGAGCGGCCGCCGCCCGCCGTTGCGGCCGTGGCGGCGCTGGGATTGAGTCGCGGCGTTGAATCCCTCGCGCTAGGCCATCTGCTGGGCGTCGGCGTGAGGTGCGCTGTTGACTTTCTTTTCTTTCTTTTTTGTTTAGTTATTTACATTTTTTAATTGGTTTTACATGTGGGCCCCGCTGCCATTTGGTTATTTAGATTTTTTGAGATATTTTTATTGTTTATTGGTCTGACAGGTGGGTCCCATGGCCACGTGTGCTGCCACGTCAGCAAACAGTCCACGCGTGCTGACACCTCAGCACTGTCGGGTGGGGTCCGGTCGTCAGAAACGCTGTCAATTTTGGTTTAGACAACGATGTGCGCACATTGCAAACAATCAGCCGAATAGTGGTAGTTTTTAGCGATTCAAACGTAAAGTGGTAGTTTTTCAAAATTTAGGATATAAAGTGGTAGTTCTATGCAATCAACTCTAGTGTAGGTAGAACAGAGTTACCTCAGGCCACTGGGTGAATAGGTCAAGTGGAACCAGACCAGAGAGATCGTTTCTTGACAAGTAGAACTCCCTCATCTTCGTCATCCCAGCAAAAGACAGTGGCAATCCCCCGAGAGGTTGTTCCTGGACAGGTCCAAGAAGGTGAGATCTCCCAGGTGACCCAGCTCAGATGGAATCGTACCGACGAGCTGCACAGCCTGCAAGTCTAACCGCTGTAGCGCGCCGAGCTTGGCGAGAGACCCCGGGATCGGTCCACCCAGCGGGTTGTCGTGAAGGACAAGAACTTCCAGGCTGTGCAGTGTCCCGAGCGCCGCCGGAATGCCGCCGGTGAGGTTGTTGCTTGAAAGGTCAAGCGAGGTGAGAGAGGTCAGGAGGGAGAAATCGGCAGGGATGACGCCCATGAGATGGTTGCCGCTCAGGTTGAGGCTTGTGAGGGCCGGAAACACGGCAAAATTAAAGGCATCCAGCATGCCCGCGACGCCGGCTCCGGGAATTGCGAGCTGCACGATGTGGCCAGCCACGTTGCACTTGATGCCAGACCAAGAGTTGCAGGTGGAGCTGGCCAGTGACCATGACGAGAGCGGAGAAGATCCGTTGGTGCCGGGGAACATTAAAGTGGACTTCCATGTCCAAAGCGCTTTCGCTTCAGCTTCAGCTTCGCTTTGTGGGGAGATGGCACCGCGGCATGTGCATACCAGTAGCAGGAACAAGATCAGGAGACAAACTTTGGTGTTCCTTACTATGAATTCCATGGCATCCGCTTCAATTTCGGGAGCTATATGAGTAACTTGAGGGGTAAATTGTTCCTTTATAACTGCATCTCGTACAGATGGATCTGAAAAGTGAATCCTTCATATGAGGGAAATGGTTGAGACTTGAGCCACGTGTGCATGTAGTCTGGTCGTTGTCCATCTTGTTTTGGGCAAGTCCAAAATTGGTGCTGAGAACGAGTTCACCAACCAGCTGTAAACGTGACTCAAACTGTGGCTTAATTGACCCAGCTGTTCAAGATGGAGACGGTTCACCAACCAGCTGTAAACGTGACAAGTGACCACAGTGAGATCGGGTCGCAGGCTCGCAGCTGGTTGTGCCATTTCACACTTCTATGCAAGAGCACACAATACTAGTGAAAGCATTTTTTTCCTGTTTAAATTATAGCAGAGATGAATTAGGGATGAAGAAGAAATCATGATTAAATGATCCTCGTTTCGCAAACGACCAATTGTGTTCATGGATATATTAAAAAAAGAAGATCGTACTCCTAGATAGATTATTGAGACCCAAGGCTAGAATATGAGCAAAGACAACCCAAAACCTCAGAATTCATAGGGAAGACTTCTGTTGAACAATGGTATCACAAACACCCTCCTGTCCATGTCTGCTAATAAATTTGTCACGACTCCAAGCCCTAGACATGGTCACGGCCAGGGGCGGAGGCAGAAATGCTCAATTTTCAAAGTTAGGGGGGGACCGGTTTAAGCAAAAAAAATCTAAAAAATTACTGTTCATAATTTTTAAGGAACAAATCCATGTGATTAGGGGGGGGGGGGGGGGGCCAGGGCCCTGCTGGTCCCCCCCTGTCTCCGCCAGTGGTCACGGCAAATTACGTACATCTTTCTGCAAATCAGTGCAGTTGAATAGCCATTTTTTCTTTACCTCTAGACTCAAAGTGTGAGTTAAATACAGGAACATAAGCTAGTTAAGGAGATCCATCAGTGGAAGCGTTTTCATGAGGAAAATGTTGGCAGTATCATTAGCTTCAGATAAGATGACGAAGGATTCTAAGTGGTAGCCTAGTTCCATAATATCACTTGCAGAAAAGTGTAACTTGAACTAAGCCTGTGCACAATGGATAACTTAAATTAAACCTAACTCTGTATTTTGATCTTTGCACAACAGCTGTAGCTTGAATCACTGTCAAATTCAGTAAACCATCTAGTATCTGCCTCATGCTAAAGCAGCTAGTGGAGTAAAAAAAACTGCACTAAAATCAAATTCGGGTAACCATCGTACAAGGCTCTACCCATTCAACCGGAGTAAACAAACATTTACTTTTAAGTACATACAGGTTTGTTAGTTGCGATTTGCGAGGGGAAATCGTGTAGAGCTAGAACAAAACTAATCAATGATTCATAGTACGGAAGTCTAGGAATAAACAATTCTTAGAAATGGTTATTTTCAATACACAAACCAATCCTCGATTTGGTATAATAAGCACCATGGCATGAAGTACCTATACTGACCTGAAGGATGCGTCAACAGTGAAGGTACCTTGGGCAGCACTGTGGACCAGTAGCCACCGATGTGGTTATGGGCTTGTGACGACGGCGACGAGAGGAATGATTACGAGACCAGCTAGCGCGACACGGCGGCGGCTGCACCCGGCCTCGCGAGGACCCCACCCCCACCAACGGCTCATCGTCCCCATCCGAATCCTCTCCTCGTACCTGTACCTTCCTGGCCTACACCACCTGCTCGGCTAGATCCAATTTGGCCATGATTCGGGCGTAATCGCGACTAGTGCAGTCGGTGGAGATTGGAGAACGGGGCGGTGAGCGCAGTAGCAAGGAGAGGAGACGACGGAGCGGAATCCCGATGCCAACGGCGAACCTAGCTGAGCGACGGCGGATAGCGGGCCGGCGGGGAACGACGGCGGATAGCGAATGGGGAAGTGGTGGCATTTACTTGTAATAATTTTCTTTTGAAAGGGCTTTCTTTTTTCTTGGCTGCTTTTTGTTCTGCAACCAGTGATCGCTGACGGAGAAAGTATCAGTGCTACTACCACACGTGCTCCCCATGCTGCCGCAATGAAAAACAAAGTTTAACTATTTAAAAAATTATAGTACGAAAAAATGTGCATGTTCACAAGATATGTGTCTACATCCAAAAAGTTAGGTCCAAAATCAAATGACACTATTCATTTTGTATTTGTCATTTTTTGTATTGACACTATTCATTTTGGATTTGTCCTTTTTGTTTCTCGATTTTTCTTTCTAATTTTGGTCTGTAATTTTTTGAAGTTGTAGACACATACATTTACATTGTGAACACTCACACTTTTTCACATAAATTTTTGAAACAGATTTTTTTTAACGGTAGCACTTAAATAGGTGGTAGCACTAGATATTCTCTCAACGTCGAGGGTTCTAGGATCAAGTCCTTTGGGAGCATGTCTCTTATTGTTCCGTCCTCGAGAAAGGCGATAAGGGCATTTATGGCAAAAAGGTGTTTTGGTACATGGGCACCAATGATACCGGTTTTCCAAAAAAGGAAAATCACATTTTTTGTGTTTCAATTTTTTTTCTAGAAAACAATATAGCATACATATACACATTATCTATGTATGCACCAAATTTATTTTTGAAATACGTTGTTTTTAGACTACACAAAAAAGACAAATTCGAGATAGAATACGGGATTTTTTTACTACTTTATAGATCCACAAATTTATTTCTGTAGCTTGAAATAAATAGTATTTTCACCCACAAACTTTTCACAAATCTATACCATATATACATATGTATATTCACGTTAAAAATTGTAATTTTTTGAATTTAAAAGTACCATTTTAAAAAAAGTTCAAAACCGGGATCACTTGTTTCAAGGTGCACCAAATCCTCCCTTGCGATTTAACCCTCTATACGGTCTTTTATGATTTAGCGCTTTAAATTTTAAAATTTGTAAGATAATATCAAGAAGGGCATTTATTTGTGGACATAGTGAGTAGACCGAATATCATGCTGAGCATGTGTGTAGGTGTGTAAGATTTTATTCCGCTTGTATGGGACATTCATTTGATGGCGAGTCACTTATTCTGGTTATTATACACCAAATTTAGGATTTTGGTTTTCGAAGGGTTTAAGTTTCAAACTTGTTTTTGAAGGATTGGTCAAAGATAAGGTGGACCACAAGTATACATGTGCCTCTTATCAATTCCCTGAAGATCCGTTGGTGAGTTGGAAAATGGTTATACAGCATTTGAAAAAGCTGAATTTGTTTTGTGGTTTTGTAACTTTTACGGATCTGGTATGGATATTTTTCGCCCAAAACTGAAAGTAGCGTTTATTTTACATTATATTCCATCTGTTTCAAAATATAAGGCACGCTATTTTTATTTTGATATTTGTATTTAATTTTGATCACTAATATACAATAAATTATATGGATAGAGAATGTACAAATGGTACTTTTATCGATACATTACAATTACAAATTATGATCAAAACTATATGTCGTTAACCAACAAAATTTGAAGACGCCTTTCTTATTTTGGACGGAGAGAGCCTCTGATCGAAAATGGTTGACACAAATTTGTCCAAACAAACATTTCTGAACGGAGGGTATTCTCTAGCCCTAAAATGATACGAGGATCCTGAGTTTCCCCGAGATAATTCTTGCATTTCCGTTTCTGGGTTTCCTCAATTGAATTTCCGTTTCCCTCTTCACGGAAACCGTTCCCGCACCCCCAAACTTGGAAAACCACCCTCCATGCACCCGGTCCATACACCCCACCTCACAAACCGCCTCCTCCTCTGTCCTCACCGCCGCCGCTTCCCGTATCCCTACACCAACGACAGAACCGTCCCCAAAATTCAGCATTTCATTTTATTTTAGAATTTTTCGACATTTTATTTTAGAATTTTTCGACATTTTAAAATATGTTTTTCAAATACCGGGTGCATATGCACCCGGGTGCCAAAGTGAATTTCTGCTTATAGGTGGTCTATACCCCAAATTTAGGAGTTTGGTTTCCCAAGGGTTTAAGTTTCAAACTAGTTTTTGGATTCGGATTTGATCCGAAATAAGGCGGACCACAAGTATACATCTGCCTCTTGCCAATTCCTCGGAAGATCCGTTGGTGAGTTGGAAAATGGGTATACCGTATTTGGGAAAGCTGAATATTTTTTGTGGTTTTGCAAAACCACAAAATATTTTTGTGGTTATTTTATATTATACTCCTTCCATTTCAAAATATAAGACGCGCTATTTTTATCCTGATCTTTGATACTTTACTTTGACCACTAATATATACTAAAATATATGAGTTAATTGCACCACGGGTCACACAACTCGTCCGCTATGTGCACTTTGGTCACACATCTAAAAAACGTGCATAACGGGTCACACATCTCACATGTAGGTGCACTTTGGTCACAAACCGTACTTGTCAGTCCGTTTTGGACGGTAAATTTTCAGAAAACCCCCTGAAGTAATATTAATTTTACAAAATGGTCCTCCTAATTTTACAAAATGGTCCTCCTAATTTTTTTAATTTTACAAAATGGTCCTCCTAATATTACTCCAGGTTTTTTTTTGAAAATTTACCGTCTAAAACGGACTGACAGGTACGGTTTGTGACCAAAGTGCACCTACATGTGAGATGTGTGACCCGTTATGCACGTTTTTGAGATGTGTGACCAAAGTGCACATAGCGGACGAGTTGTGTGACCCGTGGTGCAATTAACTCAAAATATATGGATTGAGAATGTATAAATGATACTGTTGAATTCTTCCGGATCCATGGCAGGGATGGAACGCTACTTCTCCGCGGACGTGCTGGCGGACATCCTGCGGCGGCTGCCGCCGAGCTGCCGGCGACGGGTCCGCCTCGTCTGCCGGCACTGGCGCGACGTCGTCAACAAGCGCACCACCGAGATGCGGAGCCGCGCCAAGCCCCTCATCTGGGACGACGCTGGTGTGGCCTACGTCGTCGACGACCTCTCGTCGCCGGGGTCCTACAGAGTGTTGTGGAGGACAATCAGCGTCATCGATAATTGGCGGGGCGATCGGCGCACCTGCCATCTGGTCGGCGCTTGCAACGGCCTGCTCTGTGTTTGTGACAACGCGGAGCGGGCCGGCGGCTCCCTCACGGTGTCCAACCCGGCCACCGGCGAGACGCTCCCCGTCCCGCCACTACCATGCGCCGGCCTGTTCGTGGGGTGCCACTTCGACAAGGTGAAGTGGGACGAGGCGTACAACTTCGTGTACCATCCGTGACCGGAAAGTACAAGGTGGTGCACGTCCCGTGGAGCTACGACAGGCTCTTCGACTTTGAGACCGTCCAGATGATCACGCTGGGGGAGACGACATGGCGGGAGGTGCCGGCCCCCGCCGGTGGCGCGAGGTGCGACATCTCCGCCGGAATAATCACCATCGACGGCGTGACGCACTGGGTAAAGGTGGGCGGCGCCACCAGGATCGTGTCGTTTGATATTGGCACCGAATGTTTCGCGTCCACAACTACGTCGTTGCCCGGGCAATTTGACAGGTCGGACAAGCATAGCAGCTACCACCTGACGGAGGTGCACGGGAGGCTAGGCTTCGTCGTCTTGCCTGAGTTGTGGGTTCTGGAGCAAGGGCGGCGGTGGAGCCGCCGGTACAGGCTCGAGGAAGGTATCCCGCGGCCACATTTCGTCTACGGCGATTGTGTCCTGACGTGGATCGACAATTACATTCAGACGAGTTACGCGAGGATCGACAATTCAGGGTTTTACGCACACCGGCCAAAAAGCACCCCACCATCGGGCTGGAGGCTAGAATGCCACGGCGTGGAGCGGGTCGGGAACCGGGATCATGGGACGCTTGTCGCCAGGATGAAGGGCAACCGCGAGCGCTTCCGGACGATAGCCTACGTCGAGACCATGGAGCCGCCCAGTGTCTACATGCACTGATCCGTACTACTGTAGTATCCAGCAAAGACTTATTTATTTTTTTATTTCGTCGACTGCTTTGTGACCAAGGTCATCTAGACTGATTCTCTTTTGTAAAAGAGCCGGTAGGCGTCTCAACCAATGCGTGTGCGGATGCAATGGGTTTGCATCTGTGGATTGTGAATTTCTGGATGCTAAGGCACCACTACCCTTTCGGTATTCGTTTGATTTGCGTAAAAAATAATCCGAAGTCGCCCCCGATGTTTTTAGATTAAGGGAAAAATATATACGAAGGGGCATCGGGAGGCGGCACCATGGTGGCCACGCGGCCATGTGGCGCGCCAATGGGGCTGCCTGCGCCGGCCACACGACTGCACCCAGGGGTCCAACTTCTGATTTTTCTCCAATTTTTCTGATCGCTGGAAATTGGGTAACTTTTCGGATGCTTTTACTCATGATTCCTGTCTTATGGTGTTTCCCCTCTTAACTGTAAAACATACAATATAAAATAAAACAACATTAGAATTACATTCTAAATAAAACATATCAGTAATTATAATCAAATTACAGTAGAAAACAGTGATGTAAAATGTACGTATCACCCATCAAGGGGGGTGCCGCCCCACTTTTCTTGGTGTCCAAGCAAAGGGGGCGGCGCCTAGGGGAGGCCGCGGTGGCCAGAGGGTAGTTGGTCTCATGAAACTGAAGCACAACTTTTTTTAGATTTATAACATTCACCACTAGAGATGGAACTCAAGTACGTCTCTAGACGGATATCTAGTTGGGTAATTGTCGGATAGGAGTGAGTTTAGGAGTTAAGCTTATTGGTCTGTACAACTTTTAACCTATGACGTTCAAGAATCCCTGCTGCTGGCTCGCCTCTAGAAGCTCCCCAATCCCCACTGTCGGGAATATTATCCCCGGTAACTACAAACACAGGGAATCTTCCGGGTTCCCCCTCCGAGCCGGTCGCCCAGAACCGGCTGCCGGTCGCCCGCCTCGCTGGCGCCTTGGATCCCTTTCGTAGGCGTCCAAGGACTAGAAGACAAGAGAAGCGTAGACCCAGTCTGCTCCGAGCCTCCGAAGTCAAAGACAGCGACAGCTGCCGCGCGCCGTACCACGCGGTCTGAGATCATCGCGCATGCTGGCGCGGCCTCCCACCATGGCCACGTCCTCACCGGCGGCCTGTCTCCGCTACTAGACGCCGGGTAGCCGCCTCTGTAACCGGCTGCTCTGCCTATATAAGGAGGGCCGGATCCCACGTAGCAAGGGTTGGATCCCAGTTCACCCCAGAGACTTACCTCATCTCCGAGCAAGAGGAGAACACTCGATACAGCTCCAGGAGCACCATTGTAACACCTTGTGACCAAGATATACCACGGCTAGGCAGGAGTAGGGGTCTTACCTCCTCACGAGGGCCCTGAACCTGGGTACGTCTCGGTGTTAGCCTTGCTCGTATCCGATCCCGTGCACACGCCGTCGCACGCCACCTAAGTCCCCACGCAAGAAGTCACCCTCCGTGACATATGCCGTGGACAATACCACGACACCCACCGACCTGGACCTGCCGTGCTACACCAAGACTCCACGAAGATCTCCTTGCTATAGACTATATTGAAGGAAGTCTACAAGATCAAGACTTAACGTACAAGTCAAGACAGAAACCCTAAGCGCATGAAGGATCGGACACCACCTCTACCTATATACATATTGAAGGCTCTACATCAAGACCTCCACATTCAATACACGCCGAAACTTTGCCCGAACCTCTATGTAAAACCCTAGACCAAGATCTACATCAAGACCTCCACATTCATTACACATCAAGTGTCTGTATATCAACCTTACACATCAAGTGTTCATATATCAACCTTACACATCAAGTGTCAGTATCAACCTTACACAAAAGCTCCGCCTCGTATCTAACGGTGAGCTGCGCCTGCGCTGCCGCATTTTCAGAGCAGGAGATGGAAACGCGGGGGGGGGGGGGGGGGGGGGGGGGGGGGGGGTTAGTACCTTTCTCTACGCCCACGGAAGGGGGGTGGGGGGAACGCCCTCCTCACCCCTGGTGGCGTCGCCAATGTATATGTCCATATACCGTATATAGATACAATATACCGTAACCTTTTGCACATCGATATCTCCTTTTTCTTCTTAGGGCAACATCAAGATCTAATGCATGGATGAGGGGACGACAGACCTCGGTGGATCACTGAGCCTCCTGTGCCTGGGCCTGGTTGTTCCAGAAGCAGAAATACCAGATGGTGAAGGCGATGCCGAATACGGTTGTGAGGCCCAGGATGAGGACGAGGGTGGCGAGCGGGTTTGACAGATCGAAGGAGAACGTAACGCCAGGAGGGTTGAAGGCCACGGCCCCGGCCCCACAGGCCTTGGGTTTGGACATGTGCCCCTGGGAGATCGTCGTGCGCGCTCCGAGCAAGGCCGCCGTGGTGGCGAGCATGAAGATGACGAAGAAGCCGAGCTTGGTCACCATCGGTGTTACCTCTAGGCTGTAGTGCTCCTGCTCTCTCTCTTTCTTCTTGTTTTACTGAGTGATGAAGCTGCTATGCGCGAGTTGCTTGATCGATGTATCATGTACATGCTGGTATATATACATGGGGCGAAGTGTTGCATCGATCTGCGCGGGTGCGGCGGCGCATCAATGCAGCTGGTGGCTGTGTGTAGGGATGTAAACGGATCGGATATTGTCTCTATCATATCCTTTACCATATTCTTTCCTCGGATTGGGATCAGATCGGATAATGAACGGTTATGGATTCGGTCGCGGATATATATGATTACGGATTCGGAATTGAAACGGAGCGGATTCGGGATGGAAATAAAATTAATTGGATCGGTACGCGCATATGTACATCGTCAACCCATATCCTATACCATATATGGGTGTTCAGTTCAGAATCGGATATCCTTATATCGTATCCTATACCATATCCGGGGGGGCGGGGGGCAACACCCCTCCTCGCCCTGGTGGCGCCGCCACTGTATATGTCCATATACCATATATAGATACAATATACCATAACCTTTGCACATCGATATCTCCTTTTTATTCTTAGGGCAACATCAAGATCTCCTAATGCATGGATGAGGGGACGACATGCCTCGGTGGATCACTGAGCCGCCTGTGCGTGGGCCTGGTTGTTCCAGAAGCAGAAATACCAGATGGTGAAGGCGATGCCGAATACGGTTGCGAGGCCCAGGGTGAGGATGAGGGTGGCGAGCGGGTTTGACAGATCGAAGGAGAACGTAACACCAGGAGGGTTGACGGCCACGGCCCCGGCCCGCAGGTCTTGGGTTTGGACATGCACCCCTGGGAGATCGTCGTGCGCGCTCCGAGCAAGGCCGCCGTGGTGGCGAGCATGAAGAAGAGGAAGAAGCCAAGCTTGGTCGCCATCGATGTTACCTCTAGGCTGTAGTGCTCTTGCTCTCTCTCTCTTTCTTCTTGTTTTGTGATGAAGCTGCTATGCGCGATTTGCTTGATCGATGTATCATGTACTTGCTGGTATATGTACACGGGGCGAAGTGTTGCATCGATCTACGCGGGTGCGGCAGCGCATCAATGCAGCTGATTGCTGTGTGTAGGGATGTAAACGGATCGGATCGGATTTTGTCTCTACCATATCCTTTACCATATTCTTTCCTCGGATTCGGATCGGATCGCATAATGAACGGTTATGGATTCGGTCGCGGATATATATGATCACGGATTCGGAACGGTAACATAGGGGATTCGGGGCGGAAATAAAATTAATCGGATCGGTACGCACATATGTACATCGTCAGCCCATATCCTATACCCTATTCGGGTGTTCAGTTCGGAATCGGATATCCATATCCGTCGGATTCATTGAAACCGGATATGGATTCTTTAAAACGGGGCGAAGTGTTGCATCGATCTACGCGGGTGCGGCAGCACATCAATGCAGCTGATTGCTGTGTGTAGGGATGTAAATGGATCGGATCGGATCGGATTTTGTCTCTACCATATCCTTTACCATATTCTTTCCTCGGATTCAGATCGGATCGCATAATGAACGGTTATGGATTCGGTCGCGGATATATATGATCATGGATTCGGAACGGTAACAGAGGGGATTCGGGGCGGAAATGAAATCAATCGGATCGGTACGCACATATGTACATCGTCAACCCATATCCTATACCCTATTCGGGTGTTTAGTTCGGAATCTGATATCCTTATCCGTCGGATTCATTGAAACCGGATATGGATTCTTTAAAACGGATTTGGCGGCAGATTCGGTGCGGAAATTATCCTATCTGTTTACATCCCTTGCTGTGTGTAGCGCACTTATCGATCATGTTACGTCGTCCATCGTAATTATAGAAGTATTAGGCCTGGCCACGTCCTCACACAGGAGCCTCCTTTTGACTGCGCAAACATGCTTTTCTAAATTTGCGACACATCTGGAACTGATCTGCGAGTCACAATGGCCGACTCTCATATATTTGTCCAAGATAGGATCGGAGATGAACACTCAACCACACCGCACTATCGAGAGGCATGCAATATGTCTGAATATTTTTGTGTTGCGCAATATGTCTGAAGAAATACCACTGACCGTGCCAACATTTCTGTAGTGGATATATGGCCCCGGAATACATTGTCCACGGGCAGCTGACAGAGAAGGCGGACATCTACAGCTACGGCGTGCTGGTCCTCGAGATCATCACCGGCCGGAAGAACCATAACTCGGTCGCGTCATCGGCCGAGGGGCTTTCCCTCATGTCACTGGTACATTTCCTCACATTTCACTCTGTTTGTCAAGTACTACTAGTGTACTGTAGCATTTCAGACAACCTGATGAATCTATCACTGCTACTGACATTCATCCATCCATCTTCAGATATGGAAGCACTACAACGCAGGCACCATGATGGAGCTCCTGGACCCGAACCTCCGGGAGAAATGCTCGGAGAGGGAGGCTCTCAAGGTGTTTCATGTCGGGCTACTGTGCGCGCAGGCATCGCCTAACCTTAGACCCCCGATGTGGAAGGTGGTGGAGATGCTGGGAAGCAGGGACAGGGTGCTGCCACGGCCAACGGAGCCTCCCTTCATCGACGTGAAGGGGTCGAACGCGATGAGTGATGGCTCGGGGTCATCGTTTTCGCAGATGACAAACTCCGACAAGTCGCCGTTCTCGACGAACCAGTTGTCAGTGAGTGGAGTGGAGGCGAGGTGATTAACAGGGTGTGAAGGGTCATCTTAACTTTTCTTTATTGCTTGTGTTAGAATGATGTCGAGGTACTAACTGTGAGTTTTCTGATCACATGATCCTGCTTGTAAGATGTAAGCTAGCATAGAGAGAAATGTCGATTTTGTCAAATATTCAGAGAAGTGCAGTCTTCAACTCCTCCGACACTACGAATATGTCAGAGAATTCGCAGAAAACACAACGAACAGCTGATAAAAGTCATCAAGTTGATTTGATTTTGGTCGAGATGGACCGATTGCTTCTGGATAACTTTAGAAACGAGATTTTGTCAATTTTGTCAAATAGTCAAAGAAGTGCAGTCTTCAACTCCTCCAACACTAGGAATATGTCAGAGAATGAATTCACCGAAAACACAACATACAGTTGACAGAAGTCAGAAAGTTGATTTGATTTTGATCGAGATAGACCGATTGCTTCTGGATACCTGTAGAAACAAGATTAAATTACCTTCTTGAAAGGTCAAGACGGGCTTGATGAGGTAATTGTTGAACTGGACCGGCAGCGATCCTGATGGAAATATTGTTGAGCTGCGTGTGGATGTGGTATGGTCGTTGTCGAGTTTTGTTTTCCAAAAATCCAAACTTGTGCTGAGAACGAGTGAAGCATGGCTTAATTGACTCGGCAGTCAGAGAAGGATACTACGCATCAACCATTATCTTTCCTTTTCTTACTCTTCATGTTTCTCATACTGCTACTTTTATGCTGTATTCCCTTTGGAGTAGTATACTAGCCCGTGTACAGTGAGATCACATCAGAAATTTCGATACAAAAACATAGCCAAAAAAGATTAAAAAATTCATGGGACCATGACCGGCAGTCCAGCAATTCTGAATATTCTTAGGTTCCATACAATGTTTTCACATGTCACTTACTTTTCAAATTTTTTGAATAACATCCAACCATTATCATCTCATCTCACTTTATAAATTACTCCCTAAAAAAACATAAAGTACATAATAAAAATTGCACTGGTTTTTTTTTTGACTTTTTTTCGAAAGTGCAAGTTCTTGCTTACTAATTTTCGATTTTAGGTGACTAAGTATTATCAAGCTCTCCCTTGGATAGTAAAGTGTACGCAACTCCGATCCGGTTTGGGCCCTCATGGAGGATTAACTTCATGTTCACTGCCTCTTCCATGACTCCATAAGAATGAATGTGTCATGTGCGTATTGGAGAATGGATACTCAACTATCCACGAAGTGTGGGATAAGACAACCCACTTGACCTCCTCTTTTTCACACGCAATGGCCGTCATGGCTGAGACAATATCAAGCATGATCTAAGACGTGGGGTCCCCTTGTCTAAGACCCTTCAAAATCTGGGTGAGTGCGGGAGTCCGGGGTCTTCGTCAACTTCTCCCCTAGACTAGGTTTTGGGTCGAGTTGAGTTGTCTGGCAGGGTGTTGGTCCTTCTGGACCTGTACATAAAACCTTCTTTTCTATTAATGCATCAAAACACAAGGCTTTTACATTCGCAGAAAAAAAGTTAACATTAGACAGATGCGACAACACCGCTGAATCTGCACCACAACCTCTTTCTTTGAAAGTAATGTAATTATGCCAAAAGCCGATAAAAGGGCGACATTCCTTGTTGAATCAGCTAACATGGCTATTAAGTCACCTTTAACCACGTCCACATTTTCTGTTTAAAATCAGCTGGAAAACATCCGAGCCAGAGCTTTGGTTACATTTCATGTGAACCAGCCTTCCGCACCTCCTCGGTGAAGTGTGTGGTGAGAATATCATTCTCTACAGACGATATTTGCAGAATAACATCAGTCAACTCCTCCATCGAGAAGTTGGTTATGTGGATTTTTAGTTGTTCCTCACCAATGATAGTACCCTCCTCTTGCCCAAGCTGGTAAAATCTTTTTTTTCGATGTTTCCCATTAGGAATCTGATGAAAATATTTGGTACTATTATTCCATTCCAGAACTTAACTATTCCCTCCGCTTTTGTATATAACGCCACTATCTCAAGTTCATATACAAATCCTAAACTGAAGTAAATGAGACTGATACAAATCCTAGACTCAAGTGCAAAGGCTACATAGAGATATATAGACATTAACGAAATGCTCTACATCTTTAATTTTATGACCATATCTTGAATGCGATCCACACAAGAGAAGATATAAGTTCTCCACGGCCGGAAGAAAACTAGGGACCCAAACCACAACCATAATCCAAGAGCAAATCCAGCAATTATTGAGTAGTAGAGATACAAGGTTTCAATTTCTATGTCATGTTTCTTGCTCCGGTCCTGTGTTTCCGTAGTACTGAACCATTGGAACATGTGATACTCAGTGGAGACCCGCAAAGCCCTGAATTGTTCTCGTAGATTGAAGGGTCGTCGAGTGTTTCCAGCTGACTACCAGTTGGTATCTGGCCCGAGAGATGATTGTTAGCAAGATTGAGCGAACTAAGAGACAATAGTTTTGAGATGCTTGAAGGAATAGCACCAGATAACTCATTCCATGAGCAGTCAAGGGATTCAAGCAGTTCCAGATTTCCAATGTTTTCAGGAATACTGCCAGACAGATGGTTTCTTGAAAGGTTCAGAAACCGGAGGCCGTGGAGATTTGCTAACTCGGACGGAATCTCACCAGAGAATGAATTTGCTGATAAGTCGATGCCTGTCATAAGTGCAATCATCCCTTGGAACTGGTAACTCTTCAACTTCCAGTTTACATCAATTCGGTCAACATATGTAATCTCTTCATCTAGATGTAAAACTTCATGGTGGACCGATGTACTCAAGTTGAATTCTGTTTGTGGTTTCATCATGGATGTCAAATTGGCAAGCAAACCGTGTATGGGACCTGTGAAATCGTTGCTAGCTAGGTCGAGTAGTTGGAGATGGGAGAGCTGTGATAATTTCCCAGGAATACTTCCATAAACAAGTTGAATCGTAGCCGGAGAATCCTTAAGGAAGGAAGACTTGGACCTATCCATGATGGAAGTTGGCCTGAAAAGTAATTTTCACCGATATCAAGGACAACAAGTTTCTTAGAGTTCTTTAATATAGTGGGAATCCACCTGTGAATTTGTTATTTGCCAAGTGCAATGATTCCATATATGATATATTAGCGGACCCATTTGACTGAAAATCCCCAGTGAGAGCATTGCTTGACAGATCTAGGAATAACAGATTCTGCAAGTCCACAGACAGTTAGGGACTCACCCGCCAGTTGGTTGCTAGACAGATCCAAGATTTCCAGTGAAGTGATTTGGCAAAATGTCTGAGGGAAGCTTCCCACAAAATTGTTGTTGCCAAAGGCAGCCGAGACCAGTTTTTTACTGCCAATGCTTGGTATTGTACCAGTGAACTTATTGTTACTGAAGTCAAGATCATACAGATCCCTGAGCGATGAAATTGTGGCAGGTAGCTCACCCTCCAACTTGTTATCTGAGGTCAAGGGATTGTAGTGATGACATACTACCAACTTCATGGGGCAAAAAGCCAGTGAGGTCATTGAAGGACAAAATCATGACGACAAGTAGCTTCAGGTTTCCAAAAGATGGAGGAATCCTTCCATAGCGAGTTCTTCTCCAAGTCCAACATCTCAAGACCCACCAAGCTGCCGATCTCAACTGGAATTACACCCGTAAGATTGTTGGTGTGAAGCGACAAGAGTCGCAGCTTGGTTGCTTTGCCTATCTCCCATGGTATGCTTCCGGTGAACGAATTATAGTGTAGGGCGAACATAGTTACCTCGGGCCAATGGGTGAGCAGGTCAGGTGGAATCAAACCGGAGAGATTGTTTCTTGACAAGTAGAACTCCCTCATCTTGGTCATTCCAGCAAAAGACGGTGGCAGTCCGCCGGAGAGGTTGTTCCTGGACAGGTCCAAGAAGGTGAGATCTCCCAGGAAACCCAGCTCCGTTGGAATCGTACCGACGAGCTGCACAGCCTGGAAGTCCAACCGCTGCAGCGCGCTGAGCTTGGCGAGAGACCCCGGGATCGGCCCACCTAGCAGGTTGTTGCGAAGGACAAGAACTTGCAGGCCGTGCAGCGTCCCGAGTGCTGCCAGAATGCCGCCGATTAGGTTGTTGCTCGAAAGGTCGAGCGAGGTGAGAGTGGTCAGGAGGGAGACGTTGGCAGGGATGGCGCCCATGAGATGGTTGCCGCTGATGTTGAGACTTGTGAGGGCCGTGAACGCAGCAAAATCAAAGGCGTCCAGCGTGCCCGCGATGCCGGCTCCGGGAACCACAAGCTCCGCGATGTGGCCAGCCGCGTTGCACTTGATGCCAGACCAAGAACTGCAGGTGGAGCTGGCCAGTGACCATGACGAGAGCGGAGAAAGGCCGTTGGCGCCGGAGAACATCAAAGTGGACTTCCATGTCAAAAGCGCTTTGGCTTCAGCTTCAGCTTCGCTTCGTGGAGAGAAGGCACCGCCCCATATCAGTAGCAGGAACAAGATCAGGAGACAAACTTTGGTGTTCCTTACTATGGATTCCATGGCATCAGCTTTAGTTTGGGGAGCTATACGAGTAACTCGATGGGTAATTTGATCCTTTATAACTGCATCTCATTCAGATGGATCTGCGACAATTACTCTGATAAGTAAATCTTCATATGAGGGGAAATGGTTGAGCCACATATCTGCATGTAGTCTGGTCGTTGTCCATCTTTTTTGTTTTGGGCAAGTTCAAACTTGCTGCTGAGAACGAAAGTCTAACTTTGGATTAATTGATCCAGCCGTTCAAGATGGAGACGGTTCAACAACCAGCTGTAAACGTGGCAGGTGACCACGGTGAGATCGATTAGCATTTATAGAGACGAGCGAAATACGGGCACGCAGGAACTCAAAATTCTTTCCTGATCGCGATGTGGTCCAGTTCTACACATGGAAGCATTAGACAAAGTGCTCCTAAAGTCAATGCCTTCATCTTCGCTACGATCTCTGTCGACGGATAACAGCACATTAAGTCGGAAAGTTCATTTGGAGGACGAGCTCCATGCGAGCCCGTTTTTTGAAAAAAATAAAATCAATATTTTAAGTTTCTAAAAATGCTGAAAAAAATCCCAGACGTTCACAATGACCTATTCTACGAGTATGTAAATTTGCAACCCGTAATAGTTTGTATTCTGTCCTACACAAAAAAAAAAACAAATCCTAACAAATCTGAAATTTTCAAATTACATCTCAGATCCAGAATTTTGTTATTTTTGCACAAACCACAATACACAATATTTCGCATTGGTATTTTGCACGATGGTAGACATAATCATGGTCTACTTTAGGATTTTTTCATATTTTTTGGAAACTTAAAAATATCGTTTTTGATTTTTCAAAAAAAAAAGCTCCGTGGAGTCGTCCTCCAAATCACCTCTCTCCACATTAAGTGCCTCGCCTGTTGCGTGGTAGCAGCTGGTTGTGCCGTCTCAAACTGGTCTATGCAAGAGCAAGCAATACTAATGAAAGCATTTATCCCTGTTTAAATTAGAGCAGAGTTGAATTTTAGATGAACAATAAATAATGATTAAATGATCTTGGTTTCTAGGAGTGTGAAAAAAAGGGTTTGACCACAACCCGTCCAAACCGGCAGTTCAAAATTGGTACTAGCTTTGCCGCTCCAATCTACAACCTGAAGAAAAATGAACTACAGAACTGGTAGTCAGTTTTCATGGTTTTTTTTTGGTTTCACAAACGACCAATTGTGTTCATAGACATATTAAAAAGAGAAGAATGTACTCCTAGATAGATTATTGAGACCCTAGGCTAGAATATATGAGCATAAAACCTCAAAATTCACAGGGAAGACTTCTGTTGAACAATGGTATCACAAACACTGCTAATAAATTTGTCATGAATCTGAGCCGCAGACATGGACACAGCAATTACACACATCTTTCTGCAAATGAAAGGAATTGATCTTTGCCTCTAGACTCAAAAGTGTCAGGGATAACACATACATCTTTATAGACGAGGGGAACATAGTTAAATACAAGAACATAAGCTAGTCGCGAAGATTCATCAATGGAAGCGTTTTCATGGGGATAATTTTGCAGTATCATTAGCTTCGGATAAGATAACGAATGATGCGTCATGCCGGCATCTTAGCAAGTTCTAAGTGGTAGCCTAATTCCATAATATCACTTGCAGAGAAGTGTTACTTGAACTAAGCCTAGTTGTGTGATATCACCTGTGCACAATGGATAACTTGAATAAAACTTAACTCTGTAATACGATCTGCGCACAACTGTAGCTTGAACCACTGTCAAATTCAGTAACCATCTAGTAACTGCCTCATGCTAAAGCAGCTAGTGGAGTAAAAAACTGAACTAAAATCAAATTACTTTAAGTACATGCAAGGCCCTCTACCCATTCAATCGGAGTGAACAAACAATTACTTTAAGTACTTGCAGGTTTGCTAGTTGCGAGGGGAAATAGTGCAGAGCTACCACAAAACGAATCCATAAGTACATAAGTTTAGGAATAATTTAAGGGAAATGTCCAAACATTTCTAAATCCACAAAAGTAGAAGTGGTTACTTCAATAGACAAACCAATCCTCGATTCAGTAATATCTATATTGGTAATAGGCACCATGAAGTACCTATACTAACCTGAAGGTTGCGTCAACAGTGAAGGTAGCTTGGGCAGCATTGCCGACCAGTAGCTACCGATGCGGTTGTGGGCCTGTGACAACGACGAGAGGAGCAATTACGAGACCAGCTAGCGCAACACGGCGGCGGCTGCACCCGGCCTCGCGAGGACCTCACCCCCACCAACGGCTCATCGTCCCCATCTGAACCCTCTCCTCGGACTGTACCTTCCTGGCCTACACCACCTGCTCGGCTAGATCCAATTTGGCAATGATTCGGGCGTAATCGCGACTAGTGCAGTCGGTGGAGATTGGAGAACGGGGCGGTGAGCGCAGTAGCAAGGAGAGGAGACGACGGATCGGAATTCCGATGCGGCGAACCTAGCTGAGCGACGGCGGATAGCGGGCCGGCGGGGAACGACGGCGCAGGAATGGGGAAGTGGTGGTATTTACTTGTACTTAATAATTTTCTTTTGGGAGGGCTTTTCTTTTTTCTCGGCTGCTTTTTTTCTGCAACCAGTGATCGCTGACGGAGAAAGTATCAGTGCTACCAAATATGGCAATTTTACCCATGGGTACGGGTACCCGCGGATACCGTACCCGCATGGGTAGGGTATGGGTACAATTTTATATCCGTGGGTAGCACCCGTACCCTACCCGTTTAAGTCGTGGGTAGGGTACGGGTATAACCTCGTACCCATGGGTATAACTATACCCTGCCCGTTTATATACCTTACTTGTGGAGGTCCAACATTTAGTCTCATGAGATTATGAACCTATGTGAAGTTATCATCAATTATCAATTTGAGTTGACATAATTATCATGTACTCAAATATATGTTATGGTAGATTATCTAGAACCTGTGCTCTGATACCACAAAAACTGTCACGCCCGGCTAGCGGAGAAATAATCGCGACAGTCCGCCGTATACTTATAAAATAAAAATACCTCATAAGCATACAAGGCGTAAGTAGTACTTCTCTAAAATTAAGAGCACAAGACAACACCAGGTTCCATTTATTCATGAGTACATCATATCTTACAAAAGAAATAGGTAGACTAGAAGGAACACTATTCCATTGTACTAGGCATGCGAGAAAGGCATCCCTCCATTTATTCATGTCTAAGTAAAACCGTAGCTCCAACACCCTGCCTAGATGTCTACTGATTTTCTAGGACCTCCATTGCTTCCCCATCACAATCATGTTCCTTAAGCACTGCACATACCAGAGGAAAGAAATTGGCCGTGAGTATGTGGAACATACTCAGCAAGGATAAAAGAATAATTAATTAAATGACAGTTAACAATTTCCATAAACATGTTAGTAAAGCTGATATACATGAAATTAAATACTAGAAATTTAATCAGCGGTGCGACAATACAAATAAAAGTAAACACCACAAGCACACAAATGACCGTCGTAATCTCCACCAATGGAAGTACCCATCTCCGAGAATCACGACGCCGAGTCCCCTACTTGTGTGAGGCACATCCATCCCACACTAGTACCGGTTTTCAACCGCATACCGTTATTTCAGGTATCGACCGCCTCGGGCTTGGTACACCATACATACCATGATCACGACGGTGTCATTCACAAACAAATCATGCATAGCATTCAACATCACAAAGTACACTTCACATCACAAATATTCACAAACCATTACGTTTATATCACATGTAACATATAAGGACATTTTATGTTGTTCAATCAGGATTATATATCTTAGGGATTATTTGCAGAAGAAACTGGTATGCATAGCCTTGCCTTTGATTATTTTCTCCGATCGACTTGGCTTCAACCTGGTCGGTTTGCATAGAATTCATTAGTTGAATCAGTCCAATCAGTCCTTATTTCATGCATGGTACTAGCAGCAGGGTGAGGTATACACATGAGGCGTGAGTAGCTAGCTATACTACTATTCTGGCAACATGGATCGTGGATTTGACTACTCCTCTATGCATGCAAACAAGATCTTCTCACTGTACGCATGCGATGCACACCAAATATTACTAGCTTTACTAGTTTACTATTGCAAGAAAGTATGGGGATTAATTGATCTGTCCATTTACTAATTAGCACCAAGTTGTACTAGTTGTCTTCCATGGTTCTGCATGTAAATTTGGTAGTAATTACTGGCACTGATTTAATGGACATAAGATGCGTCAGCTCCTGGATATATTAGTACTAGGCTAATCCATTCCTCTTGACACTTCTAGTAATTTCCCTACTTCTCATGCAAGATCGTATCAAGAAGCAGCAAGAATCCTACTCCAGTTCATGAACAAACAACAAATCTAGGAGAGGAAGGAGCCTACAACAGCTAGAGAAAAGAACAACAACTAGATACTAGTATGCTTAAGGCAAGACCGAGGAATGGGTCCAGCAACTGCCGTACCTCTATCTTGTCTGCCAACTCGTCAAATCGTACTAGAGTCTACCGATGGAAACTAGGCGTAGCTTGCACTGTGAACTGTGGAGTGAGGCAGCGTGGGGTGGCCGAGAGGCTATTTATAGCTGGGGAACGCAGACGAGAGATGGACATCTGTCCAGTTAGGGATAAGGAAAAGCGGTGGATTAGATCGACCTTCCCCGGTCAGCTTACTCTAAGATATTTATCCAGTAGCAGCTTCTAGTCCGAGATATTTAGAGGTTACTTGAGCGTTACTTCTTCCTTTTTATTTCAACCTAGATTTATGTGTAAACTGCACTTTTGCTACATAACAAGTGCACAAATATTTAGTGTTAAGGTTCAATTATTATTATTATTATTTTCGGATATTACATGCTCTTTCACGTTTTGCTACAGATAATTTGGGATTTGTTTCATATGTTGTTGGTTTTTGCTACATGACATTGTTCAAAGTGCTACAATATTTTTTTGCTACACGATCATAAATTTACAAATCTGAATTTTTTTGCTACACACGGTGCTACATGTCACCAAAAAATGTTGTGTTTGACCTTTTTTTGCTACATTTATCGAACGCAGCATTTTTTGAATTATTTTTGCTACATCCAATGTTGCATACACATACACAAAGTGCTACACGCAAAATATTTTTTCTACATAGATCGGACGCGCGAGATGGTACAAACCGACTGACGCCTAGCGCTGGCCAATTAATTTCCGTTTCCCTCTCCACGGAAAACGTCCTCGCAACACCGCCCTCCGTGCACCCGGTCCATACATGATACACCCCCACCTCACGATTTTTTTTAAATAATATTTTTTTAAACTGAAATTCGGGAAATAGCACGCGTTTTGAAAATATTTGAGTTTTAGCGCGGCGTCGGCAATGGCCACGCCGAAAGCAACCTGTTTCGGCACCGGCTACGCCGAAACAAGGTTTCGGCACGGGCCAAGCCGAAAGCAGGCTGCTTTCGGCACGAGCAACGCCGAAAGCCAGGTGATCTGCATGCGTTCCTGACTTTCGCGTAACGGCGGGGCCGACAGGCGTGTTTCGGCTCGGGCCGTGCCAAAAGTCGCATTTCACATTTTTTTTTTGTTTTTCCGAGTGTTGGCCATATTCCCGCTCATATTTCCCGCCACCGGTAATGTTTCCATTATTTTCCCGCTCATATTTCCCGGCACCGCGCATAATTTTGTTTTGTCGAGTACATTTGTTTCACGGTAATTTGTTCCCGCATTTTTTCTCCTGCCATTTTGCTCCCGCCATTATTTTCCCACCACCGGTGCTCTCGCGTGCCCTGTTCTCCCGCCACCGTTTCCCGCCATTTCTTCCCTTCCCTTCCTATAAAATCCCCTCCTCACTGAGCTCCCTAAGCAGTCCAGTGTATACACTAGAAAATGTCGATTCCCACCCCAGGTTGGCCCATGGATCGTAGTTGGGTAAGAGATATGTCCGAGCGTCTCTTGTTGTGTGCGGTCGAGTTGAGGGTAGACGGTAAGGAAGTTCCATGGGAGGAGCTCATCAGTAGTGACAGTCTTCTCACTGAGGTTGGAGCGGCATTACGACGACATAGCTGGCCAAACAGGTACCCCCAGGAAATACGGAAAGAACTTCTCAGGTTGCTTGATAGGTACGACAAGAAAGTTGTTAGTGGAAAATTTAGGAATGAAGCAGACCGTATGTGGTTTGCAAAAAATCCACATACGTGGATAGACGAGAGCGAGGACGAAGACGATATCTTCATGCCGAGTGGCGCATTATCGTCGAAAGGCAAGAGTGATGCATCGGCGAAGGGTAAGAGTGTTGCACCTTCTTCAAGGAGCAAGACTGCTTCATCCTCCAGGAGCAAGAGTGTTGCATCGTCGAAGAGCAAGACTGATGTTGGAGGCTGCGTCGACGGTAGATGACTTCATGTAGTTAGGTGTAGTATTTAATTTCAGTATTAGTAGTTAATTTCAGAATGCCGATGTATCTTAATTTCCCATTGTAACAGACAAGATCTTTCTATTATTAATCTAAATTAATGTCTGAACCAAATGTAGGTAGATAGTAATATGTGTCATACATAGTATTACATCGAACGATACAACGAGATGTCTCATACATATAAATATGGTCCCGTGAATGGAAACATGTCTCATACATAGATAGTAGTATCAGTCATCTCTGTGAGCACGAGTGCGCGGCTGCCTCCGTGGTCGAGGCCCGGTAGGTGACAAGCGTGCTGGAGCGCGGTGGTCACGCATCCCTCGGCCTCGCAACGGCTCATCCTCCTGCGTCTCCTGCGTATCAGGCGGCGGTGGAGTATGGTACAACGTCTCGTCCTCCGGATCCATGTGTGAGGAGGAGCCACCCCCACCTGTAAAAGTTACGTCAGTATCATGTGTGGGTGAATAAGGTAAATTTATATGAGTATTAAAAACTACGTACCGAGGTGGCTCTGAAACTGAGTCACCGGCAAAATATATCTACACTGCTAATATTAATCCGAATCAAAATATACAAAATATATATAACCGACAAAATATATCTACACTCCGAATATTAATCCTAATAAAATTATACGATATATCTAACAGACAAAATATAACTACACTGCTAATATTAATCCGAATCAAAATATACAATATATCTAACCGACAAAATATATGTACAATGCTAATATTAATCCTAATAAAATTATACGATATATCTAACGGACGAAATATATCTACACTAATGCAAACAAATATTTATACATCTACCCACAAACTATATTCAAATTTAACCTAAAAATTTTAGGGATTAGGGTTTACCCTTGACGCGTGTCTAGCTCCCGCTGTCCGGCTTCAATCTAGCACCACCAGCACTGCATCAAGCCTCTCCTTGCCCAACAACAGCATGCAACACCACTATCCACCATTGTTGACCACCATTGCTCCACCTCCACACCCCCAAACGCCTCCACAAAGAGCTAACCCATCAACAGATCGGGGATGCCCCAACCCTCCTCTCCTCTATTTCTTGATTCTGTGGGTTTGTAGGGATTTTTTAGGGATAAGATTCGGTGCTATTTTCGTTGGAAACGGAAGAACAGAAGAGGAGAAGGAGCAGCTCGAGCGAAGGAAAAAGAAAGAAGGGGCTGAGCCGGGCGTGGTGTCGTTATCCCCCAGCTTTCGGCGGCGCCCGTGCCGAAAGTGGCTTTCGGCAACGCCCACGCCGAAACCAGGTGGGCCCCGCCTGCCGCCCCGCCTGCGCCCATGCAGATCGTCACGGGCCGTGCCGACACAGAGCTTTCGGCTCCGCCCCTGCCGAAACCGAGCTTTCGGCGTAGCCCGTGCCGAAAGTAGCAGACGCCGCGCTAAAACTCGAATATTTTCAAAACGCATGCTATTTCCCGAATTTCAGTTTAAAAAAATATTATTTAAAAAAAAAATTCCCCACCTCACAATCCGCCTCCGCCTCATTCCACACCGCCGCCGTTTCCCCTCTCCCTACACCCTGCCTACGGCAGTACCCTGCCCAAAATCCGGCGCTGCAGCGGAAGGCCGCCGCCGTCGAACCGATCAGATGGAGGCGCCGCCGCTGACCCCTGGCGCGGCGAAGGAGATCGCGGAGCTCCCCAACGGGCGGGGCACGATCCGGCCGGTGCTGCAGGTGGCGGACGTGCGGCCCGTCAGCGCCAAGGGCGCGGCGGGGGCGCAGCGGTTCCGGATGCTGGTCTCCGACGGCGTCCACTCGCTGCAGTCCATGCTCTCCACCGACCTCAACCACCTCGTCACGGACGGCACCCTCCGCCCCGGCTCCGTCGTCCACCTCCTGGACATCTTGTGCAGCACCATCCAGGGCCGCAGGTATCATACACTCTCCACCCCCGATCCCTCTGTCGATGTCCGCGACAAAGATTAGATCTTGGCATTCTTCTTGTCGATCGGTGGGGGTATTGATTGTTCGTTGCTGTGCCTGGGGTAGGGTACCAGCGTTTGCAGCTGAGATGAGATCTCTGGGTAGTTTCTTGAATCGGGGGTGTAGGGGAATGTAGTTGGGCGTTTG
Organism: Poa pratensis; assembly: GCA_947311845.1. NCBI lineage: Eukaryota > Viridiplantae > Streptophyta > Magnoliopsida > Poales > Poaceae > Poa > Poa pratensis. The sequence goes on along the minus strand of CAMZMU010000036.1, from coordinate 13,144,951 downwards.
CGCGGGTTATGGATTTCAGCCTTCTTCGGCTTGCAGTTAGATAAACTATGTCAGGGTTCACTACTCTACTTAATAATGTTTCGGTCTCACACCCCTGGTGTTGTTGTCGAGGAAGTAATTTCCTTTGTAAACATTTGTAGATTTCAATGTGCAATATCCGTTGTATGGGCTCTAAGAGTACTGTTACAACTTACACCAATGTTTTGGATGCCATCGTAATTTGTTGTTATTTGTTGCATGCAGCCTAGTCTCTGTAGGAAGTGAGTGGGTTGATGAGTTTAACATTGTACGTAGTAGCCTTTAAGTTCAGCTTCGACTGATTGTTCTTTTTATATTCCTATATGTCATTTTACTAGCAGAAGGTATGCCATACAGCCATTACTTCTTTAGTTTTGTGTTTTCATTCGGTCCCAGCAGAATAAGTTATCTTTGGTCTTGATAAGGCTGATAATATGTTGGACTTTTGTGTTTAGTTTCGTGTTATGTCAAATGGATGCTATGAACCTTTTATGTTGCTGTTATGCGTGAAATCTCATTGACTCCGAGAAAGTTGGATTTCCTGATTTTACATGTTGTTTCTTTTTTCGAGTGTACTCACAAGAAGCACTTCGCCTTTATGTTTTAACAAGCTACTAGTGAGAGGAAAGCTCCAGATTCCTTAAATTTTTTTTGAGGAAATACGGGAGTTGTTCTGCCAAATCAATTAAGAGGGTAGAAGTAGTTCGCTACATGCTAGAGAGGGACGAGCTGTTAAATAGAGACAACAGAAAGCTAAAGATACATATTCAGACTACTCCCAAATGTCAGGCTCTATGCCCGTCTCCTCTTCGGCTTCAGTATGGACCATCTCCTGCAACTGTGTGCCCAACATCAGCAAATCATCCTTGATTTGGTCCACTAACTGCATCTCCGAGATAGCGTCCTGCTGGAATAACCTATGGCACCTTTCCTTCCAAATGTTCCATGCTCCATATATTGCAACCAGAAGTTCGTCCTTCGTCAATTTATCAGACATGAATCTCCACCATTCATCCGGTGAAAGGAATTGGTTTTGCTGAATTTTCAGGTCTGGCAGGCCCGTCCACTGTGCTAACATATGCCAAATTCCTCGAGAAAAAGGACAGGACAATATCAAGTGAGCGGCGTCTCACTCTCCTGATCACAAAGTGAGCAACAGTCACCATGGTCAATACCGCGAACAAGAAGCTGATCATCAGTGAGAATTCTTTGCCAAATCCATACATAGCTTGGAAAAATTCTTTTGAGGATAAGCTCTGAGAAACTGTGCTGCATAAGCGGAGCTTGAACTGTACTTTCCAGAAGCTGACAGAGCCCAGGTGATAGTATCTTCCTCCAGCCCGAGATTCACATCCTGCAGTTTTATCCAGAGGGCTGTGTACTCTCGAAGTTGGTTTTCCATTGAAATTCTCTGAAATCCAGTCATCCACCTGTCCTGCGTCAACGCCTACGCCACGGATAAGTTCTTCAACCTAGAGAGCTTGATGTGTAAATTTCCAAGTATTACCTTTGTTGTGTAGGATTTTATCAGCCCATGCCATCATGTTTGCATGTTTGCTGCAGTGGAAAAAAGGTGTCATTATTTCGTGCTAATGCTTATGGCCAGCAATCTTTCATTTTGATTGTTGATTGCCATGTGAAACTAATGAAACCTTTTAGATCACATGCTGTCAGTATCTGAGCTGCTGGACTTCCGTAAGTGTTTGGAACCTTTTGTTCTTCTGGCGGCTAAAAACGGACATAATTCTAAAATATAGGAAATACCATAGGCAGGCTGATTTTTTTTAATTCTAGAGGGGCGTTTTACTATCATATTCTCCAATCTCTTCTTCAATTTGCTCATGTTTTGTAACTACCGTTTAATGAGCTGAGTTTGTTTGTAGAAAATAGTTCTCTGGTCAAACTAACCAGGTTATTGCATATAAGTTTCTAATTAGTCGAGCTGACAATTCTCCTCTCTTGCATTCAGGATCGTTATTGTTTGCAAACTTGATGTTTTGCAAAGTGAGTCTGCCATGATCGGGAAGCCAAAGATTTACGTGAAAACAGTTTACGTGAAGGCCAGGAACCTAATTTACGGGCCAATGCTGTTGCCCCAAAGATGGAGCAGGTTGATAACAATCTGTCATATGGTGGACCCTACAATGGTGTCCACGGCACATTGTACTCTTCTAATGGTCAGACAATCAGATCTGATGGTAGTTCTCATGGTACAATGTCAGAACAAAACACAATGCACACCAATGTTGAGCAGCCAAACCCTCAGCAACCTTTACTGAACTCTCATCAAAACCAAAGGGTTGCAGTTCCTAACACAGCTGGAGGCTTCGGCCGTCCTGACAATATTTATGGGCGTCCTGCACAGCCTTCATATCAGCAGCCACCTCCAGCATATAGAAACAGTGACCCAGTTGCTAAGAAAGAAGTTGTCCGTCGTGTTATCCCGATTTCTGCATTGAACCCATACCAAGGTACATGGACAATAAAGGCCAGAGTGACTGCAAAGACTCATGTCAAGCACTACACCAATGCAGACGGTCCAGGAAAACTCTTCACCTTTGATCTCCTTGATGCACATGGTGGAGAAATTCGTGCAAAATGCTTTAAAGAAGTGGTTGATCAGTTCTATGACCTAATTGAGGTTGATAGGGTGTACTTGATATGTAGAGGGGGGTTGAAACCCGCACAGAAGCAGTATAACCCTTTGAACAATCACTATGAAATCAGTCTGAATGCTACAACATCTGTAGAAGTTTGTTCTGGTGATGACAGTAGCATCCCTAGTCAGCAGTTCAATTTCCGACAAATCAGCGAAATAGCGAACATGGACAAAGCCGCCATGGTAGATTTGCTTGGGGTCGTTACATCAGTTAGCCCTTCTTTTACAGTAATGCGGAAGAATGGTGTGGAAACCCAGAAAAGAGTCCTCCAACTGAAGGATATGTCTGGTTGCAGCGTGGAAACAACCTTTTGGGGTACTTTTTGTGATGTTGAAGGTCAGCAGCTGCAGTTGCTGTGCGATTCTGGTTCGAATCCTATACTGGCCCTGAAAAGTGGCCTTGTTGGTGATTTCAAAGGCAGATCTGTGGGCACAATCAGCTCAAGCTGCTTAAAAATAAATCCGGACTTTGCTGATGCAGAAAGACTGAGGCAATGGTACATAACTGAAGGGAAAAACACTGCTTTCACTTCTTTATCCGTGGGGATGTCAAGCATGGGCCGGACTGATGTCCGAAAAACTGTTGCACAGATCAAGGACGAAGACTTGGGGAGATCAGAGAAGCCCGACTGGATCACTGTTATGGGTGCAATTTCGAACATCAAGACTGACAATTTTTGTTATCCAGCTTGCACCGCAGAGCTTAATGGAACGTGTTGCAATAAAAAGGTCACGAATAATGGCGATGGGATGTGGCACTGCGAGAAATGCGAGCGCAGCTCTCAAAACTGTGAGTATAGGTACATGCTCCAGTGTCAAATCCAGGATCACACCGGGACTACCACGTTTGCGACTGCATTCCAAGAGGCTGGCGAGGAGATACTTGGCCTCGCAGCGCAAGATCTTTTCAGGATAAAACATGAAGAGCAAGATGATGTAAAATTCGCAGGAATCATACAGCGTGCCCGCTATCAGCAGTACGTGCTCAAGCTGAAAGTCAAGGAAGAAACGTATAACGACGAAGCGCGTGTGAAAATCAACATAGTTAAGGCTCAAAAATTGGATGACATGTCGAAAGAGAGTCACGTTCTTCTGGGAGCAATTGACAGCCTTTTGGCGGAGGATGGTTTAGGCTCAACCCCTGCGGTGAATGGTGGTTATGCTATTGACGCTGGATTCACATCCAACAGTACTTATGCCATGAATATGGGTGGCCTAAATCAGTTCGGGCAGCAAGCGAGCTTAGCTGGCGGGATGCCTACTACACGTCTACACCATTAGCAAGACGATATGCACAGACTTGCAGTGTTTGTGGGTCCAATGAGCATAATGTGTACTGCCCTGCAAATAACGGCCATGGATCTGCAGCAGCCAGCAGCAAGCAAGCGCTTCAGTGCTAGTAGTTCCTAGGGCTCTTTGGCAGGCAACGCCAATGCCGGCTCAGACTTGTGCATGTAGTGTAATCAGCCTGGGCACTTGGGTTATCCACTGTTAGTTCTGCGGGTTTCTTATGAAGTTTAGTTATTGTGCTTCCTCAGCACCTTTCTAATTAGGCTAGCAGCTAAAGTTCAAGAAGATCCAATTTGGCTTGCTCTTTGTGATGTCTGGTGTAGATATGATGTGCTTGTTCAAAAGATTATACATGTATCAAAACGTGATGTGTGTTTCATGTCTCTAGAGACTGTCCAGGTCTAGCTACCTCCTACGGCCCTTCAGCTGGTCTGTGCTCCAAGCGTAATCAGCCTGGGCACTTCGCCAGAGACTCTTCTGAACTTTGATGTGCTCGTTTGATTCACTTTGTGTTCTGATCTTGGTGTTGTTTGTACCTGCCGTAGTGCCGTGCACCTTCGGCAGGTGGTAGTCATCTTATCTGCCGGCAGTGGGTATATTGGTGGTGAGGCGACACGCTCGTCGTCGTCAAGCTCGTTCAAAGGAGGGCCTTTGGGCGGCTCTATGTGTGCTTGTTGACGAGCTCTTTGGACGTCGGGAAGACCATGGGCGTTCGTTTCTTTCTGCTTTGCCCACGTTGATGCCTCGCGTTATTCCAAAAAATTAAAAATAACTGGACGGGCTGAATCGGACTTGGCACGTCCTTTTCTTCCTCGCGCAACGCGATTTCAGTTTGCACTCGAACCTGACAACAATCTTGACAGCTACGTTTCCAACGAAAAAAAGCACCTACGACTTGGCAACCAAACTAGACTCGGATCGGATCCGATCCGTTTAAACGGCACGAAAATTGCATCGTCCTGGTGGTGGGAAGAAGCGAAGAAGAAACGGCGGAGCCATGGCAGGGATGGAACGCTACTTCTCCGCGGACGTGCTGGCGGACATCCTGCGGCGGCTGCCGCCGAGCTGCCGGCGACGGGCCCGCCTCGTCTGCCGGCACTGGCGCGACGTCGTCAACAAGCGCACCACCGAGATGCGGAGCCGCGCCAAGCCCCTCATCTGGGACGACGCTGGTGTGGCCTACGTCGTCGACGACCTCTCGTCGCCGGGGTCCTGCAGAGTGTTGTGGAGGACAACGATCAGCGTCATCGATAATTGGCGGGGCGATCGGCCACCTGCCATCTGGTCGGCGCCTGCAACGGCCTGCTCTGTGTTTGTGACAACGCGAGCGGGCCGGCGGCTCCCTGACGGTGGCCAACCCGGCCACCGGCGAGACGCTCCCCGTCCCACCACTACCATGCGCCGGCCTGTTCGTGGGGTGCCACTTCGACAAGGTGAAGTGGGACGAGCGTACAACTTCGCGTACCATCCCGTGACGGAAAGTACAAGGTGGTGCACGTCCCGTGGAGCTACGACAGGCTCTTCGACTTTGAGACCGTGCAGGTGATCACGCTGGGGAGACGACGTGGCGGGAGGTCCGGCCCCCGCCAGTGGCGCGAGGTGCGACGTCTCCGCCGGCATAATCACCATCGACGGCGTGACGCACTGGGTAAAGGTGGGCGGCGCCACTAGGATCGTGTCATTTGATCTTGACACCGAATGTTTCGCTCCACAACCACGTCGCTGCCGGGCAATTGACAGGTCGACAAGCATAGCAGCAGCTACCACCTGACGAGGTGCACGGGAGGCTAGGCTTCGTCATCTTGCCTGATGTGTGGGTTTGGAGCAAGGGCGGCGGTGGCGCCGCCGGTACAGGCTCGAGGAAGGTATCCCGCGGCCACATTTCGTCTACGGCGATTGTGTCCTGACGTGGATCGACAATTACATTCAGACGAGTTACGCGAGGATCGACAATTCAGGGTTTTACGCACACCGGCCAAAAAGCACCCCACCATCGGGCTGGAGGCTAGAATGCCACGGCGTGGAGCGGGTCGGGAACCGGGATCATGGGACGCTTGTCGCCAGGATGAAGGGCAACCGCGACTCCGCGAGCGCTTCCGGACGATGGCCTACGTCGAGACCATAGAGCCGCTCAGTGTTTACATGCACTCATCCGTAGTACTGTAGTATCCAGCAAAGACTTATTTATTTTTGATTTCGTCGACTGCTTTGTGACCAAGGTCATATAGACTGATTTTCTTTTGTAAAAGAGCCGGTAGGCGTCTGAACCAATGCGTGTGTGCGGATGCAATGGGTTTGCGTCTGCGGATTGTGAATTTCTGGCTGCTAAGTCACCACTATCCTTTTGTATTTGTTTGATTTGCGTTAAAAATAATCTGAAGTCGTCCCCGACGTTTTTAGATTAAGGGAAAAATATATACGAAGAGGCATCGGAGGCGGGCACCACGGTGGCCACGCGGCCATGTGGCGCGCCAATGGGGCTGCGTGCGCCGGCCACACGGCTGCACCTAGGGATCCAAATTCTGATTTTTCTCCAATTTTTCTGATCGCTGGAAATGGGGTAACTTTTTGGGTGCCTTTTCTCATATTTCATGTCTTCCGGTGTTTCCCCCTCTTAATTGAAAAACATACAATACAAGATTAAACAATATTAGAATTACATTCTAAATAAAATATATCAATGATTATAATCAAATTACAGTAAAAAATAGTAATGCAAAATATACGTATCATCCACCAAGGGGTCCCGCCCCAGTTTTCTTGATGTCCAAGCAAAGGGGGCCGCGGCGGCAGCTGGTCTCATGAAAGTGAAGCACAACTTTTTTAGATTTGGAACTTTCACCATTAGAGATGGAACTCAAGTACGTTTCTGGACGAATATCTGGTTGGTTAATTGTCGGATAGGAGTGGGTTTAGGCCTTAATCTTATGGGCCTGTACCACTTTTAACCCATAACATTGACTCCCTATCGGTAGCTCACCTCTAGAAGCTTCTCCACCGACCTGGACCTGCCGTGCTACACCAAGGCGCCACGAATATCTCCTTGCTACGTACTACATTGAAGGAAGGGTACAAGATCAAGACTTAACGTACAAGACAAGATAGAAACATTAAGCGCATGAAGGCTCGGGCACCACCTCTACCTATATATATCAAAGGCTCTACATCAAGACCTCCACATTCATTACACGCCAAAACTTTGCCCAGACCTCTATGTAAAGCCCTAGACCTAGATCTACATCAAGACCTCCACATTCATTACACATCAAGTGTCACTATATCAACGCTACACATCAAGTGTCTGTATATCAACCTTACACAAAAGCTCTGCCTCGTATCTAATGGTGATCTGTGTCCGCGCCTCCGCGTTTTCAGAGCAGGAGATGGAAGGGGGTACCTTGCCCTACGCCTACGGAGGGGGAGGGGGGACGCCCCTCCTCGCGCGCCCCTGGTGGCGCCGCCACTGTATATGTCCATTTACCGTATATAGATACAATATACCGTAACCTTTGCACATCGATATCTCCTTTAAATTCTTAGGGCAACATCAAGATCTCCTACTGCAAGGATGGGGAGACAACGGTCCTCGGTGGATCACTGTGTCGCTTGTGCCTGGGCCTGGTTGTTCCAGACGCAGAAATATCATATGGTGAAGGCGATGCCGAATGAGGTTGCGTGGCCTAGGATGAGGACGAGGGCGGCGAGCGGGTTTGACAGGTCGAAGGAGAACGTAACGCCGGGAGGGTTGATGGCCACGACCCCGGCCTCTAGACTGTAGTGCTATCGCTCTCCCTTTCTTCTTGTTTTACTGAGTGATGAAGCTGCTATGCGCGAGTTGCTTGATCGATGTATCATGTACTTGCTGGTATATATACACGGGACGAAGTGTTGTGCACCGATCGTGCGGGCACAGCGACACATCAGTGCAGCTGATGGCTCTGTGTAGCGCACTTAGCGATGATGTTACGTCGCCCATCGTATTTAGGAAGTATTAGGCCACACCACGTCCTCTCAGGAGCCTCCTTTTGACTGCGCAAATGCGCTTTTCTAAATTTGAAACACATTAGGAACTGATCGGTTCATTGCGAGTCGCAATGGCCGACTCTCCTATATTTTTCCAAGATAGGATCGGAAATGAACACTCAACCACACCGCACTATCGAGAGCCATGCATGGACACCTCACGTTAGTAAGAACCTGATGCTTTTCGGCCCATTTCTGTCCAAATCCAGTGGTAATTAGCCTATTTGCCCCCCAGCAGTGGACCAACATCACTCTGCAGCACCTTCAAAAAAAAAAAACATCACTCTGCAGCCCATTTTCCACCCACCCTTCCAGCCCAAGCTCCGCCACTGACCTCACGTAGCCACCGCTGGCATACGGTCACCGACACGTGGGGCCCGCATGAGGTGGGACCTCCTGTCAGCGACCCAACATGCAGGGCCACACGCGTCTTGGGTGCATGTACGTTCCCTGTGTATTTACTAGTTTTAGTACTCCTATTTCCAATGTCAATAATCAGCAGCCCATTTGGTAACTGATGAAATACTTGTAAGCTGTCACGTGTGTACATAAACACATTGATACGCATTAGCTAGAGAGCTTCAAGATGCCTACTTGCCTAGGTTGTCTTAGTCTGTTTGTAGCGTGGTTAGGATGCTGACCATCGTAGTCTTTTCCTTGTTTCTCAAGTCCATTCAACTGTAACAATACCGATGTAAATCCTAACCGGTTTGGCTGCCTATATTAGCACCCAAAGCACCCGAGTCAAAGGGTACGCTTAGACTAGTTTTTACAGTAACTTTTTTTTAGGGAAAGTTTTTACATTATAACAAGTAAAGCTATAATAGCGATAGGAGACGATTGGCCTGTGTGCACCGCTATGAGTGTACGCATCAACCCAAATTGGCACCCTGATGACAGCTGCCTCATATGCATGCACATATGCACCTAATTAAGCTTGCATCCCTCTCTCTTATTTTAGTTATTTTCTTTTATCTAAAATTTGCTTACCGTACCAATTTTTTTTACTTGTACAGGTACAAAATCCCGTCGAACAAATGCCCCCTCACCAAGTAAAGTTTGAGCGCGAAACTTGGTGATAACTTTTCTTTATCTATTCTTTCTTTTGAGACTTGCTGCTTTATTAGCTCACAAAACCACCGTTACAGTCAGCATTAAGGCTGTTTTGAAGGAAGACTGGGTTCTCCTCAATCCAATCCTCGGACACATTATTCCGACACGCATAGCACGCTCAAGCATGCGCCAAGGCGTTGGTCGAGTGACGAGCAAAAACAAAAGAAAAGTTCACAAAACCTAAACTTAAACCACTAACTTCTTCCACGAGAGGGGTAATCACGGGTCAATTCCTCCTCCTAGAGTCCCACAGCCGCACCAGCTCAAAGCTGTCGGTTTTGACGAGAGGGGTAATCACGGGTCAATTTCTCTGACAGAAATGAGATCCAAAATTTTGAATTTTCAGATCTGAGATTTGTCTTTTTTGCACAGGGCGGTCACAATGTCATTTCATTACGAAATTTTACACGGGTGTGCGTACCATACTCATGTTTGCCTGTGATTTTTTTCGGAATTTTTTTAAATGTTTTACTATTTTTTTTCCCGAAAATCACTGTAGCATATGAGCTCGGGTGCGAATGTGAATTTCCGGAAGGTTAAGGTCTTTTTTGTAAAAAAATATCATTCCACATCAGCATTTTAACGGTGGGAATAACGGAATGACTAACGTTCAATATTGACACAACTTAGTGACCAATAGTTAGCATTTTCCCAGTTGGTGACCAATCCGCTCCAACTCCGCAACTTGGTAGACTCCACGTGCGTTTTACACTAAAAAAAATTGGACAGTGAAAACGCACCGACATTCAACAAGTATATTCGTGTAGTAGAGAACTAAATAGAAGAGAGGTGCATGGACAAGTGTTGGTTGATTCAGTTAATCCCTGCCTGGATTCAACTGATCAATCGTGATTGTGGCGAAAATACTGTTTCTTGATTCCGTTAGAAGCCCATGTTCAAACAAAAACCAACAAAAAAGTAAGAGGAGAGAACTAAACCGTAGGGAACAAAATCAGTATCCACTCAGTTGCAAATACACACAGAAAACTAACATTCCAATATCCTCACAAGTCACTGATTAGGTGTGTTCGGTTTGTGTCATCAAGTGGAATGGAATGGGTCCGACCCGCACCTGGGCATAATTCGTGTGTTCGGTTGAAACTAGAATCGAAACCTACCTATTCCCCGGAATGGCATATTCGCCCAAGATGCGGAATTTGCTCATTCCACCGAATCGGTGGAATCACCTCGTTCCAGCTTTCTTCCTCCTCCGTCATGCTCCCTCTCTCCTCCAAAACTATCCACACGTTTCTCTCGCCCTCCCTTGATCTAGCAAAAAAGATTAAGCAGCGGATAGCAGCGGCGAGCAGCTCCGCGGGTGAGCGGCTGGGCGCCGGCGGACTAGCTGCTGCGCGCGGCGCGCCGGCGGGCGAGCAGCTCTGCGGATGAGCTCCACGGCGGCGACGAAGACGCGCTTGCTGGCGGCCGTGAAGGGCACGTCCGTGGCCAGCTCCGCGGGCACCTGCGGGGGGCCGCGCTTCCCGATGGTCCCACGGCACGCCTCGCGGGCGCTTTTGATTCGGACGCCTGGCGCGAGGAACCCCGCCGCGGACCGGTCCTCGGCAACGAGGCCCAGCAGCAGGTGGTGCGGCGCGACCGCCTCGTCCTCCATCGCCCGCGCCTCCCGCTGCGACAGCACCACCGCCTTCACCGCCGCTCGGTGAACCGCTCGAAGACCGCCCTGACGACGAGGCCGGACCCGCGCTGCTGCTGCCCCCGCCGAGGCGCCGCCGCCGCTGTCGAAAGGAGATCCGTGGCCCTCCCGCCCGTCGCCGTCGCGGCCGGAGCGGAGAAGCGGCGGCGGAGGCCGGCGCCCGTGGCGAGGATGGACGCGGACGGCGCCGACGACGACGAGCAGCAACAGGCCTCCATCCGAACTACTCCCTCCGTTCCAAATTAATTGACTTCCATTTGTCCACATGTAGTCTACATGTGGACAAATGGAAGTCAATTAATTTGGAACGGAGGGAGTAGTATGCAATTACGCTGTTGATCGCGGATATGTAGAAATTAATGGCGTATGCTAATTAAATTAGATTAATGATTCTAGATTCCTTCCTATTCTACCTCTCCATCCAAACACAAGAACGTAATCAACCCATTCCATTTTCTACACCTACCGAACATAGTAACGGGATCTAGTGGCGGAGCCAGGAATTGAGACGAGGGGGGGCGAACAGTAAAAGGTGTGCCACCGGCGATTTTTTTTTTTGACAACACATGTAATCTACAGTTGTACGGAAAGATCAATGTAAATAAGTCGAAGTCTCACAATATTATAGCTCACAAAGTATCACATGATAAGAAATCTGGACTTGTCTTCATCATATCAATATATATGTTGAGTTCAACCAAGACATAGCAATCATGTGAAGAGAAATCCACCGAGTAAATATTGGCAAGTTCAATTAGCTTCTCTTGATCAAAGCTGCTAAATGAATCTCTAGGATCAAGGCATGCGGTGCAGATCAATAGGCGTGTAGATGTTTCAGAAAACACATTGCAGGGGTAGTGTAGAAGAAATGCAGAATCATGAAGACATAAAGAATGAGATATGACTAAATATCAAACGAATGAAGAAGGGTATCCAAACAAGAAAGAATTTCTCGAGAAAGTACCAAAGATATGTTTGCTGGCACCCTTCAGTCTTCTAGTCTTTGTCTACACGAACCAGCATCTCTGCCAAAGTCTTGCTTTTGCAATTGGTCTTGTTGCTCGCAAGAGTTCCTTCAATAATATTTATATAGACAAGAGCTTGAATAAGAATAACAGAGAGGAACAACAGCGGTATATATTTCTTCTTCACACCAAGAATTGAATTGGAAAACAGCATTCAGGCATTTAACAAGACAACTGCATCAAGTTGCCATTAATCAGAGAAAAACAGTTTTATACATGATAGACAATCCCCTATCAAATGTGTTCACCAAAATACAGCAGATTCTCTAGCAATGCCAAATTCCACCTTTGATATCCTAAATAAAAAGGTAACAAAAACTGCTAACGATGGCTAATGTAATTCAGAAAAGTATGAGCCCATGTGCAATGATTAAGCCACAATGTTAAAGATATCGACGATCAAATCAAAGTGTTCAGAAACTTCAGTACAAATACAATCGGTGTCTACTAACAGAATAATGCCTGCTCTATGCACAAGGTTCTAATAAGCACATAATTTGAGAAAATGTCAAAGTATAACCTGTGCAATCTAGCAATTACAGGACCAAAAAAGATCAATACTTCAATATCCAATGTATGAAACAAGCATGTTGAAGAAGCTTATATATTTATTAACTTCTTAATTTTAGGATATACCTGGGATAGAGCTTGATGTTGGGAGCACGCACGGCACAAGGAAACTAGAGTGGCGCATCATTTGACTGGCGACTTTGTCTGGAAGAGGACTCCTCGAAATCTCCACCCCCGTAGCAATGTCCACGGCACTAACATCGCCGTCATCTTGGAGGTACAGAACATTGGCTTTGAACGGATCCATGGCAGCAATCCGCAGAGCGTTGGATTCGAATATACAGTGCGAGCTTTCTGGTTTTTCAATCTGGTGATCCAGCGTCCAGCTGCAGGTGTCGACATCGAGCGAAAACGAGCCGATGAGGGACGTCTTCTCAAGTGTACTGGTCAGGTGGATGAACCGCAGCTTCCCCTCGCTGAACCCCATGCGCCGGTACCAGCAAATCCCCAAAGCCAAGAGGCTAAGAAGTAAGAAGTAAGAACATGAATAGAGGAGGGATGTGCGGGGAAGGAACCTGAGGACGCCGTGTTCTGCTCGGCCGGGGCGGGCTTGAGGGGGCGGTCGGCGGCGGCCTCGGCCGGGGCGGGCTTGAGGGGGCGGGCGGCGGCGGCCGGCGGCGGCCGGCGGCGGATCGAGAACGAGCAAGAGCAGCAGGGCGGAGGCGGAGGCGAGGAGCGAGCTGAACCGACCGAGCGCAGCGAGGGGATCAGGGGAGGCTCGGGAGCGACGGACGAGTCGCTGGTTCTGCCCGTTTTTTCTTTTTTTTTTCTCCCCTCCGTTCACGTATACTCAGAGAGTCAGAGTATAGACTACGTATAGTCAAAAAATTGCAAAAGTTGAGGGGGGGCGGCCGCCCCACCTCGCCCCCCTGGTGGCGCCGCCCCTGACGGGATCGACCCATTCTTTTGGAATGTAACCATGACATCCTATCCATTTGATTCCCGAACCGAACACACCCTAATTCGCCATGTTAACGTCCAGTTGTTTTCTTCGGAAAACATCAAGTGGCTCCGTTGTCTTGACATAGGCGAACATGCGGTAGCAATCGAGGTCGCCTATCATCTCGTCAACAACCCAACCACGGTCGCCGTGACCGACATGCACCACCCTGCGCTGGCCAGATGAGGATGTGGTGCTTCTTCCCGTTTGCAGCTGAAACGCCAAGGACTGGTGCGTCAGGAAATATTCCCCATAAGCAAAGTGTGGCCGCGGGATGTCATGCCCAAGCTTATACCACCGGCTCCACGTCTCCTTCTCCAGAACCCACACCTCCGTGGTCACCGAGCCATCCCAGACGGCGACACCCAACCTCCCGTTCACCTCCGTCAGGTGGCGTCGATCCCGCCGGGCCGGCAGCGTGGGCAGCTGCGGGGTGGAGCTGACGCGCTCGTCTTCGAGGTCAAAGGATATGATCCTGGTGAAGTCGCCTTCGGTGAACCAGTAGGTTGTTCCGTCGATGCTTACGTTGCCGGCGTTAAGATTGCACTTTGTGCCGCCGGGGACCAGCGGCAGTGGCACCTCCCGCCATGCCGCCTCGCCCAACGTGAGCACGTGCAACCCGTTAAACTCGCAAACGCGGTCGAAGCTGCATGGGATGTGCACCACCTTGTACCGCCCCGTGATCGGGTGGTAGCCGAAGCTGTACGCCTTGTCCCACCCAACGGGCCGGCGGCGGCTCCCGACAAAGACACCCGTGCCCTGCCGCAACGGCGAGACGCGTAGCTTCTCCGTGGTAGCAGGATTAACCACCATGATGGCGCCACCGGGCTTATTGTTGCTGCACAGGCAGAGCAGGCCATTGCAGACCCCGACCAGCTGCATGCCACGATAAAGTCATGATATCGGTGTTTCGCGCGAGCTGCGAGATCAAATTGACGAGAAAGACATTATGATTCGACGTGAAGTGCATTAGTTATTAAGATTAGACTCATATTACACCAAACATGCTTTCTTAGCGGTGATTGAGCCGTTCGGAGCTCAAATCGACGAGATTAGTACGATAGATTTCCGCCCCGAAAAAACAGAGTAACTGCACTTCCCTCGACACTTATTTGAACTTCTCGATTTATGCGTGTGTACTGCCGTGGAGTTTTCGTGATTAGTATTTACTAAAATAACGAAAACTTTCTCATACGGTGTCGGTTTCAGATCTATGACCAATCAAAATGATCAGACTGAAAAGACGCATCAATTAAATTTACCGGTAAAACCGGTAACAAAAATCTCAAAAATCGATTTCTAAGTGGATTTTTTTTGCGGTCAAAGTTTGGTCAACCCATAATTACCCTTTTGATAAATTATTTGGCAACCCATCCGATCTCGGAATTGAGTGATTCTTGTTGAGTTGGAAACATGAAGTCATAAACTGTATATTAGAAAATGAAAAAAATGTGTAGCAAAATAGCGACTATTATTCACTAAAACTTGTTCTAACCAGGCTTGTACTTCTCGGAGTTTTGTACTTCCCAATTTATTTATGTGTACTTCTAGGCGGGATATTTACGGTTTCGTTGAACTCTAGTTGGTATGTGAAATTCACTAATAAAATAACTGGACTTCCCTAAAAACATACTTGAACTTATTGGTTGATGCGTGTGTACTGTCGACGGGGTATTTTCACGATTAGTGTTTAGTAAATCAGCGACAACTTTGTCATACAATGTCCATTTTAGGTGTATGACCACTCGAAATGTTCAGCCGGACAATACACATCTATTAAATTTACCCGTAAAACCGGTAACGAAAATCTCAAAAAAGATTTCTAAGGGGTTTTTTTGCTGTCAAAGTTCGGTCAAACCTTCTTCATACCCCACTTGTACTTCTCGAAAGTGAGTTCTGTACTTTCCGGGTTATTTATATGTACTTCTAGAATTTTATATTTACCGTTTCGTTAAACTTTCCGGGGGGATGTGAAATTCACGAACAAAATACTTGTACTTTCCTAGAAACATACCTGAACTGCTCCGTTGATTCGTTTGTACTGCCGATTGTTGCAACCCTGTACTGTCTTGTTTTGTGTCATTGTTTGTTTTTCTAGAACAATATAACGGGCTCGGTTGAGTTGTCGTCGATGCGAAAGTAATAACAAGAAGTTCGATTTATTATTATTTTTAATATAATATTATGTCATGTACATGTACTTCATGTGCTTAAAGTTTGTACTGTCAATGTTGGCAATACTGTAATGCCCTTTGTTTTGTGAGTCTAACTTGTGATTATATTTTTGTGACTCCTGTTGGTTTTGTGCATCGCCCATATGTGACGGTAACTAATTCACATGTTTTATTTTTCACCAATTAGTGGGAGAAATGTCTAATCCATGGTGCGTTAGCGATGACGCACTACACCACGGTAGGCACTTGCCGACAGAAGAATCTGTCGGCAAAGGACCCCTACGCCGACAGATAGTAGGTTGGGAAGGGATACGCCGACAGAAGATAGAGAGTCGGCGCAAAAGCAGTCGGCGAAACTTACACCGACACATAATTAACATGCCGACAGACCCTATGTCGCCGTTGGCCACACCTACGCCGACAAATAGTATGTCGGTGACCAGCATACTTACGTCGACAGATCATGTGTTGCTATTGTTCACCCCCTACGCCGACAGATAGCATGTCGGTGACCATCATAATAAGCATAAATTGATGTTGATTTACTCTAATCAAGCATAATACCAAGACAACAATGCATGCAATTCACAATCAAGCATATCATGTACCAACATTTCACATCACATCCAAATATCTCATCACATGACAACAATGCACAATAATACCAGGACAACAATGCATTTCACAAAGTACCATAGTAGTACAAGTAGTTGCACACCAAGTATTTCAGCCAAACTCATCTCAGGTACATAATAAGCTTGTACATCATAGTTCAAAGGTTCTGTTATAAAGCATTAAACAAAAGCCAAGCTACGGTTGAAGTTGCATGTCCATGTGTCCACTTGAACAAGCCATGTATGTCTTGCTCACCCGGTGCGGTTGCAACTTCAAATTTTTAAGCACCTGCAAAGATCAATTGTGTTGCAAGTCATCTCCACATTCTCGACAGCCATGAAAGTAGACAGTAACCAAAATAAATTGTAACCAAAATATCTATACAAATTAACATGCAACGTATGGTTCATGTATTGAAGAATGCTAGTATAGTTCATGCATTGAAGAATGCTGGTATAGTTCATCAACTCCTTGCTCCATGTATGGTTCGGTTAGCATCTGATATGGTACAGTTCTTAAGACACAAAAACAATAGCTTCTGATATGGTACAGTTCTTAAGACACAAGAACAATGCCAAAAGAATTTCACAAGGCATAATAACTAACTTTGAGATGTACAAAGTGTTCGGTACCTGCACCTGGTGCCACAGTCCTTTTTTCTTGAAATCCTTGAATCCTTCATCTACAACAATAGCGTCAACCAATAAGTGATATAATCTCCTAACAATAAAATGGTCAAACAAGTTGCCCATATGCTCACCATAGCAGTAGGCCATGCAATGGATCTTCCACGAGCACAACCCATGTTGACAACAACCTCATATGGTCGAGGTAACACAGTATCTAATTTGTACACTGAATTGATAACAACTTCAGAATACTGAGCACCAAGAGGCACACCACCGACCAGAGCATATATGAAACGTTTCCAAGTCATCATACATGTCCACCAGAAGGATAAGTACCTGAAGAAATTCCACATGAAATTGTCATGTTCTAGTGCTTTCAACGATGGCCACATGACCAACAAGAACTATAGTAGACATGGCATCACATGGCCTCCTAACTAGACAGCGTATCAGTTAAGAAAACAATTTGTTAGAGGAAAACAAATCATACATACTAGTGAGCTGCCAATTAGACCGTGTGATGGACAAAAAAGGAGCAACCACTGCAGCTAAATTTCCATTACCATTACACATAGAGTTAGCTTCTTTTACCAAGGCATGTATATGTATTTGTTACTATCAGGATTCATGCAAGCAGAATGTATTACTCTGCTTTACAAGCTAAATTTAGCACGAATACAACAAAACAGCTTAGGTTTTAGTTGCTTGTCCAACAACAACGAAATATCCTTCATGTACAGGAAGCATGTCTTTTGATTCAATGTATAAACAAACTGAAATATCCTATTGGCACCTGCTATCAACAAAGTCAATTGATTCCATACATAAAATCCAAAAGAAAATATACATGTATTTAATTTAACTATTTAAGCATCTGATTCATTTGATTCAATACTTGAAAATCTAGCTACCTGCCCACTAATAAAGTGATACAAACAAGCCCCTGCCAGTAGAAAATATATGTATCTTATTTAAGCATCTTAGCCACAGTGAGATAATTAACAAAAAGTAAAGTAGTTGCAAAGTATTGAACTGACCTATATCTATATGACAGGGTTGCTTGATGAACAAAAAAGTATGGAACTGACCTCTACGATAGTATTGTACAAGTGTACAACTGATGCAAAGTATTGTCTGAACTTAAAACTAGTTGGTAGGTACCAGCAGTTGCAAAGTGTAATCAAGTGAGCAACCAATAGAAATCAGTAGAAGAAAATTAAGCTAACAAACGGATCTAAGTACAAAAGAGAGATGGCCTAAATACCTGGACATAGGTCAATATTGCTGCAACATCATATATAGACCTGAACTAGTTATGTAAGACATCCAAGCAGATGCTTCCATCTGCATATGCTGAATAGATAACAGGAAGATTAAACCAAATTATGTTGGGCCTTCAAGGCTTCAATCTCTGATAAATAGTTAGTACTTTAGTCAGTTAAAAAGTAATCAAGTTACTGAAAAAATCATAGATAGAATATACTATTTAGGTGAAAAATCATGGGGTACGTAACTCACAAATAGAACCTTTCTTGAGTAGCACGAAGTCACAAATAACTTGCCCTTCACGAGTAGCCTTTTACTGCTAAACTGGTGATCAAAACATGGGATACGTAACTCAGCTTCAAGAGTAGCATTATATTACCAATATAAAAATAGGTTGTAAATCCTCTCGTTGATAATAAAGGTGAAACAAATAGCAATTTCAGTACTCTTAACATTTAATTTTATTAGGGGATATTAGGGGATTTAACACAACTGCCCACAAGATTCATCTGACAATAAGATCGGTTAAAACTTCTACAGAGCAGCATCAAAATTATAGTTCTCCCAAACAATCAGTACCAACAGCGAAACATCATATCATAAAAGGAAAAAAATGTTTCGCTGGTGAGAGGGATGGGTGCAGGGGCAGGCTAGGAGATGACTCACCATATGCGTGCTTACGATTCTGTGAAGCGAGGAGCCAGCGTCTCGCTGCTTGGGAGGAAGCGGCCTGGTCCATGGTGTGGGGGCGATGTCCTGTAGCCAGAGACGATGGCGGGCAGCTTCCCGTACCTAGATCCAGATCGATCCGGCAGTAGGTGTGGTGGCAGACCTGGACTGAGCGCGTAGGTGTCTGCAGTGGCCAGTGGCCGGCCGGAGATGTAGAGGCGGCGGACAGAGCAAGGGCGGCCGCGCTAGGGTTAGTGCTGCAGGCAGCATAGGGGATGAGGCGAGAGGATAAGGGGAGGCCAGTGGTGGGCGATGCGTGAGCTAGAGGACGGAGATGGCGAGGCGGTGGCCTGGTACGCGATGGCGGTAGCCGCCGGCGGCGGCGGGATCTGGGGAAGGGAGCTTCGTGTGTAGGGCATCTGATTTGGGACTGGGGTCGGGACGGGATACATGGGAGCGAAAATTCTAAGTCCCCCGCCTTCGCCCCGAAATATTTCCAATCGTGCGCCTACTTCGCCCGCTCTATCGAGATTTGCTCACCGCCTGCCACGTGCATAGCTATGCCGACACTTAGGCCGTCTGGATGAACTTCTGCCGACACTTAAGATGTTGTGATATACATGCCGACAGATTATTTGTAGCAAAAACCTTACCGACAGATACATTGTTGCTATATGTTCATCTTTGCCAACAAATGAACTGTCGGGATAGCTCCAAATATACGCCGACAGATGTACTGTGGGTATAGGCATACCTTTCCCTACAGAAGTGTGTTGGCAAGTTCCTACCGTGGTATAGTGACGTTAGGGTTTGGAGGTTTCATCGCCGTCAACGCGGTAGCAATAAAAATAGCGGGATATTTAATGTTTCGTTAAACTTACTGGTGGGATGTGAAATTTATAAAAAATAAATAGCTGGACTTCCCTAGAAAATACTTGAACTTCTTGGTTGTTATGTCCGTATTGCCGACGGGTATTCGGCAATTAATATTTAGTAAAACAACGATGACTTCCCTTGATCTCCTGTGTTTTTTGGCTTATTTTCCGTTTGCACTTCTCATGTTTCTTACAGCCATATTTCTAATATGTACCGACACACTTCTCTCCTGCTTATTTTTACAATTACTTTGTGTATTGTCGATCAATGGTCTAATTTTTTTTTTTTTGCTAAACTATACTTGTTTTTGCTAAACTATACTGGTAAGTTTACCATCCCGTCAACATAAAATGTACTGCCCGCATCAAATAATTGTACTGCTCGTCATAGACTATGTAAACTTCCCAAGAGCAAATTTAATTTTCACACGCATATACACGGCGATTGAGATTTCCTAGAAACACTCATGCTAGCACACAGGCACACACAGGCACATACGATCCAGTCAAACGTGAAACACACATACGCGAGGAATTCCCCATCCTTCTCATCTCTGCGTGCGGCAGTTGCATCGGACGGAAGCTCGTCCTTGGCGATGGTGCTGTCCTGCAGCTTGGGAATGGGGCGCGGCCGCCGGCGCTGGGAACGGGGCTGGTCGCCGTCCGGAGAAATTTCGCGCGGCTGCTAGCGGGGAGGTCGGAGAGCGGCTGCCGGTGGCGGGGGACCGCTTGACGGCACGAGGGGAACGCAGCGGCGGCGGGGAATCGGCCTGGCAGCGCGACGGGAACTGCCGCGACGGCGAGGTCCAGCTCTGGCGGGGAACGGCGGGGTCGTGGTCGACGGGAACGGGCGGCGCGGAAGGAGACGTCCGGCGGCCGTACAGCGCGCGGCGGCGCGGAATCAGGCGTCCGGCAACCGTCCAGAGCGCAGGCGGCGCGGAAGGAGGCGCTCGGCGGCCATCCAGCCTGCGGCGGCGCGGAAGGAGTCGCCCGGCGGCCGTCCAGAGCGCGGCGGCGCGGAAGAAGGCGCCCGGCGGCCGTCCAGAGCGCGGCGGCGTGGGAGGAGGCGCCCGGCGGCCGTCCAGCGCGCGGCGGAGGCGCGCGGGCCGCGACGGGAAGGTGGTTGCTCCGGAGGTTGTTTTCATTTTCCAATGGAATCGCGCCCCAATCTACAACCGGTGGCTGAATATATCAGCCCTATATATATATATGCGGATTTCCTAGCAAGGGTGATAGCTATACATGCAGTTAGAATCGTCGGATGTATCCTATTGATTCGTGCTACCGTTAACATCTGTTAGCCGCGCGCGTCCCGTTTCTGTTCAAGGCAACGAAAAGAAACCAGTAATGCACTCGTGCATCTCGGAAAAAAAAGGAAACACGCCCGTGGCCAGCTCCCACCGTCTCGACTCGAAAATTGCCGTGCCCATTTATAGCAAAAGAAAAAGAAAACGCTATGTTTCCTGTTGACGAAAATAGTGCGGCCGTGCCCAACCTCGACACCGAAAGCTCTTCCTCCTGGCCTCGTACCGTCCATCCGCACTTTTTCCCGTCGACGGCGCCGCCCAAGATACTCCAGCGCCCGGCCGCCGACGCAGAGTAGCAACCGCATCGCAGTGGACACACCCTCCGTCCAGATTTCTTCGGATCGAGAGCAAGCTGCCGCCACACGGGAGGTCGCATGTGTGTGGATCGGTGCTGGGAGGCGGTCTGTCGCCAGAGGATGAAGGTGGGGCGTGGTTGGGGCCCGGCGGCGCGGTGCCCCGTCGGCCACGTGCTCACCGGCTCCCCCACGGCGCGACTCCCTCCGGGCTGCCGAGCTACGCGCCGCTGCCGGCCCTGAATAACGCGCCACCACCGAGGCCTAGTTCCCGGGCCGCTGCCGAGGAGGGCACCTCGACCGACGCCATAAGGAGCACGCGGCACTCCGGTGACGCCAAGTGCGGTGCCTGTCGTTCGCACCAGACCACCGGTGGATTTGGAGTTGGAGGAGGACGATGGTGTTGGTGGATTGGGGATTTGAGTGGGGCCGGGGAAGAAAAAAAGGACGAGGCTTTCGGACGGCTGGTCGCTCACGGCGTTAAGTAGATCCACGGTGGAAAATGCTCTATAGGCTGATCCAACGGGTGGATTGGGGTGCGTAGCTATCACTCATGTTAGCCCACTATTTTCGATATATATATATATATATATATATATATATATATAACTCAACTAAAAAGGAACCTATTCCTATTTAAGCTAAACATGAACTTTCTGAACTTTCTCGTGAGTGCTAAGTGAACCTTCTCGCGCATGACATGTGAACCTTCAGACGGAACATGAAGTGAACTTTTTTCCTGAACATTTTTTCGTTACGAGGTGAACTTTTTTTCGCCACATGAACTTTTTTTTCTGTACCAAGTGAAACTTCTCGTGCATGACATGTGAAACTTCAGACGGAATATGAAGTGAACTTTTTTCCTGGACATTTTTTGGAACGAGGTGAACTTTTTTTCGCAATTGCACATGAACTTTTTTCTCGTACCAAGTGAACCTTGTCGCGCATGACATGTGAACCTTCAGACGGAAGAACTTTTTTCCTGAACATTTTTTCGGAACGAGGTGAACTTTTTTTCGTAATTGCACATGAACTTTTTTTCTGTACCAAGTGAACCTTGTCGCGCATGACATGTGAACCTTCAGACGGAACATGAAGTGAACTTTTTTCCTGAACATTTTTTCGGAACGAGGTGAACTTTTTTCGCAATTGCACATGAACTTTTTTTCTGTACCAAGTGAACCATGTCGCGTATGACATGTGAACCTTCAGACGGAACATGAAGTGAACTTTTTTCCTGAACATTTTTTTTTGGAACGACGTGAACTTTTTTCCCGAACGAAGTGAACTTTTTTTTATATAAACTTCACATGGAATTTAATTTATCAAGTGAACCTTCACGTAAAAAAACAGTTCATATACCCGCTCGGATCCAATGTAAGATAAAGAAAAGAAAAAAGTTCAGATCAAGGGATAAATCACTGAATGAAGTGAACTGTAAAAAATAGGTGAACTCCAACAATTCATCGACTGAACCTTAACAATGGAAAAGAGTCAACACCCAGCGCGAGGACACCATCGTCGACCACCTCCAGATCGATGCGCGTGGGCCAGTCCAGGGGCGCGCGTCCGGGGAAGGCTGCTAGTGCCGTGGTCTGCCGGTCATGGGTTGGCCACGTGGCGCGGGAAGAGCGGCGTGCATGAGGTCCGGGAAAGGCCAGGCGCAGTTCGTTGGGAAGGGCGGCGTCTCCGGCGCAGGTGTTGGTGAGCTGGGTGGCTGGCCGAACTCCCGGTGGCCCTTGGAGCTTGGGGATCCGGCGGTGGTCCTTCAGCGACCCAGGAGGTTGGGGATCCGCCGGGATCTGCGAGTGACGCAGGCCGCCCCGGCGGCGCGCGATTGAGGGAGGAGGCCGTCCCGGCGGCGAGCGGGTGAGGGAGGGGGCGCGCCGGGCTAGAGGTGGAGGGGCCTTCTCGGCGGCGAGCGGTGGAGGGAGGAGGCCGCCCCGGCTGCGAACGGGTGAGGGAGGGGGCGCGCCGGGCTGGAGGTGGAGAGGCCCGCCGGGCAGGAGGTGGCCGGGGGCGCACCGCGTGAGGTGGAGGGAGTGCGGGCGGCCGGCGGCGCGCTAGGAGGGTGGCCGGTGGCGGCGCGCCGTGGAGGCGCTCGGGGTGGAGGGAGGGTGGCCAGCGGCGGCGGGCGAGGTGGAGGGAGGGCAGCCGGCGGCGGCGCGCTGGGAGGGTGGCCGGCGGCGGCGCGTCGTGCAGGCGCTCGGAGTGGATGGGGTCAACGACGTGGTGGGTGGGTTCTTTTTCTCTTCGGTCGGGCTGGGAGGTTAGCGGGTTGAGCCGGGTTGGTTCCCAAATTAGGAATAGTTCCTATTTAGTCTAAATAGGAACTCTTAAGGTAGGTTCCTGTTTAGTCCATATATATATATATATATATGTATATATATATATATATATATATATATATATATATATAACTCAGCTAAAATGAAATTGGTTTCAGTTTAAGCTAAAGGGAAACTTTCTGACCTGTCTCGGCAATGATATGTGAACCTTCTCGTGCCTTGACGTGTGAACCTTCAGACGGAACACACGGAATTACTCTTTTCGCGGACAGTATTTTTAACGTGATTTTTGAACCACTTATCGGAATGATGCATGCGAAAATTGCGCAACTATTTCGTTTTTACAGATTTTCCAAAATCTTTACGGTTTTAAAACAATTTGGAATATACGAAACGTAGTTTTCCTGAACTTTTCCGTTTTTGCACAGTATTTCGGTCGCTATTTTCAAACCTTTTGTCGAATTGACACAAACTATACGCCGTTGGAAAGCTACGGAAAATGCGCAACTTTTCTATCTCTAGACAATGTTCAATATTCGTTACGGATTAATAGCAGTTTTGAATATACATGATTCTCTTTTCTGAACTTTAATTTCGGGCGGACAGTAATTTGACAATTAATTTCAAACCGCTTATCAAAATTTAACAAATGATATGGCGCTGTAAAGGTATTGAAAAGGCGCAACTTTTTTGTTTTAATAATTTTCCAAATTCCATACGGTTTGAGACTAATTTTGAATTTACTGAAAACGTCAAAACATCTTATGACGGGAAAGATTTTGAAATTGACATGGTTTTGAGGCTCGGGTAGAGGGTGGTGGCAACAAGGGCCAAATTAGACTCACCTAGTTGCTAATTGCATGCGCAGGTGATCGATTTGGACAAATGAAACTTGTAGGGATGATTTTTATGTGTAAAATTTCCGCCCCAGAAAAAACAGAGAAGCAAACTGATTCGTATATGGTTGTGAACTTTGTTTTACGTGTTAGTGAACTTTCAGTCGCATTGTATATGGAGTTTTTTAACGTACTGTTTTATTTATAGTTTTTAAACCATTTGTCGAAATAATACAAATAATATACCATTGAAAAGCTGTGAAAATTCTCTATCTTTTTCATGTTGACCAATTTTGAAAAAAAATATGGTTTACAAGCAGTTTTAAAGATAGTAAATTATGTTTTTTTTTCGAACTTCTACGCCTTTGCAGTGTTTTTTGTTGGAGGTGACTTCAAAGTTTATATGCAATGAACTTTTTAGCCTATTTGGAGTAGTCTTTTGTTTTTTAAGTGAACCTTTTTCTATAAGGTGAACTTATAAAATTCATCACGTGAACTTTGTTTTAAAAAAAATGCGTAACTTTTTACACGTGAATTAATTTAGATGTTTTTGTGAATAAAAAGTTAACTTTTTTCCTAAACTTTTATTTGAATAAAGTGAACTTTTTTCTGAACTGCATACAAACTTTTTTTCTGCACTTTTTTTCAGAATGAACTGAACTTTTTCTGAATAGCACATGAACTTTTTTTCTTGACGAATTAAGTGAACTTTTTTCTGAACGAAGTGAACTTTTTTCTGAAACTTACATGAACTTTTTTCTGAACGAAGTGAATTTTTTTAGAATGAAGTGAACTTTTTTGTCTGAAATGCAGATGAACTTTTTCCTGAATGCAGTGAACTTTTTTCTGAACTAAGTGAATTTTTTCTGGAATGCGCGTGATTTTTTTTTGAACTGCACATGAATTTTTTTTATTAATGAAGTGAACTTTTTTCTCTGAACGAAGTGAACTTTTTCCTGAACTTATTTTCAGAACGAAGTGATTTTTTTTTGTAAACTGCCAAGTCGAGATACAAAGTGAACTTAGATGTATACAAGAGTGAACATAGATGCTTTCTGACATTTAAAAGAACAAATTTGAGTGTGAACTTTGTTTTTAGGCAAAGTGGATGAAGTGAACCGCAATAAATAGCTATGGAATTTAAAATCATCAAGTGAATCTTCATTTAAGCTGTGAACTATGAAAATTCATCAAGTGAACTTTCATTTAATCTTTATAAATTTCCCAGTAAAATGCAGTTCACATACAGCCATAGTTCAGCACCACGAGATTCTCAAAAACTGTTGAGAGTGTAAAAAAATCATCAAGTGAACCTTCTTAATATTCATCAAGTTAATCCTCATTCAGCTGCAGTGAAAAGAAAAACAGTTCAGCCTATAGTTCTCCAGTGAGCGGAGCAGTTCAAACAGCCCAAAATCTACAGTTTACGGCAATAGTTCGGTCATATAAAAAAAAGGTTCGCATCAGTACTTGAAGCAGTCCACGCTCGCATTAAATTGTAAACCTTTAAAATTCACCAAGTGAACTTTGTTTTTTCATATGGTGAACTTTTAAAATTCACCAAATGAACTTTGTTTTTTCAAAAAATGTGAACTTATTATTTTCTCTCGAAATGAACTTGTTTTCATGTGGTGAACTTTTAAAATTCACCAAGTGAACTTTATTTTTCCAAATAGGTGAACTTATCATTTCTCTCGAAATGAATTTGTTTTTCATAGGGTGAACTTTTAAAATTCACCAAGTGAACTTTGTTTTTTTTTCCAAAAATGTGAACTTATTATTTCTTTCGAATGATTTTTTTGTGGACAAAAAATGAAACTCCGAGATGGATGTTTTTAACTCCTAATTTTTGTTAATTAGGAATTTTTGTTTTCACCGAGTGAACTTCCTGGGTCGACACATTCGCTAGCACAAATAAAGGTTAAGTCCCACGCAAAATAATACAATCAACCAAATTGTGGTTCACACCACCTGTGCGGCTTAGATCGGCTACACGAGTGCTGCATCATTTTTTTGTACTGAATGAACTTGCACAGCTGACCAACTGAACCTTCAAATAAAATTGCGAACCACACAATCGGTGGTGCATGCCGGAGAGGAGGAGGGACACCACGCCGGCAGGAGCTGGAGGGGAGCGCGACGAGCAGGAGGTCGAGGGGGCCGCGACGAGCAGGAGGTCGAGCCGAAGGGAGCCGCGCCGGCAGGAGGTGGACGGGGACGCAGAGACGGTAAGGGTGCCGCCCGCGCTGGGAGGTGGCCGGGAGGTGGGGAGATGGGGCGGGCGGCCGGGACGGCTCGTAGGAGGAGGCGGCGGGTGGTTGGACGAGGCGCACAGGGCCTCGGCCAGGGCGGCGGCGGCGCGCGGGACGGCGCGGGGCCTCGGCGGCGCGGCGCGGGCGCTCGACCAGGGACGGTTGCGGGGGCGCGCTGCGGCGCGGGTCGGGGACGGGCGGCGGGAGAGGCAGGGGCGTCGCTCCGGTGGGAGGCCGAGGCGCGAGGGTGGCGTCGGCGTTGTTTCCGGTCTGGAGTGGGGCGGCGCGGTGGTTGGAGCGCACGCAGGAAGAAGGTATGGAGGGGAAGAAGGTGGGGTTGGTGGGGGTTCGGTCGGTTTATTCTGAGATTAGTCAAATTATTTATAGTTTCAGTTTAAGGTTAAATAGAAACTCTTAAAGGTAGGTTTCTGTTTAGTCCTGCCCTATATATATACACCATACTTATTCAAAAGAATCGGAAACGACAATTAGCATGTCCGTTAATGATTAATCAATGACTCCTAATTAATTTTTCCAAACAGTACAAACAACATGCATGGGTCTGAGCTTGGCTTGGCCCGAAACTCGATGGGGTGTGGTGCGGCAGCGAAGGAGTAGTGCGCGTATAGGTTTCCTCTTGTCATGCTCATACTAGTGTTAGAAGAACTCACCTCAAAAGGTGGTGCAACTCCCACCAATTACTCACACCACTTGTCATGCATGAATGAACTAACGAAAAATTCAGAATTTTTAGTTGGGCCGTGGCCTAAGTCCCACTAGCAAGTTCCAACTGGTTGTTGGCCAACAGTAAGTTGTTTATTAGATAGATAACATGTGTGTAAGTCAACATCCGGAATATATATATATGCACCCTACTTATTATGTTAAGAACTTAAAGCTGTCCATCAATTGCTTTTTCATTGCTCTACTCATTTCTAAAGTTGTTTGGGTTTTCATCTTTCAAATTAGTAGGTCGCTTTGGGTGCTGATTTTCTCTCTGTTGCTCGCCAATGTATTAGCACTAGAAGAATGCTGTGATTAATATTCTTGGTGAGGCTGATTTTTGGAGTATTTTGACATTACAAAGCAATATGTGTTTTTAGGGAAGATTAGGCCTATCATGAGGGAAATCTGGAGAAGAATGGTGGGAAACCTTGAGCACCGAAAGGCACTATCAATGTACTTACACTAAAGACTGTTTAAAGGAACATTATACTGCTCTGGGCAAAAAAAAAAGAGCATTATGCTGCTGCACTGGTGGAGACAGGGTTTTCTGTCCCAGCCCATGAGGGGCTTTAGTCCCGGTTCGCGAACCGGGACAGGATTAGCGGGACTAAAGGGCAAACCTTTAGTCCCGGGCCTGTTACCAGCCGGGACCAAAGGCCATCCACGTGGCCGCCTGCGGGGCGTGCTGGGGGCAACCCCTTTAGTCCCGGCTCGTATAACGGGCCGCGACTAAAGGGTTTAGGGTTTCTCTTATTTATTTCTTTAGGGTTAGGGTTTAGGGTTTCTTTTATTTATTTCTTTAGGGTTTATTTGTTTTCTTTTATTTTCTTTCTTCGAGCATACAAAGATAATTGTTTTCTTTTAGCGGTATTTCTACGCTACCACATACCGTACACGTTCGTGCATATATATAAGATAACTTGTCTTACGATCGAGCATATTGATGTCTACGCACGCTTCTATTCTTGTAGACAGTGTTGGGCCTCCAAGTGCAGAGGTTTGTAGAACAGCAACAAGTTTCCCTTAAGTGAATCACCCAAGGTTTATCGAACCCAGGGAGGTAGAGGTCAAAGATATTCCTCTCAAGCAACCCTGCAATTAAGATACAAGAAGTCTCTTGTGTCCCCAACACACCCAATACACTTGTCAGATGTATAGGTGCACTAGTTCGGCGAAGAGATAGTGAAATACAGGTGATAGGGATGATTATAAGTAGTAACTGCAATCTGAAATAAAGATGGCAGCAAGCAAACATGTAGCAGAACTTGTTGTAAACGGTGTTTCAATGCTTAGAAACAAGGCCTAGGGATCATACTTTCACTAGTGGTATCTCTCAACAATGATCTCATAATTGAATAAATAAATGCTACTCTCAAACACTCTCTTGTTGGATAATGAACACCATGCATTGCGTAGAGCTGCAAAAGCACACCTCAAAGTCTGAGTAAACAAACACCGACAACGTCATAAAGGAATCACACACGATGTGCACACTGTCACCTTCACACCGTGGAGAGTGAATCCGGAGTTCATATTAAAGTAACCTCTAGAGTGGCATAATAGATAAAGAGTAACATCTACTTGTTCAACTAGATTACAAAGCTCATGATCACATAAAGATCACATCAAGGGAGAGAGAGATAAACCACATAGCTACCGGTAGAGCCCTCAGCCTCGGGGGAGAACTACTCCCTCCTCATCATGGGAGTCAGCAGCGGCGATGAAGATGGCGATGGAGTTGATGGAGATGACTCCGGGGGCAATTCCCCGTCCCGGCAGCGTGCCGAACAGAGACTTCTGTCCCCCGAAACTTGTCGTCGATGGCGGCGGCGCTGCGGAACTCTTCTGGAAATATGACTTGGTTTTTTAGGGTTTTCGCCTCGGGGGAATAAATAGGCGAAGGGGCAACGTCGGTGGAGCCCGAGGGGCCCCTCACCAGCTGGCGCGGCAGAAGGGGGGCCGCGCCACCAGGTGGTTTGGCCACCTCGTGGCTCCCCTTCGTCTCTCCTTCGGACTCCGTGTACGTGTTGGAAAAATAGGGACTTGGCCTTTTGTTTCGTGCAATTCCGAGAATATTCGCAGAAGTACTTTTCTGGAACCAAAAACAGCAGAAAACAGGGAACTGGCACTTCGGCATCTTGTTAATAGGTTAGTCCCAGAAAATGCATAAAAGTGATATGAAGTGTATATAAAACATGTAGCAAATGGTATAATATAAGCATGGAACATCAGAAATTATGATACGTTGGAGACGTATCAAGCATCCCCAAGCTTAGTTCTACTCGTCCTCGAGTAGGTAAAACGATAACAACAAATAATTTCTGAGGACATGCTTTCACACAATCTTGATCATAATTGCAAGGCTCATGTCATGAATGAAGTGACTCAAAGCAATGGTCTATAGTTTGCTAACATAGATAAAGAGTAAACAATGAATCATATAAGCAAAAACTTTTCATGAATAGTACTTTCAAGACAAGCATCAAAAAGTTTTGCATAAGAGGTAACTCATAAAGCAATAGATTCAAAGTAAAAGGCATTGAAGCAACACAAAGGATGATTAAGTTTCAGCAATTGCTTTCAACTTGTAACATGTATATCTCATGGATAGTTGTCAACATAAAGCAATATAACAAGTGCAATAAGTAAACATGTAAGAATCAATGCACACAAAGTTGACACAGTGTTTGCTTCTAGATAGAAAGGAGTAGGTAAACTGACTCAACATAAAGTAAAAGATAGGCCCTTCGCAGAGGGAAGCAGGGATTAAATCATGTGCTAGAGCTTTTTAAGTTTTCGAAAGCATATAGAGAGCACAAAATAAGTATTTGAGAGGTGTTTGTTGTTGTCAACGAATGGTAGTGGGCACTCTAACCCCCTTGTCAACCAGACTTTCAAGAGCGGCTCCCATGAAGGACGTTATCTCTACCAGCAAGGTAGATCATCCCTCTTCTCTTTTGTTTACACATGTATTTTAGTTTCTTTATAGTTGACACTCCTCCCAACCTTTTGCTTACACAAGCCATGGCTAACCGAATCCTCGGGTGCCTTCCAACATTCACATACCATGGAGGAGTGTCTATTTGCAAATTAAGTTGCTTACTGATAAATCAGGGCAAAACATGTGAAGAGAATTATTAATGAAAGTTGTAATTAATTGGGGCTGGGCACCCCGTTGCCAGCTCTTTTTGCAAATTATTGGATAAGCGGATGTATATGCCACTAGT
Source organism: Poa pratensis (assembly GCA_947311845.1). Taxonomy (NCBI): domain Eukaryota; kingdom Viridiplantae; phylum Streptophyta; class Magnoliopsida; order Poales; family Poaceae; genus Poa; species Poa pratensis. The sequence continues at coordinate 13,114,502 of CAMZMU010000036.1, read as the reverse complement.
CCATTGGTGAAAGTCTGTCAGAAGTAAATGACAAGATTGAAAGATAAAACACCACATACTTCCTCATGAGCTATAAAACATTGACACAAATAAGGAGTAATAAAGTTTTGAATAGTTTAAAGGTAGCACATGAAATATTTACTTGGAATGGCAGGAAATACCACATAGTAGGTAGGTATGGTGGACACAAATGGCATGGGTTTTGGCTCAAGTTTGGATGCACGAGAAGCATTCCCTCTCAGTACAGAGTTTAGGCTAGCAAGGTTGTTTGAAGCAAACACAAGTATAAACCGGTACAGCAAGAATTAAAAAACATATTGCAAGTATTATAAGACTCTACACTGTCTTCCTTGTTGCTCAAACATTTTACCAGAAAATATCTAGACCTTAGAGAGAACAAATATGCATCCCAAGTCTCAACAAGCTCTACGGTAGTTCTCCACTACTAGGCTTTAACTACATGATGCAAGAGCTTAAACATGATCTACTTGAGAGCTCAAAACAATTGCAAAGTGTCAAACGAAACAAGACAAAACAGATCAATGATCTACAAGAATGCATATCTTTTCCAATACCAACTACCATGTAGCATTTTCTTTCTTCCAAACAAACACCAATCAATTTATTTAAACATAAACTCTCCAAATGATAATATAATGCAGCAAGAGAGTATTTAAAACAAGTGCTAACAGCTCGAAGAGATGCATGAAAAACAGGAGCTAAAAGCACTGCAGTAGCTAGTTAAGAATACTCAACAAATATAAGTGAAGAACATGAGTATTCACATGAAAAAGCGGAGCGTGTCTCTCTCCCACACAAGGATTGCTAGGATCCGAATTTATTCAAACAAAAACAAAAATAAAAGCACACAGACGCTCCAAGTAAAGCGCATAAGATGTGAAAGAATTAAAATATAGTTTCACTAGAGATGACCTGATAAGTTGTTGATGAAGAAGGGGATGCCTTGGGCATCCCCAAGCTTAGACGCTTGAGTCTTCTTGAATATGTTGGGATGAACCACGGGGGCATCCCCAAGCTTAGGCTTTTCACTCTTCTTGATCACATAATATCACCTTCTCTCTTGATCCTTGAAAACTTCCTTCACACCAAACTCGAAATAGTTCTCATTAGAGGGTTAGTGCATAATCAAAAATTCTCATATTCTGTGATGACACAATCATTCCCAAAGCTTCTGGACATTAGCTACAGCCACCAATGCTTTGTGGAGCAAAGAAATCCACAAACATCGTAAAAGAGCGAATGCAAAACAAAAGGCAGAATCTGTCAAAAACAGAACAGTCTGTGAAGACGAATTTTTTCGAGGCACTTAAGTTGCTCAGATGGAACTGGTCCATTTAATGAAAGTTGCGTACATATCTGAGGAAGATGCGTGATTTTTTACAGAATTTTCGAATTTTCTGCAGGAGAAAAGCTCAAATTCGTGACAGCTAAAAATCTGTTCTGCGCAGAAATCCAAATCTTGCATCAACTTTCAATAAAAGACTTTACTTGGCACAACAATGCAATAAAATAAAGATACAAAGGAGTTGCTACAGAAGTAACAAGCACCTTGACTCAAAACAAAAAGAAAAGCAAAAATAACAGAAAATAAAAACAATGGGTTGTCTCCCATAAGCGCTTTTCTTTAAAGCCTTTTAGCTAGGCATAGTGATTTTGATAATGCTCTCATATGTATAAGAGTTGAATATAGAGAGCATAAAAAGCAAATACCAAACACATTTAAGTCTAACCCACTTCCTATGCAAAGGAATCTTGTAAGAAAACAAATCAATGAAGCAAAGTGACTAGCATAGAAGGCAAAACAAGTGTAACTTCAAAAATTTCAACAAAAAGAGAGGAGACTTAATATTATTGTGATATATGAAGCCATGTCTCCCTCTCTCATAAGACCAGTAGGTCTTAAAGTACCCAGCAAATAAAAGCAAATCAAGAGAAAGCTCAAAACCTTCATCATAAAGAGAGGTGTTTAGTAACATGAAAATTTCTACAACCATATTTTCCTCTCTCAAATAATTTTCAGTGCATCATGAAAAAATCAACAATATAGCTATCACATAAAGCATTCTTATCATGATCCACATGCACAAAAGTATCATTACTCTCCACATAAGCATAATCAATTTTATTAGTAATAGTGAGAGTAAAACTATCACAACCATCATTGTATTCATCATAAATTGCAGGCATAGTATAATCATAATAAACTTTATCCTCCATAGTAGGTGGCACCAAAATACCACTATCATTATAATCATCATAAATTGGAGGCAAAGTATCATCAAAGAAAATTTTCTCCTCAAAACTTGGGGGACTAAAAATATCATATTCATCAAAACCAGCTTCCCCAAGCTTAGACTTTTCATAGCATTAGCAATAATGGTGTTCAAAGCATTTATAGTAATAACATTGCTACCATCATGCAAATAATTTTCCATAGGTTTTTTAATTTTCTCTTCAAAAGCATCATGTCCTAATTCAATATAAATTCATAAAGATCTCTAATTTTTTGTTGTTTTCCATTAAGCCTAACTAGTGAAAATAAAAACAAGAAACAAAAAGAAATAATTGCAGAATCTAAAGGAGATACCTTCCAACACTTACCTCCCCGGCAACGCGCCAGAAAATAGCTTGATGTCTACGCACGCTTCTATTCTTGTAGACAGTGTTGGGCCTCCAAGAGCAGAGGTTTGTAGAACAGCAGCAAGTTTCCTTAAGTGAATCACCCAAGGTTTATCGAACTCAGGGAGGTAGAGGTCAAAGATATTCCTCTCAAGCAACCCTGCAATTAAGATACAAGAAGTCTCTTGTGTCCCCAACACACCCAATACACTTGTCAGATGTATAGGTGCACTAGTTCGGCGAAGAGATAGTGAAATACAAGTGATAGGGATGATTATAAGTAGTAACTGCAATCTGAAATAAAGATGGCAGCAAGCAAACATGTAGCAGAACTTGTTGTAAACGGTGTTTCAATGCTTAGAAACAAGGCCTAGGGATCATACTTTCACTAGTGGTACTCTCAACAATGATCTCATAATTGAATAAATAAATGCTACTCTCAAACACTCTCTTGTTGGATAATGAACACCATTCATTGCATAGGGCTGCAAAAGCACACCTCAAAGTCTGAGTAAACAAACACCGACAACGTCATAAAGGAATCACACACGATGTGCACACTGTCTCCTTCACACCGTGGAGAGTGAATCCGGAGTTCATATTAAAGTAACCTCTAGAGTGGCATAATAGATAAAGAGTAACATCTACTTGTTCAACTAGATTACAAAGCTCATGATCACATAAAGATCACATCATGGGAGAGAGAGATAAACCACATAGCTACCGGTAGAGCCCTCAGCCTCGGGGAGAACTACTCCCTCCTCATCATGGGAGTCAAGCAGCGGCGATGAAGATGGCGATGAAGTTGATGGAGATGGCTCCGGGGGCAATTCCCCGTCCCGGCAGCGTGCCGGAACAGAGACTTCTGCCCCCCCGAAACTTGTCGTCGATGGCGGCGGCGCTGCGGAACTATTCTGGAAATATGACTTGGTTTTTTAGGGTTTACGCCTCGGGGGGAATAAATAGGAGAAGGGGCAACGTCGGTGGAGCCCGAGGTGGGCCTCCTCACCAGCTGGCGTGGCAGAAGGGGGGGCCGCGCCGCCAGGTGGTTTGGCCACCTCGTGGCTCCCCTTCGTCTCTCCTTCGGACTCCGTGTACGTGTTGGAAAAATAGGGACTTGGCCTTTTGTTTCGTGCAATTCCGAGAATATTCGCAGAAGTACTTTTCTGGAATAAAAAACAGCAGAAAACAGGGAACTGGCACTTCGACATCTTGTTAATAGGTTAGTCCCAGAAAATGCATAAAAGTGATATGAAGTGTATATAAAACATGTAGCAAATGGTATAATATAAGCATGGAACATCAGAAATTATGGATACGTTGGAGACGTATCACATATACAAATATATACAATTTTGATAGTTACATGGAGATCACAATTACCGGGACTAGAGCCCGTCTATTCGATTACACGGCCGTGGATCATCAGTAGCGCCTATTCACACTAAATTCTCCGGCGTCGTCTACCATCTCTTTCATCAAAAATCCCGCCAGTTCCTCTGCAATTCCTAGTAGGCGTTGCTCTGGTAGGAGTTGTTCCCGCATTCTGTCGAACTATATAAGAAAAGGAGATCAATATGAACATCAATCATGATAACAAAAAGTGACGGTAATAAAATAATGGTGTGAATGTATTGCTTACGTAGAGTCTATAATCATTGTGCTCAGTGGTAAACGTGCGAATGAACTCGCAAACGTAGTATCCACATAGATTCGTCCCCGGTGGCTGCCTCGCGCACTTTACGAGAATAGAATTCAATCAAAATAATAATCTAGCATCATAATTGTATTGAAACTAGAATTAAAGAGATGCGCGGACATATCTCGTACTACTTACCGTGACCGGAGTAAACGTCAGCTTCTCACTAAAGGAACCCGCCACCAGACACCTGAACAGGTTCCAAACCCTGCCCGGCAAAGAAAATGAATTAATGAATGAGTTATTCATTACCTGATATCTCATGAAATCAACGAAAGAGACCGATATAGCGCGGAAATTACCTCTGGAGCATGTCCTGCATGTCGCGGAACTCTTCCAGGTGTCTCTTTAATGGGTCCATGACTTCAACTTTTCCCTTATCAACTTGAATGTCTAGCAGAATCCAGTGGAAGCTGCACACGTTTATATATACGTCAGTAACTCATCAATTACACTTAACATCGAGTAAGCAAAAGTGAATGTGTACAACAGAGTAAGACCCTCACTGGAAGTTGTAAGGAAACAGTATGTGGTCACAGAAATGTTGCTCCGTTAGAAACCTTAGAAGGTTACTCGCCGTCTCGTCGGGTTTCTAGGTCAATGAACCCAACACTATAGATCTTTGTTTTACATTCCTGGATCTTCATTCTGCATAATAGAGTACAAAAGGATATAATGAGGATAATTACATGCAATGAACTGAACAACTGAAAAACTGGACAACTTATATGTAGACAATGAATTCAACAACTTACAGACAATAGCAACTCATGAGAGTTTTGTCGAGGGCGTCGAAATTGTATAACTGGAAGAGTTCTGAAAAGACAACATGGACCTCTTCGGGTCGGAAAAAGTACTCATGTGGGACTTTCGCCACGATCATTGTTCTGCCCCCCCTACCACACTCAAGTACCAGTCATTAAATTCCGCATATGTGTTGGCAATTGTGCCAACTTCTCGTTGATGACCAAAGGCTTCCCTGAGACATATGTAGGGACAACATCAGCCTTGGGTAAATTGTCGTCTTGGGAACCTAGCAATTCAGCAACAGTCACACCCATAGAGGCCGCCAACTTCGCAGCTTCTTCCATATCCTGCTGCAGCACCTGGGGAACGTTTTCAGATAACACCTTGAGGGATGGGATCGATTGTTTGGCCTGTTCTCCGAGCTGGGGAACGTCCCTTCTGTTCCCGCTTGCACTTTTAACTGATTTGCTCCCGCTTGCACTTTTACTTGATTTGCCCTTCTGCACTTCCTTCCGAAGTGCGCGTACATAGTCATCTGCCTTATGGTGCAACTCATATTGCGATTTTGTGTTCAGAAAATCACGTGCCCACGTTTTTTGCTTCTCGGTGTATACCGGGGCGGGCTTGGGTTTCGTCTTTGCAAAATGCGCATCTTTTTCGGCCATTGCGGCCGCTGCGGTTTGCTCGTCAGTAAGATCGTAAGCTCTGATGGGAAGATTTTTATGAGGTACTCTTGGGAGGGGCGACATTTGTCGTTTTGGGCTGTTGCGTCAGTTAGTACTCATCGACGGAGCACGCTTCCGCTTATTGTCCTTAGCGGGCAAAGGCGGCGGTGAAGACGGCCGACCCAAGTCCGGCGGCGGAGATGGAGCGCTGTGGTGGTCGTAGTCATGGGGTGTGCTTCTTGGAGGTGATGGAGGTGTAGGTGACCTGCGACGAGTCGGAGGCGGTGTTGTCCTTGGCGTCGACCCTGGAAACTTGATGTAGTTCTTGTCCCATAGAATGGTATCACCCACAACTTCTCTGAGTGTCCTCTCATCTCCAGGTCCAGGGATGTCAAGCTCCATAGCATGAGACCCCGATACGATTTCATCCACCACGACTTTAGCATAGCCAGCTGGAATCTGACGGTCTTGCCAGCGTGCGTCAGGTGGACAAAGTAAAGCATATCCGACCGCCACCTTCACGGATATGTTCTTCAATTTCTGATGGAGCTCACAAGATATTGCATCCTTGATTCCATCCACGGGGTAGCTGGGACCGCCATCTATCATCCGCCGTGCATCGTCAGCCGGGACCTCCGAGTCACCCACGCTGCTTTTCCGCTGAGATGGACCGGCGGTAATATCGAGTACAGGATCTTGCGGGCGCAGTACTCCTCTAAGTTCGTCAATCTGCTGCTGCTGGTGGTTAATTCTGGCAAGTAACTGGTTGAACTTGTCTCCCTCCTCCTCCTGCTTTCGCTGCTTTGCTCTCGCTCGGCTTCTGTAAGTTTCTACGTCTTTAGCAAACCCAAGCCACCACGGGACGGAAGGGCCAAAGCCTCGTGTTCGTCCTCCTTTTTCGTCATTCCCGAGGACCAGTGTCAGCAAGTCTTTCTCTCTATCGGGAGTGAACTTTAACTTCCCCTCTTTAATTTCTTTCACCACTTTAACCCAATTTTCCCTGGGTACCCTAATCCCGTCACTGCAAATAAGGTCCCCTGTTGTCTCGTCGTATGAACCCCCATGCGCAAGGAACCAATTTCTTGCCCTCAATTCCCATTCGTCGCGCATCCATTCTGGTTGGATCCCTTTAGCAAGCAGCTCTTGCTCTTTTTTATCCCACTTTGGCATGGCAGTCTCGTAGCCCCTGGCCCCAATTTATGGTGATATTTTTTCTTGTCAGCATTTATCTTGTTCCTTACTGAGATCGCCTTGGCATTTTGTGACTCCTTGTACTCCTTAAATGCGTTCCAGTGATTCGCCTGCTTCGCTAGATAGCCTTCAAATACTGGAGCAGTCTTTTTCGTCAGATATTCTTGCCATAATCTTTTCTTCCACACCCGGAATAGTTCGGCCATCTTCGTAAGAGTCCACTTCATGACTTTCTTCCTCAATTTTGCAGTGTCGGCAGGATCCTCAAATTCGGGCAGGGTGAAATGTGCCATGAGGTCATTCCGAAGACCCTTTTTGTGCCTTTCGGCGACATACTGATGATCCCGAAGAGCAAGTCTTGATGCCTGCACAAATAAACGGGATTAGGTTGAGACTCCAAGTGCAGAGTGTATAGTAAGTGGAAGGCAGTTTTCCCCACGAGGGTGACTCGAGGGTTTAATATCGAACTCTCGGGGAATCTAAAATGGTAGATTTATCTTCTTATCCTTCTTTTGGTTACCTACAAAACAAGGTTAGATGTTTTGGTCCTCAACCTCACCTGTGGTTGTCAAGCACAAGGTGTAAGAATGATATCAGGATAGTTATGCAATGCAAACAAGAAATAAATATGCAATGATGGTGGATGCAATGATAAATGATATTTTTGGGTTTTTGAATGATGTATGCAAGATGAAAAGTATTTTTGTATTTTCGGATTTAATGATGGCTGAAAATAGAAAAGTGGTACATGGTGTTGGAAAGGTGTTTCTTATGATTAAAAATGGACTGGGGTTCATGGTTTCACAAATGCACTCCCTCTTTATAAAGTGGTAGACAATGGAACACACACAGTTAACATATGAGATTGCAACACAGGGTTTGATAACAAGTTACTTAGATATATGGGCATCACGTCCTAACGTAGAGATCTTTTGGTTATTAACCTCTCTTATACTCCACCAAGATGCGAACTAAATCATAACACCTCAGTAATTAAGATAACTCAGAGTATAGCATTAAGTATCATGACATGAAGTGAAAATAAGAACATGCTAGATCTAGTCATGGAGTAGTGGCAATGGTCACGCCCACATCCCCGGTAGCATGGTATTTTAGTTTATCCCTAGTGAGGTAACAAAGTATGGTAAAGATACCAAAGTGGATCGCAGAACTTTCTCTCACGTTCACTGCACTAGCCACCCCCCGTTACTCCAACTAATGCACACGTTCCCCCACACACGCTCTCATAAACATGCTTGATCAAAACAAGTAGAAAAGAACGGGGTACATAATATGCATCTATACTCATAACTGAAACAAACATTGCAATCTCAAACATATATTAACTCATAAAGATCCACCACAAAGGTATTACAACGGTGACCGTAATCATGTTCAGCAGCTCATACGGTGCTAATTAGTGAAGCTCAAGAGAGGAGAGATACATAAGTTACTTCCACAAACCCATAGTCCAGAGGTGGACTACTCCCTCTTCATCATGGAGACGGTGGAGAAGTCGATGGAGAAGATGGAGACCACGCCGGCAGCTCCCCGCCGGAGTTTTCCCCCTCCAATCTGCTGCTCCTGATCTCCGTTTCGGTGTTTCTGTGTTTGTGCGGCGCTCCTTCCAGAGAACGTCGGGGGACCTTTTTTATAGGCGTTTTTAGGTCAAGACGAAGGCGGTGGAGCGAAGATCGACAGCAACGGAGCCACGAGGCCCAAACGGGTGGGTCCCACGCGGCCTGGTACTGTGGCCGCGCGTGGGCCCTGCTCGTTTGGCCCTCGGGCCTCCGTTTGCTCGCTTCCTTTTTCCGTAGTCCTTCTTCCTTCCAAATATTGACGCCTGAAAATTTCCAGGTGATTTCGTTGACGTTTGGGTCCCTGAAACATTAAAATACAAAACTAGGGTTTTCTGCCTGTGCAGGGTTAATTCCATAAAAATAGGAAATCATTAAGATATTTTCAAAATCGTGATAAAACATTGATATAACCCTAATATGATGCAAATATGATTGGAATATAAGCAATTAAAGTGCAAAGTTCATGTATGCATTTTACATGCATCACATACTCACTATCGTTCGCCCCTTTGCGCTTATTCCAGTCTCGAACGATGATCGGGACGTGATCCCTAACCAGAACTCCGCATTGTTTTCTAAATACAGCGGCAGCCTTCTTGGGTTCCTTCGGTTCGCCCGTAGGGGCTATGACCTCAAATGTATAATGCGTAGATGGGGCCAACATTTTGGTCGGGCCTCGTTTGGAAGATTTGATCGATGTGGAGGCCTAAGAGAAGAAACATTCGTCAATTTATATATATACAACTTAAGTAATGCATCTACTGATCGCCGAACTTCATATCTACCTCGTCGGACTTCGTTAAGGGTCCACCAGCTTCTCCATCATCAGAGCTATCGCCTTCTCCATCATCGGAGCCGTCGACTTCATCCTCACTTCGGTCGACCTCCATTCCATCCCCGGAGGGGTTCAGATACGACGACGGAGATTCGGCTGGATCAGCATCTGGGGCGTCGTGGATTATATTCTCGAGAATTTCTTCCTGTATTAGGTCTCTGCGGGTTGGACTAGGTGGATCCATAGTTTCTGCAAAATGCACACAATATTATTTCAAAATGCATCAAATAAAATGAGTATCAATTGTTATAAATAATTACTAAAGCAATGAATACAAGTTACTTATCTAATGTGTATCAATTGTTATCATCAATACTTTGTAATTAAAAAATTACTACAAATCTATTAAGTCACAATATATCCACTACAAATCAATTACTAAAAATTACTACAAATCAATTACTAAAAATTACTTAGTCCTAGAATTTATTTAAATGAATTATCATACCTTAAAACATAAAATGGTTTTCATAACTTATTCCATTTTGAAAATGAGTTCAAGATATTTTATATTACAAAATATTACTCTTAATATTCCTAGAATTTAATTGAGATAAAAATAAGTTTACTTTGTTTCATTAATCATGAGATTAAGCACACAAGCATGATTAATTAATTTTATTTTCTTAGGCACTAATAGCATTTTACAACTAACTTCATTTTATTTTTACTTAAGCACTAACAGTACTAACATATTAAGAACAACATTATGTAGTGATCTACAGTACCTAAACATTTCACAAACAACAATAGCAACAATTTCATAAAGGACCAAATATTTATTTTATCACTTTTAATAGGCAGAAAACACCATTTTTAGAGTTTATTAAGTCCAGGGTGTTCTGTTCATCAACAAGTTATGCAAAGATAGGTTTAGGTTCTATGTAAGTATTTTAAACTAATGCAATTGGATTTAGTCCAAAATCTTATTCACAGAAAATTAATTAAATGCTAGAAAACCCCACTGGTCTAAACTACCAACACATGCCATTTCAAAACTATGTAACACTGGTCTAACCCCACTGGACGGACTGGAAGGAGGCTTCAAGGGCCTCCTGCATCTGCGGCCCGCCGCGCTCTTCCCCATGGTCGCTCCAGTCGAAGTCGTCGTCGTCGTCCTCCTCGTCGGGAGGGGCGGCGGCGACTGGTGGAGGTACGGCCGCGGATCCCCACGCCACCCCTGCGACGTACGCATCCTCGTCGGGGTCAGGGACGTCGGACCACGCGCGCTCGTACGTCCTCCGCACCTCCTCCGGCACTGGAGCAGGAGGCCGGTAGGAGGGCATTCCTCTCCACGCCGGGCTCGTGGGCATACGGCGGGATAGGCTCCCGCGGTAGCGCCCAAGCGCGCTCTGCCGAGCACGCTCGACCTCGTCCAGAAGGCGCTGCGGCGGGCGTGGCGGATCCATCTCGTGGAGACGATGCGTTCGTGGCTAGGAATGGTGGATTAGGGTTTACCCCGTCGGCGACAATATATAAAGACCTCCAGGGCAGCGCTAGGGGAAGACAAGTGGCTAGGGCAGCGCTGGGGGAGGACACGTGGCTCCGCAAAGCCCGACTTTAGTCCCGGTTAGTGTTACCAACCGGGACTAAAGAAGCACACGGATCGTGTGTTTCTTTCAAGCGCTTGTGAGACGTTGGATCAGGGGTGAGCCCGACTTTAGTCCCGGTTGGTGTTACCAACCGGGACTAAAAAGCACACATCGTGTGTTTCTTTGAAGCGCTTGTGAGACATTGTATCAGGGGTGTTTTTCTTTTGAGGGATTGTGAGCTGTTGGATCAGCAGTATCACAACCACTTCGTGAGCCACATGACCCGGTTGGTGTTACCAACTGGGACTAAAGAAGCACACGTACCCTATATATAGCCCCCCTCCCGGACATGTTCAGCACTCAATGTCTACTCATTGTAGTTCATTTTGGCAGCACACGGGTAGCAGAGAGCAAGATTTCTGAGAGGCAGGAGTTCCTAGAGCGGAGGCTGAAGGTGAACCCTCCCCTCGGTCAGATCCAAGCAGCGGCAAGGATCTCTGATGATTAGCAACATCCCCAACACTTGTTCGGACGGTTGCAAATCATCAGAGACGTCTTGCCGCTGTTTGGATCGAAGGCCAATTTGTCGTCTCACGACCACGCGATGATTTGCCGATTTGCCGGTCAGAGTGGCCACTGGAGAAGGTAGGCAGGGGAAACCGTATGTTTTGTTCTATCACTTGGAAATGCTAAAGATCTTGGAGAATGCAGAGATTGTGTTGGTAAAACTGCAGCTGATTGAAGCTTCTTACACATGCTCCTTACATAAAGGTTTAATACATTCCATAGAATGCATTACATAAAAGGTTTAATACATTATTACACATCACCAACATCCCTATCTATTGTTTCTGTTTTCTTCTGAGCCGTAGCCATGGAGAATCTTCATCATTTAACAGGATGCTTGGGTCAGTTTTCACTGTGAAGGGCGGAATTTCATGAAACTTATTATAATCTTCTGACATGTCTGTCTTGTCATCCACTCCCACGATGTTTCTTTTCCCTGAAAGAACTATGTGGCGCTTTGGCTCATCGGACGATGTATTCTTTTGCTTATCTTTTCTTTTTTTCGGTTTGGTGGACATGTCCTTCACATAGAAAACCTGAGCCACATCATTGGCTAGGACGAATGGTTCGGTGTGGTACCCAAGATTCTTGAGATCCACTGTTGTCATTCCGTACTGCGGGTCTACCTTTACCCCGCTAGCTGCGACCCATTTGCACCGAAATAAAGGGACCTTAAAAGTAGGTCCATAGTCAAGTTCCCATATCTCCTCTATGTACCCATAATATGTGTCCTTCTGCCCATTGTCGTCTGTTGCATCAAAGCGGACACCACTGTTTTGGTTGGTGCTCTTTTTATCTTGGGCCTTCGTGTAAAATGTATTACCATTTATCTCGTACCCTTGGAAAGTACATATAGTCGAAGATGGACACCTGGCCAACAAGTACAGCTGATCTCCAACAATGGTGTTATTCATGAGATGTATCTGCAACCAACTGCCGAAAGTCTTCTCGTGTTCCCCGTCACGGTTTTCGGAGCGTAGAATATTCTTGTGTCTCTCGATATACGGAGCCACCACGGTGGAATTGTGTAGAACTGTGTAGTGTGCTTGAGTGAAAGAATGCCCGTCCCTACATACCGTTGCTTTCCTTCCTAGTGTGCCTTTTCCAGTCAGCCTCCCCTCATACCGAGATTCAGGAACACCAATCGGCTTAAGGTCAGGAAGAAAGTCAACACAAAACTCAATGACCTCCTCTGTTCCATAGCCCTTGGAGATGCTTCCTTCTGGCCTAGCACGGTTACGAACATATTTCTTTAAGACTCCCATGAACCTCTCGAAGGGGAACATATTGTGTAGAAACACAGGACCAAGAATTCTAATCTCTTCGACTAGGTGAACTAGGAGGTGCGTCATAATATTGAAGAAGGATGGCGGGAACAACAACTCGAAGCTGACCAGACATTGGACCACATCAATTTGTAACCCTGATAGACTTTCTCGATCGATTACCTTCTGAGAAATTGCATTGAGGAATGCACATACCTTCACAATGGCCAGTCGAACATTTTCCGCTAGAATTCCCCTCAATGCAACCGGAAGCAATTGCGTCATAAGCACGTGGCAGTCATGAGACTTTAGGTTTTGGAATTTTTTCTCTTTCATATTTACTATTCCCTTTATATTCGACGAGAAGCCAGACGGGACCTTGATACTGAAAAGGACTTCAAAAAAGATTTCCTTCTCTTCCTTGGTAAGAGCGTAGCTGGCAGGCCCTTGAAACTGCCCTGGATGCATGCCGTCTCGTCCTTTATGACGTTCCTGGTCCTCCCGTGCTTCCGGTGTATCTTTTGACTTCCCATACAAGCCCAGGAAGCCTAGAATATTCACGCAAAGATTCTTCGTCAGGTGCATCACGTCGATTGCGGAGCGGACCTCATGGACTTCCCAATAGGGTAGCTCCCAAAATATAGATTTCTTCTTCCACATGGGTGCGCGCTTATCAGCGCCGTTCGGAACAGGTTGGCTGCCAGGACCCTTTCCAAAGATTACTTTTAAATCCTTGACCATACCAAATACTTCAGCACCAGTACGGGTGACAGGCTTCGTCCGGGTTTCTGCCTTGCCATTGAAATGCTTGCCTTTTTGCCTTAAGGGATGCTTGTGCGGAAGAAAACGACGATTGTACGGGTACACATTCTTCCTACATTTGTCCAGATATATACTTTCTGTCTGATCCAAACAGTGCGTGCATGCATTGTATCCCTTGTTCGTCTGTCCTGAAATGTTACTAAGAGCAGGCCAATCATTGATGGTTACGAAAAGCAACGCTCGTAGGTCAAATGTCTCCTGTTTGTGCTCATCCCACACACTTACACCTGGTTTGGCCCACAACTGCAAAAGTTCATCGACTAATGGCCTTAGGTACACATCAATGTCGTTGCCGGGTTGCTTCGGGCCTTGGATGAGCACTGGCATCATAATGAACTTCCGCTTCATGCACAACCAAGGAGGAAGGTTGTAGATACATAGAGTCACGGGCCAGGTGCTGTGACTGCAGCTCTGCTCCCCAAAAGGATTCATGCCATCTGTACTTAGACCAAACCATAAGTTCCTTGCGTCACCTGCAAAGTCCCCGAACTCTCTCTCGATTTTTCTCCACTGCCGACCATCAGCGGGGTGCCTCAACTTGTCGTCTTTCTTACGGTCTTCCATGTGCCATCGCAACAACTTGGCATGCTCTTTGTTTCTGAACAGACGTTTCAACCGTGGTATTATAGGAGCATACCACATCACCTTGGCAGGAACCCTCTTCCTGGGTGGCTCGCCCTCAATATCACCAGGGTCATCTTTTCTGATCTTATACCGCAATGCAGTGCATACCGGGCATTTATCCATATTCTCGTACTTCTCACCGCGGTAGAGGATGCAGTCATTAGGGCATGCATGTATCTTCTGCACGTCTAATCCTAGAGGGCAGACAAGCTTCTTTGCTTCGTACGTGCTGGCGGGCAATTCGTTCTTTCTTGGAAGCATCTTCTTCATTAGTACCAGCAACTTTTCAAATGACGAGTCAGTCACACCGGTCTCTGCCTTCCACTTGAGCAATTCCAGTGTGCTACCCAGCTTCTTCTGGCCATCTTCACAAGTTGGGTACAACAATTTGTTGTGGTCCTGTAACATCTGCTCGAACTGCAACCTCTCCTTTTCTGTGTCGCAGTCTCGCCTTGCATCAGAAATGACCTGACCAAGATCATCAACGGGCTCATCTGGTGCCCGTTCTTCGCCCTGACCTTCTTCTTCATTGTCTTCCATTGCGGTATCAGCGTATTCAGGGAACATAGATCGGTAGTTGTCATCATCGTTCTCTTCTTCATCGCCGTCTTCCATCATAACCCCTCTTTCTCCGTGTTTGGTCCAAACACTATAGCCGGGCATGAAACCGGACCGAAGCAGGTGGCTCTGAATGACTCTTGAGTTAGTGTGATCCTTCACATTCAGACATTTAACACATGGACAAAACATAAAGCCACCCCCATGCTTGTTCGCCTCGGCCGCATCGCGAAAAGAATGCACGCCTGCTCTGTAAGCGGCTGTGCGTCGGTCACCGTACATCCATGGATGGCTCATCTGCATCATACAACTATATATCAAACGCAATGACGATGCTAAAATTAGTACCGCACGGTGACCGACTAGAAAATAGTTGCTAACCTTTTAGGACAAGTGGAAATAAAGAGTGAAAGCTTAAGTGTGGCTCGGGCACCTCATATCATGTTTGTATTGTGTGAACTCAAATGGCATCACTCTAACAGGCATTTCATCGAACACCTTGAGTGCATATGAAGGAGAGAAAAAAATAACTAGACCACACCTCCTCCACCAGGAAAAAAACAGAGTGAGTGGAGAGGGTGCTGGCATATATATAGGGGTGCCAGCCCTTTTGTCCCGGTTTGAGATACAAACCGGGACTAAAGGAGGGGGGACCTGGCCGCTGCGGGCCGCGGACCTCTTTAGTCCCGGTTTGTATCTCAAACCGGGACAAAAGGGTCCTCACGGGCCAGGACAAAAGGGGGGAGGGGCGCCTGGGCTATTTCGGGCGACGTGGCCTGGCCATTTGTCGCGGTTTGTAAGTGGGCCGGGACTAAAGGGGTTGGACGAAAGACACTGTCTCTACTAGTGCTGGAAAGAAAATGGGGGATGCCCTGAGTATGGCCCGTGCAAACCGAAGATGATAGAGATGAGGTTGGATCTTTTCGACCAAATGCGCAGTTCCAGCACTGCAATCTCTATGGAGATGGCACTTGACAAGCTGCAGTATGTGAGATTGGATCCAGAGTTCGGTGCTTAGAAACCCCAATACCAAGTTCTCTTCAAGTGGCCTCGTAGATATTATTCTTTAGACTGTGTCTTTCCATCAATCAAACTTAGATGCTCACTACCTTGGGCTCTCTAAGAATACAAGTACTCGTGGTTTCACGACCAATGCCAATTGAAAGCATCCTACTTATCCTATAATTAAACACACAAAAACGTGTCTTCCTAATGCCTCTCAAGCTCACCCGTGTATTTCTACAAAATCCTTATGTCCATCCATCCTATTCCTACATCTGTGGTGGTCTCTTGAACCCAACCGCGGAAGGTGGAGAACGGCAAGATACCTTAGTTCTGGGAACTCTAGTGAAGAAGAGACTGGGAAGTAATTGGCTTATTATATAGCAATTCAACCTACTCAACCTCAACGTGAGGATGGAGAAATTCTCAGCCTACGAGCCAATTTCTGCTATCTCACGTTCCGTGTGTCCTTTGAATAAAGACTTACACATATGTTGTTCACTGATACCTTTAGTCTTATTATCATAAAGTCTTTGATATATGGTTGGTGTATATATGATGATCCTCGTGAAAATAGTGTTTCTTGAATTTTGGTTATATAAGGCAACGCGGGTTCCTAAAAATTAAATTTTAGTTGTTTGGCATTTGCACTCCCATCTAGAATCTATGTTTTTCTTTGGGTTTGATCGACAGTAATATATTTAATAGATATAGCATGTCTAGGTAAAGAAAATTGTCATACATGCCATGTGTATTCTATTCAGAACTTTAATTTTTTTCGAGTAATTCATTGCTAAATTTAGGTTTCTTGGTACCAATGAGTCAGGTCAACATCACTTAATAACTTTCCCCTTAAAAAAACTGAGAGGACACCAAATACATGTCCTACAATGAGTCGATGCAGATATAGCTAGCATATCATACTCTTTTGTTATATACTCGACGTAAGATGGTCGAACAAAGATCCAGTGTGATGGTCAATGAGGCTACCAAGGACGAGAACTCCATCATTGTTCTTCCATGGCGACACTAGCATCCTAATGGGTTACACAACATATTATATTCTCTAGAGATGCTGCGAGGTCGACTATCGAGAATCTCATCGGATGACCCATGACACGTGAAATAGGAAGTAAGGGATGGGTAATATAATACTTAGCAGTCCTCATGAGTTTTCTCCCGTAGCAGCGCAGGGGCATTCAGCTAGTAGATACAATATACAGTATACCTTGCACATCGATATCTCCTTTTTTTTCTTAGGGCAACATCAAGATCTCGTAATGCATGGATGGGGGGTTGATGGACCTCGGTGGATCACTGGGCCACCTATTCATGGGCCTGGGCCTGGTTGTTCCGGAAGCAGAAATACCAGATGGTGAACGCGATGGCGATTTCGACTGCGATGCCCAGGATGACGACAAGGGCGGCCACCGTGTTTGAACAGTCGAAGGAGAATGTAACGCCTGGATGGTTCACAGCCACGACCCCGGCCAGGAACGGAGCCAGGGGTGCGGTAGGGGCCATGCCCCCCACCCCCTATGCTGGAATTTTTAGGAAAATCTCCTATGTAATATGTGGTTTGACCCCTAAATTTGTCAAAATTGACTATATGCCCCCTCCAAATATTCTAGTTTTCAATTGGCCCCCTTCTGCCAATCCCGGGCTCCCGACTCCATCCTTCGCCCCGGCCCCGCTGGTCTTGGGCTTGGGCATGCGCCTCGGGAGATCGTCGGGCGGGCTCCGAGCGAGGCCGCCGTGGTGGCGAGCATGAAGACGAGGAAGGAGCCGAGCTTGGTTGCCATCAATCTTACCTCTAGGCTATAATGCTCTCTCTCTCTCTCTTCTTGTTTTACTGAGTGTTGAAGCTATGCGGGAGTTGCTTAATCGATGATGCAGATTAACTTGCTGGTATATATATACACGAGATGAAGTGTTGGACTGATAGCGCGGGCGCAGCGCATCAATGCAGCTGATGGCTGTGTGTAGCGCACTTACCGATGATGTTACGTCGCGGATCGTATTTAGAAGTATTAGGCCCTGCCACGTCCTCACACTTTTGACTGCGCAAACGCGCTTTTCTAAATTTGCGACAAATTTGCAACTGATCGGGTCGTTGGGAGTTACAATGGCTGGTTCAGACTGCATTTACAAGCTGTGGTGCCAGCCAACTCTCATATATTTTTCCAAGATAAGAGATCAACTCAAGCATACAAAGGTAGTGTATATGAAGAGTACACGGAATGCATATGCATGCATGCATGCATGGACACCTCATAGGCCGTAGCCACCCTGGCATTCGGTCACCGACACGTGGGGCCCACACGAGGTGTCAGCGACCCGACGTGTAGGGTTGCGCACGTCTTGGTGCATGCCGCGGCCACGCGACTAGTGTTCAATTGGCCCCCTCCTTCTGCCAATCCCGGCTCCGTCACTAGTAAACCTCGGTATTGCTCCGTCACTAGTAATCCTTGAGAAAAAAGGATTGGATGAAGAACTGAAAATTTATAACTCCATTTTTTTGTTCATTAGGTAGATGAAAAGGCAATATTCTGTATGTTACTAAACCTTTGGTAACTTGGAAATCTTGGCTCAATCACATAGCTAGCCTAATATCCTGTAAATTTATTGTTTGTCTGCAGCATCAGGGAGAAGTTTGGAGTTATTGTTTCTTAATTACTCGAAGAACACAATGGCAAATGTCCATCAGATGCATGTTTTTGGTATTCAAGTATAGTAGATGACATTTTGTAACAATAAAATCAAGTTGAATTTATGTGCGAGAAAAATGCAAATCCCTTCTCATGGTATACAACACATAAAACAAGTGATGTGCGCTGGTGGGCTTCAACGCGTAAGGACACGAGGCCGAGATAGTGTCAGCTATGGTACTTGACGGAGGTGTAAGTCTGGACCATGCTGGAGACGAACGTGACGACCGCCACGAATTCGACGACGACGGCCCACGGCAGCGTGAAGTAGTTGCGCTGCACGTCGGCCCACATGACGTAGAGCGGGTGCCGGCTCCGCTCCCGCAGCTTCTCCAGCAGTGGCCCCAGGTAGCTCCTCTCCAGCAGCAGCTCGCCGCCGCCCGCGGCCTCGCTGGCGGCGCCCATCCTCCGGAAGAACCTCGCCACCTCCTCCTTGCTCTCGTTGCCCGCGCCGCCCTGCTGCTGCACCACCTCCGCCGCCGACAGCACCCCCGCGTCCTCCGCCGACTGCACCATCTTCGCCATGAACGACGCGTACGCCGACACGACCGTCGGCGCCACCGTGGACGTCGTCGTCGAGGCCGAGATAGAAGCTAACGACGACGACGACGACTGCTCGAACGCCATGAGGTTCAGCAGCAGCGGCGCCGTGCGGAACTCGAGCCGGAGCTGGGGGAGGTGGAGCCGGTCCTCGTGCTGCGTCAGCTTCACGGCGAGCGGCACCGGACCAAGCACCGACGCGATGCCGACCATCGGCTTGCTCCCTGAGCCGCCGCCGCGAGCCTTCTTAAACTGAACGCCCATCCGCTTCAGGTCGCTCGCGGACGGCACGTCCTCCTTCCCGTAGCTCGCGCTCCACTTCTTGTCCTCGGGGAGGATCGGGTACAGCAGCGGCACGAACAGGAGCAGCGGGATGCGCCGCAGCAGCCGCGCCGCCTCCTGCGCCGTCTCCATCACCGCGCCGTCCTGGATAGCGCGAGGCGGCGGCTCCCACCGCGTCCGCGCCGCGGTCACCATCTCGTAGAGCAGGTGCAGGATGTGGGAGACGCCGTCCGCAGCCGGCAGCGCGTCGTCGCTCATGTCTCGGCCCTTCTCGCCGGCGAGGTAGAACAGCACGAGCTTCACGAGGAGCGCCGGCGGGGCATATCCGGTGGTCTCGAACTCCGGCAGCTTGCTGGCGGCGATGAGGTCGACGAGGACGAAGAAGGGGATCTGGTTTTCGGCGAGGACGAGGTCGACAGAGAGCTGCGCGGGGCCGAACGGCGTGGCGTGCAGCGACGGCTCGTCGCGCCCCGTGGCGACGTTGACGAGGTGCTCGATGATGAAGCAGCTGTCGAGCACCATCATCTGGATGAAGTCGTCGGCGGCGATGTCGGCGACCTCCTCGCCGACGTACATGGCCCGGGCCTCCTGCTCGCGGGCGGTGACGATGCGGACGTAGTCCTGGATGACGGTAAGGTGGTGCGCCGGGTCCGGGTGGCCGCGGGAAATGAGGCCGTTGAGGTAGGCCACCTTGAGCCGCTCCGCGGGGCGGAGGCGCCGGTCCTCGCGGTTGTGGAGTGGGCCGATGGCGACGAACCCCGGCGTGTAAGCGTCGGCGTTGATGTCGCGGAGGTGGACGGGGACGCGGGACAGCCGGTGGCTGCTCGCCGTGGCCCGGTGCTGCTCCTCCGCCGCGGCGCCCTCCTGCTTGCGCATCAGGCTCCGCGCCAGCAGCTCCACGTGCACCGTGATGTCTCCACTGCCACCGCCGGCGCCTGCCACCGCCTTGCCGCGGTTCCTACCAATGCGTGGACCGTAACCGTAATCCATGATGGTGGACAGACGACGGAACAGTGCTCCTTCGCGATCACCGTGAAATGCATGCACGGGCACGGCCGGGCTACATATAGAGCGGCAGAACGGAATCTGAACACACCTACCGTTAGCTGCTAGCTTGGAGACGATCCATGATGGAATGGACACGCAAGAATATATCTGACTGTCAACAGGATCCTCCTGATGATGTATGCTTATACATTAATATATATACGTAGCTTCCGTCTGAGTTAAAGATGAGCTGGGGAAAAGTGAAGAGATCAGTGCTAATTCTTTGCTTTACTTGTGCAGGCACATCATAAGAGATTCATGCATCGTCAATCTTTTGTGTGCGCAACGCCACCACTTTGTTATTTGCTCTCATTAGGTTGCACGACAGACTCGAGAGTTTCTGCGGCTAGGCGCATACGTGTGTCCGTAAATATTCTTTTTATATGACACAAAAGATCATATCACATCAAGCGATCCACTCACCTGATTTTTTTGTTGTTAGGCATACACATGCATCTCTAAATAATATTTTTATATGGCTATATAACAATCAGGTGTACAACTCATCTCAGGGATCCCCGATCCAATCACATGATTTTTTATGGCTAGGTGTATCAGGTATTTTTTTTTTCTCTCTAGCGCTCAATCGAATGAGAATTATCTTAATTCTCATTCACATGACGTCATCAATTTCAGTTGCAAGTCAAGTTGCAACTCATGATTAGCACGAATCACGAAGCAAATCAAACGGTCCGAAACAGTTGCAAGTCCACTTGCAACTCAGGCGAATGAGAATTAACTTAGTTCTCATTTACATGACGTCATTAAATCTCAGTTGCATGTTGACTTACAACTGATGCACGAATCACGAAGCAAATCAAATGGTCCAAATCAGTTACAAGTAAAACCGTTTGTTTTTACCGGCTATACAAGTAAATTCTATAACGAATCCGACAATTCTGCACTCATCCAATCTATTTGAGAAGCGCCGCTGGAAACAGCCGTCCCAATAGCATCCCAATAGCGTCTAACATGTGTCCGACACCTTTGAAAACAGACATTTTTTCTTCAATGTCGGATACATACATATTTTGACTTAAATCTTCCGTTCCGAGGCAGAGCCGCACCAAGCAAAATCTACAGGGCAAGCTAATTGCTCGGCGGCGTATGACATAAGCGAGCCATAATAACACGATACTAATAAAGCATGGTTTTGTGCGGACCTAGGAACGGGAAAGTGTCCACACTTCACACCAGGTTTACAGTTTGCGCCAGACGATCAATGACATTTGAAGGCTGCGTAGGTCTGGATGATGGTAGAGACACTGGAGACGAAGGTGACCACGGCCACTAACTCGGCGAGCAAGGTGAAGTAGTTGCGCTCCATGTTTGCCCAGCGCTGGCTCCGCTGCCTCAGCAGCTCCAGCATCGAGCTCAGGTAGCTCGTCTGCAGCAGCGTCGAGGCCGCCTCACTCGTCACGCCCACCCAGTGGAAGAACCTCGCCACCTCCCGCGCGCTTTCGTTGCCGGCACCGCCGTGCTGCTGCACCACCTCTGCTTCCATCAGCAGGCGCGCATCCTCCGCCGACTGCACTAGCTTCGCCATAAAGGCCACGTAGGAAGACACGTCCTGTGAGACCCCAGACGACTGCTCGAAAGCCATCAGGTTCAGCAGCAGTGGCGCCGTCCAGAACCCGAGCCGTAGCTGCGGCAGATGAAGCTGGTCCTCGTGCGGTAGCTTCACGGACACGGCCAGAGGGACTGGGCCCATCACCGACGCGATGCCGACTACCGGCTTGCTCCCTTCCAAGCCATATGTCTTCTTGAACTGCACCCGCATTCGCTTCATATCGCTTGCCGACGGCACGTCAGCTGGCGCGCGCCTTCTGTGACCCTCCGGCACAATCCGGTAGAGCAGCGGGACAAGGATCAGCGACGGGAGACGGTGCGCCAGCCGCATAGCCGCCTGCGCCGGGCCGATGAACGGTGGTGGCGGCTCCCACATGATCCGTGCCGCGGTGACCATGGCTGTTAGCGACCCAAAGGCCAGCCCACGCTCGACCAGTGTATTTGGAGGCCCAAGGCCTCTCTCATCCCAAAAGACCGGCCTGAAGGGAGAGGTTTGCCCAGCTATATAAGCTGGTGTCGGCCTCCCTCAACTGGCGAGGTGGGACTAAACCCCGGGTGCGTCCACCGGCCCGTCCCCAGCCGTGCCGTCCGTTCAAGTGCTGACAATGGCGTGGAGCAGGTGCAGGATGTGGGAGACGCCGTCTGCCGCCGGCACGTAGTCGCTCATGTCGCGGTCCTTCTCGCCGGCGAGGTAGAACATCGCGAGCTTCACGAGGAGCACCGGCGGGCATATCCGGTGGCCTCGAACCGGCCCGGCAGCTTGGTGTTAGCGATGAGGTCGACGAGGATGAAGAAAGGCATCTGGTTCTCGGCGAGGATGAGGTCGACGGAGAGCTGTGTGGGGCCAAACGGCGTGGCGTGCAGCAACGGCTCGTCGAACCCCGTAGCGACGTTGACGAGGTGCTCGATGATGAAGCAGCCGTCGAGCACCATCATCTGGATGAAGTCGTCAGCGGTGATGTGTGAGACCTCCTCGCCGACATACATGGCCCGGGCCTCCTGCTCGCGGCGTCGACGACCCGGACGTAGTCCTGCATGACGGCGTGGTGGTGCGATGAATCTGGGTGGCCGCGGGAGATGAGGCGGTTGAGGTAGGCCACCTTGAGACGCTCGGCAGGGCGGAGGCGGCGGTGGGCGCGGTCATGAACCGGGCCGATGGCGACGAACCCTGGCGTGTATTCGTTGGAGTTGTTGTCGCGGACGTGGACCGGGAGGCGGGAAATACGGTGGCCCGTGGCCCGGTGCTGCTCCTCTGACGCCGCGCCCTCCTTATTCTACATCAGGCTGCCCTCGAGAAGTTCGACGTGCACCGTGATGTCGCTATTACATTGATGCACTAGCCAATTATCTCAAAAGTCATGGAAAGGGCTGTGCAATGTATATATATTATATTTCTGACACTCCCCCTCACGTCCAGACTGTGGACTTTTTCTCACGAGTCTAGGACGTGGATTTTAGCATATCCGCAGATATTTATTTTTAATACTGCGTTAGTCAGGATTTTGAACTCTACACCTCTGGCTCTGATAGCATATTAGATTGATACACTAGCCAATTATCTCAAAAGTCCGAACTGATAGGAAAGGGCTGTGCAATGTATATATTATATTTGTCGCCGCTGCCAGCCATGTCTCGTCCGTGCTCACGATCACCGTGAAATTGATGGATGCCCGGCTTCATATAGAGTGAGTGGCGGAATATATAGAATCTAACGCAGAATGGAACGGGCAAGCAAGAATATGATTCTGAGATTATGTCTCCCCTCCTCATCCAGTATGCGTAGCTTCCGTCGGTGATAAAGTGAACAGAACATCACTGCTACTTATTCTTTGCTTTACTTGTGCGGTCTTTGTATATACAATACCATCTTTGGGGAAGAAGTTTTTGTATAGATGAGGTCATGCTATAGCAGTTCGATCGGCACAATCATATATATGCCCGTACCATTCTAATTACCACATGCTTGCCACCACGGCAGATCATACTTGGGGACACAGACCCTCAGGGCCGCTGTTGCTGCCGATCTCTCTGCGCCGCCTCGCGCTCGTGCATATGTCCAAGCAGGGCTCTTCAGGGCCTTGTCGGTGTCGAGAGGTGGGGTGGCACTCCGAAGTTGAACTGAAACAAGCAACACCGTGAAATCGACAGTGTTTCTTTGTGGCGTTTTGGCCGCAAAAAGGACAGAAATGAGCAGGCATATGGTGGTGTTGCCCGTCAGATTTTGTTCTAGCATAACATGTTGTGCATTCCTGAATTTGTATTACCTGGCAGCTATAGTCTTCGAAATTTGGCTCCATATACAAATCGACACCCATGTGATCCTTGAAGAAGGTCTGAAGAGAGAGATCGCCTTTTAGAAATCGCCGCTAAGCGCCAAACAAAGTTCTCCTTTACGTGAAGAAAGTAACTTATTTAAGCTGAACCATTCAAAAAGCATTTCATGTCGGACCGGGTATAATTTTGCGTGACGAAAAGGTTTCCAAGATCTATTCATAATTATGCAGCATCGACAGTGTCCATGCAGGTATCGGTAGGCAGATTATACAGTTCCAGTTTACTAAATTGCTTTCACGGTTCCTTTTGGGAGATTTAAAGAAATTGCTGAAAATGTTTGGAAAGAAGTAAAAATCTAGACATATAAGGCATGAGCACACCTGGGTTGGCAGTTTGCATGTGTTGATACAAATACCAAGACACTTGCTCTCCTCCAAATATTTGCACTTCTGGACAAACACCTGATGATTCCATAAGTCAATATCAATAATTCGAAACTCTTAGTGAATGAACATTGAAAATAGAAGACTGAAAAGATCAATACCCCACTTGATTGCGATTTCCCATCAGGCAGTGTCACAGAATTCACTGAACATGTGCCCATTAGCCATTGGCATGAAAGTGCTGTTGCTCTAGCTTCACGAGTCACATGAATCACAAGAAAGATAAGTTATAGTAAGTTAAGAGTGCAGTCCATCTCTACATGGAATTTAATCTTGAAAATATTACTGGGAGTGCCGCCTAAAATTTCCGAGTTGCAATGAACTCACCAACCATCATGGCAGCAAGTTGGCCATCAACAATTGGTGCTAAAAGAGCTTTGAAAAGGACTAGCAAGAGAGGGGGGAACAGTGCCTGGAGTACTCGGACCTGAAATTTGCAAGCATAGAGGATACAGAGATGGATAAATGACTTTAGCTTTGAATTTATGTAAATGTGGCAGAAGAAGGATTGGAGATGAACAAGGTAAGTGTCATACAGCTGATTGCTCGGTCTCCAAAGCACTCTTCCCCTTGACCATGAGGCGATTCGCGACTTCGATCAGCCCAGCGTATCCAGGCTTCTGAGAGTCCCATCCAACCTCCTACAGCTGTGTACAGAGAATGAGAGAAATTAACAGATGTAACAACTAACAAGCACACAGCAGGTGAAGGTTCAGTCTCGCTTCTGAGAGTCCTATCCAAATACTAGCAGAAGTTGAAAACATTGCATGGGAATCGACTGTTCAGGTTCACAGTAGCTAGTTTATCCACCATTGCATTGCCAAATCTATAGCACATCATTATTTCTGCAGTCAACCTCATCAATCGAGAATCATTTCAATCCGGCGCAGTGGACGAGAAACAATTGCATGGTGGAGACTGGAGAGGAGATAGGCAGCTAGGTAGAGAGGAGGCAAAGGGGGGCAGCTGGATCGATGGAGCTCACCTCCACCATCTTGGCCCGGAAGAAGGCGAGGAGGAGGTCGTCAGCGAAGGAGGGCCGGTACTCGCCGCCCTTCCCCGACAGGGGCGTCGCTTCCACCTACAACAGAGCACACGGATCAACAAACGGTGGTACCCCGGCGGCCAGGGCATGGAGGCAGGAAGTACCGGCGGCGAGGAGCAGTGGAGCCGGGAGGCAGGCCGGCGGTTGGGTCCTTGGGTTGGGGACGGCAAGGAGGAGAGGGCGCAAGGGGGGCGAGGTGGAAGGGCGGGGAGGAGGTGGCGGTGGAGACTTCTCGGAGTGGGAGTTGCCATGGTCGGCGTGGACGACAAGCGCCGGCGAGCTCGCTCGGCTGCGGCAGAACCGTGCGAATCAGTGCGTGGTGGATAGCCGGTGGGACCCCATGCGTCAGAGACTACTACCATTCCCTTGAAGACCAGAGCCCTCAAATATCTTAAGCAAAGAAGAGTTTACATGAAGGCAATCTGCATTCCATGTACAATACATTCAAGAGTTCACATAAAACTAGATACCCAGGCGCGGCTTTGCCGCGCGCCACCCGCCGTTGACACGGGTTTTCGACTTGCAAATGACTCGATGGACATACAATAGAAATACAAATAGAAATATATTGTAGGCCTAGCGCTTACAGATCATTGTCTTGGTTCCATATTAAGTATAACTCGATGGACATACAATAGAAATACAATATCAAAAGGAACAAAGCCATTGATTTCTCACAAATTGAACGAAGTTCATGTAAACGTAGATCACATATGGAAGACCAATGTAATTGCATGGCAGGACTCTATGACCATAATTAACTGCTCTCTGGTTCATAGGAAGCTGCTGGTTTGTATGAATTTGTTGACCCCATACATTACACACTGATTTGCGTAGGTAAATCCACACCTAGTTTTGCACAAGGTAACACCACACCTAGTGACCATGTCTGATGTCCCGTTTCTCTGTGGAGCTTCCTGAACTGAGAATCAAAAATCATGAGAAATAAAATGGAGAAGTGTCAAACAGAAAGTGGTCAAAAGTAAGGATCAATGCATGATACTTATGGAAGTGCAGGATTTCCGTGAGTCTATGTGGCAAAAGGGAGTGTACGCTAACCTGATTGAGGGAGAATATAAATGGAGGAGGCATTGTAATTGCATTTGCCAATGCTGATGTTTCTGTTGGTAGTCTGGAAGTATGATGAATTCCCATCGGCCTTGAAGATAATTCCTGGCTTCTTAAGATATGACCGTGTGACCTGTGAAGGCATAGTCTCCATAAAGCATTGATGGGAGGATACAGTATTGGGTTATCCTTGTGAGGCGGCAACATCTGGCATAAATAAGTGTCGTGGTGGGATCACGGCAGATGCCATAGGTATGGCTAAGATGGGGCCGAATGGTCGTTGGGGGAATCCGGGGAGGGTTTATGCACTCAAGAAGTGCACACGCAAGAACACGCAAGAACACGAACGAAGAACCAAGAAAGCAAGAACACAAAACACACCACGATGTACCCTGCTTCGGGGCCCTCTTGCGGAGGTAACACCCCTACTGCAGCACTATCCTAGTCAGTGTATAGCTCAGAGTGACAAGTACAAGCTGCTCCTCGAGCTGTATGATGATACAATGGTGAGAACTTGAGGTAAAAGATGGAGCTAACGGGAGGAAGAAGGCACTCCGAGCTGATCCGAGGTGTTTCCGGGGTTTCCGAGCTTCCTTCCTCTCTTTCTCTCTTGATCAACTAGCTCCAGCGCGGGGGGGGGTCTCTCTCTTGATCTTGGATCCTCCAGCAGGAGGGGGTGAAGCCCACTATATAGGCCAGCCGGGTTACCATTGTGCCCCTCGCAGAACACTGTTGCCATGCCTCTGCAACGGTCACCACCGTACCACCGTACCTCGGTCGGGACAAGACGTGGCTTGCCCATCTCCTGTAGCCTAACGGCAGAACTAGCATGTCCCCTCTGACCGAGACAGGACGTGGCCTGGCAGAGCTACCTCGTAGCCTTTTCCCAGACCTCGCGTAGCAGCGATCAGAGACGTGCAGGCCCGCCGAACCCGGAGCACGCCTCTGCCATGCTCCTTGACAGACGCTCCCGTGTCAGGCGCTCTGTACCCGGCTGGAAGTGACAGGAGCATTGACTCCTGCCCGACCTACAGCCCACCACCTCGGTTAGCTCGGCACGGATGTGACGGGCTCCGTACCTCGGGTCTTGCGCTTAATCTCTTTACCAGGTCGGATCTTACTTCCTCCCACAGCTTCTCCTGCACTCACAACACAAACCACTGCACTGAGGTAGTTAGGTCGGCTGAACATAGCTCGGACAGTGAACCTCGGCCCTGGCCAACAGTATACCTCGGACCCCTCTGGGCCAAAATAGGTCGGCCTGTATCTCCAGGTCAAGATGAAGCTCGGACCTTCCCAGGCCCAAACAGGTCGGCCCTTTCCGTACCTCGGCACAACTTCGAACACCACCTTATGCCAAGCCTTGACCCTACCCGGGGATACTCCCCCGACATTAGTCCCCGAAGCTGGTGCGGTCCTACGACCTCGGAAGGAGGGCCGTAGCAGGTTCAAAACAAGCATTACACCACCTCCTAAACCGACCTCCAACATAGTCACGCCGAGGTACCTCCCATACACCACCATCCAATCCGAGGTAGATATGCGAACTGAACTCTCCGAGCTATCTGACTCAGCACCATCTTGCCTCAAGATTTTCCGAGGTACGTGGCGAAGAATCTCTGCCCGGGCTTCGGAATCCGGACCTCTGCCAAGCAGATTCTGACCACACGCCGCCCTCGTCAGCCGGACCCACCGAACAGCGCACCTGCGCACTCAAGTACTTGACCGCCCACGACCCCTCGATTCTTGTGCTGACCAGCGCAGGAAATCCGGGGTGGGCGGTTGCCACTCTGCGGCCCACGATGTGGCCGATCGTGCGGCCGCAGACCGCGTAACCGTGCGCCCACTCGCACACGATCCCGCGCCTCCCGATAACCGCGCGGTAGTGGTGCAGTTAATGCGGGCAGTTACCGCACGCGGCTATAAGTAGGGCCCCACGGGCAACTTCGCCATCTTCTTCCTCCTTCACTCGCCTCTCGCCTCCATCGCAACCAGTGCCGCCGCTTCCGGTTGAGAAGAAACGCGTTCCCGCCGCCGCCGACGAGCAGCTCCTTCGTCGCCGCTGCGACCGCGTCACCGGCGCCGCCCTTCAGCACCTCGTTTTCACGGTATGTACTCCCTTTCTTGATACCCTAGGCATTGCCCTAGGTTTCTTCCTCTTTGCGCTTTGGTTCTTCATATGTTCTTGAATAAAACTCTATTTACCTCCTCCGGTAGATCTTACTTGCATACTTTTTTGGGTAGTAATGAGTTTCATACCTCGGATGATGCTCGCCTAGCATAGATATGCCTCTATACACAGATAGCCGTCCAACTCCTCCTGAGTTAGCCAGATATAGCCTTAGATTCCAGATTTACTTTTTCCTTTGCTAAACTTCTGTGCATTCTTCTGCAGATTGATTCTGCCGAGATGTCTCCTCCTGAGACTTCGGAACAAACCGAGGTTCCAGACCTCGAACTGGAGGTCGGAGAACGAGCCGGCTGGGAAGGTTCGGATGTAACTCCGGACGAAATCCAGTGGCTCAGGGCGACTCGGCGGATTCCCGCCGGGGTAGAGTGTCGCCTGCCAGAGGGCGAACTCGAGCCTCAAGTCAAGGAAGGGGAACGGGTGGTCTTCGTCGCGCACTTCCAGCGCGGCTTCGGACTGCCCGTTAGTGATTTCTTCCGGAGCTTCCTCGACAAGTTCGACTCCAGGTTCATCACCTCCCCGCCAACGCCATCACCACTCTCTCCTGCATCGTTTCCTTCTCTGAGGGATACCTCGGCCTCAAAGCCACGGTAGACCTCTTTTCTCGCTACTTCCAACTTAAGCGGCAAGTGATCCCGGATCCGAAAAACAAGGATCTGCCCAAGCTACTAACCGCCTGCGGAGCAGCCATCGTAGCTCCTCGCCGAAACTCCATCTTCCCACGTATCGCTACTCCGGACACCGTTCGCAAGTGGCTCCGGACGTGGTTTTACGTGAAGAACTCCGGCGAAGAGGACTTCCTCAATCTGCCGGCGTTTAACCTCAGCCCTCCTACAGAACCGCTCAACTGGGACTACACTCCCCCTCTCACCAGCGAAATCAAGTCCATCCATGGGTATGTTGCGAAATGGCAGGACCCGGAGGACCCTGCGAACGACGGGAAAGTCCTGACGGCTGACGATCTGGCCTGCACATTCGTGAAGCGCAGGGTCTCCCCTCTCCAGGCGAGGACTCACAAGATCTGCCACATGAGCGGTCTTTATGATCCAACCCGCCATACGCACGTTGCACTGGACAACGCCGCGGTAGCTCGGCGAGTCCGAGCTATCACCAAGTCCAAGATCTCTGACGCTTGGACATGGGGAAGGGAACCCCACTACAGGACCAAGCCACCAAAACAGGTACGCTGTTCCGACGTTTTCTTCGGTACTCCTTTACCACCGAGGTCTTGCTACCGACGTTCATCTTGACCATTTTCTTCCTAACTCCTTTTCATATGTCTGCCATATAGCTGTTCTCCCGCCAGACCGCCGAGGATGGAGTCCATCCTGCGGACCACTTCGGCAAGGATCTCCTGTCGAGGACCCACCATCCAACGTGGACCTGACAACGAGGATTACATGCCCATTGCCTCGGCCCGCGTCACCACCGCGGGTAAGCCTCAAGCACAAGCTTCAGTTCAAGAGATTTCGGATGACGAGGAGGGATTTCTCGTCATGGAACCAATAAACGCGGTACCTATCTCCTGCCTTCCTCACCTTCCGAACTTTACTCCAGCAACCAGCCGGAAACGCGCTGGTGCCGCAACTTCGGCCGCCGAACCATCCGCCACTGGAGCCTCCGGACCCACTGCGGCTCCGGTCAAGAGACGTCGGCTGAAGAAGTCCGGAAATCCTCCTCATGCCCGAGGGGGCAAGAGGTTTCCTACTTCGGATGGGTAATGCTTTGCCTATAGCCAACATGTTTGTTGCTTAAACTATTACCTCGGTATTAACACTTAACCATCTTCCCTTCGTTGCAGTGACCCATAGACGTGGATCAGGAGGTATCCTCCATGACTGCACCCGTTGGTGCCTCTGAAGCCACGACCACCCCGACGAACTCTCGCCCCGTATCTCCTCCACCGAGGTCTGGCCCGGCCTTGGAGAAATCTGCCCCCACCCGAGGCAGACTTCTCCGCGTCCTCAAACGGATGCGGGGACCAATCGCGCCAGAACTCCGGCTACCGCCTTGCCGGAGCCTCGACTCTCCCCCCGCAGCCAGACTGCCCGCAACCAACAACAGCAACAGCAGAAGCTTCAGCAGAAGCAACAGCCCAAGCAGCAGCCCAAGCAGCAGCCCCAAAAACCAGTTCGCCAGACTACCTTGCCGTTGGAGAAAGGCAAGGAGAAAGAGAAAGAGACGGTGAAGTCTAAGGTCACCCCCAAACCAACATCTGGGTCTGGCACCCTGACTATCTCTTCTCCTTCAAGGATGCACCGAGGTCTCCTCCCCGGTGACACGCCGAATTCCTCCATTCGCCGCACCCGTTGATGAGACTGCTCCTCCGGCCGACGAATATGCTCGGAGGACATCTCTTATATGGATAACCGGCCTGCTTCAAGCTCCGAGGCTGCTTTGGCCTTGGAGGCCTCGGTTAGGGGCATCGAGCAGGGCGGACCGTGGGGATATCCTCCTCTGCGCACTGACAGTGACCAGAGCCTCGGCTCCTTGGAACACTACAATGCAGACTGGAATTCTGCAGACGAGGTCTCCTCGGCCTCCCTAGCTGCTCCGGTGGCTGAGCATCCTGCGGGAAACAGCGCCTGCGGCCGAAGCGTACACGACCTACAAGTCGCTGCCCTGCGTGCTGCTCAAAACATCGACGTAAGTCCTATTCTCTTTACTTTCATGCAGTATCTCATCTAATATCCACCATTCCCAGTCCCCGAGATTCGAGGTAAACTATTGACGCTCCGCCGGAGTTAAAATTGTTTGGCTTGAATCTCAACTTTCAATTTTCATCCGACGTATCCAAACCATTTTACCTTACTTTAGCATGCACCTCGGGTACGAGTCCCCGAGACTCCTGTCGAGGCATACCCCGGCAACATTTTCCCAATGATTTGACTCCGAGTCCCCGAGACTCTTGTCGAGGTATAGCCTTTCTAACCGAGCTATGTTTTTCTTCCTTGCAGAATACTATGAACGTCCGCACGGACATCTTTCACACCCTCTTGTTTGACCACAAGAAACTCCACGACGAGCACAAGGCCGTCCTTGCAGAAAAGAACTCTTTGGACGAAAGCTCCAACAAGAGAAAGCCGAAGTAGCTCGTCTGGTAAAGGAACTGAAGCGCATCACTGAGCTGCGGACGTCGGAAAAAGAGCAGCTGCAGGCGGAAAAGGCCAGTGTTGTTGAAACAGAGAAGAAACTTCGGGAGGATGCCGCCAAGGAACATGAGAATGCGCTCCAGTTAGCCGAGGCCCGCGCCACCTCGGCCACCGAGGCTTATGAAGCCCTTCAAGCTTCGGTTAACCAGCTCCTCCCGACGCTGGAACGCATCAACCAAGAAATGGACGGTAAGCTTCTTGCCCCCCTTATCCTTGCTTTGTCCTCAACAGTACTGGCTCTTTGCCGAACTGTTTCTTTCATTATTAACAGGCTATCCTTCTGCAGAGCACTTCACCTACACCCAAATTCGGCTCGCAATATCACTGATCAGCACAGGAAGAGGCGTAACGAGACGAACCCCGTCTGGACCATTGAGGACCACATCGTGGCCATCAAAGCTCGGATCCATCCCTTGAAAACCATTGGGTCCGAACTCCTCGATGCAGGTGTGTCTGCTTTCCGAGCCTTGTGGCCTCTTGCCGATGCTCCCAATACTACGCCTGAGCTCGCCGCCAAGCTTCGTGAAGCCGAACAAAGACTTCGAGAGTGGCGCTCATCTTCGCTCGCGCTGGAGCTGATGCCGCTCTCAAATTCATCATGACTTGGTGCGAGAAGATCGACCTCGAAAAGATGGACACTCTTCGCCGAGGCTCGCCCTGGTCCACGGACCCAATTCTCATCCAGCGCGCGAAAAGATGGCTGCCTTCTTCGCTGGATATGCCAACACCAAGAACTTGAGCGAGGGAGACACCTACTCCGACGCCGAAGATGACGAGCCAGAAGAGGATGAATACGAAACAGAATCCGACGTCGAAGCCGAGCAAGGTGACGATGGTGACACCCGCGAAGCAGAAACCGAGGCTTCTCCACAACCTGGTGCCGAGGTTACTGCCGACGTTGCCAGCACCTCCCAGGCTACCTCGGCTCCGGAAAATCCCTGCTGCATCGGCTGCTGCCGACGTAATTCCTGATGCCTCGACCTGAACTTATGCTTGGCCAAAAAACTTCATTAAATCCCCGGTATGCCGGGACGCAGATGTAATCAAACTTAAGTAGTTCCTTTTGCTACCTCTGTTACTATCATGCTTATCGAACCATGCTTTTCTAAGCTTTACGTCGAATCCTTTTGAATGATTGCTCGAGTTTACTTTCGTGTTTACTATGTTTTTCTTTGCTCTTGACTACCTTTTAGGCAGATGCCAGTCGAGTCACAAGATTGTTGTTCATAGCATACAGTACTTGGTAAATTCCGAGGTATGTTTCAAAGTCATCCGACATAAACGAAAGGTAAAGACAGGGGTTAGTAAACGACACATGCCGAACTATAATTTTGGACCGAGTCCCCGAGTTCATTTTCATGTCTCCCACGTTTTTTCCTCTTTGCTCTTGACTACCTTTTAGGCAGATGCCAGTCGAGTCACAAGATTAGTTTCATAGCACACATTACTTGAAGTTTGAGACGAGGTTCAAAATAGTTCGGCATATGAACGAAACTGACAAACAGAGATAAAACATAAGCACAAGAGCGAGGCAGTCCCCGAGCTTTAACCTCGGAGTGCCGACATTTTTATTAAGGATTAACCGAGGTACATACATTGCGCCTTTCATGAGTAGAAAGGTCGGAGTAGAGCTACGTTCCATGGTCGCCTGACCTCTGACCGGGGTTGTCCAGCCCATCTTCCCTTGGTTCCTGCGCATCTATAAGATAGTAGGAATCATTGAGCAGAGCTCGGCTCACAACGAACGGTCCCTCCCATGGAGGTGACAACTTGTGCCGGCCTTTCTTGCGCTGCACCAACCTCAGCACCAAATCTCCCTCGTGAAACACACGAGGGTTGATACTCCGGCTATGATAACGTCGGAGACCTTGCTGGTAAATTGCTGACCGAGATGAGGCCAATTCTCTCGCTTCCTCAAGCAGATCTACTGCATCCTCCCGAGCCTCTTTTGCCTCGGCTTCAGTGTACATTGCCACTCTGGGCGCATCATATTCGATGTCAGTGGGTAGCATAGCTTCTGCCCCATAGACCATAAAAAATGGCGTATAGCCAGTTGATCGATTTGGCGTGGTCCTTAGACCCCACAGTACTGCTGGTATCTCATCTATCCAACACCCCGGCGTTTTCAGCAGTGGTTCAATGAGCCGAGCCTTGATGCCGGCCAACACTAGAGCATTTGATCTTTCCACCTGTCCATTAGACTCCGGGTGTGCCACCGAGGCTATGTCCAGCCGGATTCCCTTGTTCATGCAAAACCGAGCGAACTCTCCAACAGCAAAGTTAGTGCCGTTGTCCGAGATAATGCTATGGGGGTAGCCATATCGCAGAATAATCTCCTTCAAGAAAGTCACTGCTGAATGACCATCCAACTTCCGGATTGGTTTCACCTCGATCCACTTGGTGAATTTGTCCACCATCACCAATATGTGTGTCATGTTACCTCGGGCTGGTTTGAACTCTCCCACCATATCCAAACACCATACCGCAAACGGCCAAGTGATAGGAATTGTTTTGAGCGCCGAAGCTGGCATATGCGTTTGCTTGGCAAACCTTTGGCATCCTTCACATCTCCGGACTATGGCCTCTGCATCAGCAAGAGCAGTGGGCCAATAGAACCCATGCCTAAACACCTTGGCCACCAGAGCTCTTGTGCTGCAATGATGACCACATTCTCCTTGGTGGATCTCCAAAAGCATCTCCTTGCCTTCAGCTGGCTCAACACACCGTTGCAACACCTCGGTTACGCTTCTTTTATAGAGCTCCTTGTTGATGATGGTGTACGCCTTGGCCCTCCTTTGAATCCTCCTAGCCTCGGTTGTGTCACTTGGCGTGCTTCCCTCCGTTATGAACTTCATAATTTGCTCCGCCCACTCCGGCACCGGGTGCAAAGGAAAAAGTTCCTCATCCACCTCCATTGGCTCGGCCACCATAATCTCCTCCATTATTTCCTCCACCATCCTGCGACCAGTCCCCGAGTCTGGATGAGCAGTCCCCGAGGTTTGGTGTGCAGTCCCCGAGCTCTGCCACGCAGTCCCCGGGTCCGACCAAACGCATCCGACGTCTACCTCCATTGGAACAGGTCCGGGCTCTTGCTCCGCCGGGATGAAAATAGATTCGGATTCAGGAGAAGGTTTGATTGAAGGAGTTCTCAAGTGATTCAGGGCTACCCCTGGTGGTACTGCCTCTTTTGATGAACCGAGCTTTGACAACACGTCGGCAGCATCATTTTCTGCCCGAGGTATATGCCTGTACTCACACCCTTCAAAGAACCCGGATATCTTTTGCACATGGAACCGATATAACGCCATGTTGGCATCCAGAGCATCCCAAGTTCCAGAAGATTGTTGCACCACCAGGTCGGAATCGCCGAAGCACTCTACACGCCGGATACCGATCTCCTTTGCCACCTTGAGGCCATGGATTAAGGCCTCATACTCCGCCACATTGTTTGATGCTGAGAAATGAATCTGCAGCACGTACTTCAGCTGATCTTGCTTTGGCGAGGTGAGGACTATTCCAGCCCCCAGCCCGATCTTTGTTTTGGACCCATCAAAATGCATTTTCCAATAATTATAGTCCGGCCTGGGTGGCTCATACTGCATCTCGGCCCAATCACAAAAGAAGTCCGGCAACGCCTGGGATTTAATTGCGTCTCTTCTCTCATAATGTGGTGCATATGGAGACACCTCAATCGCCCATTTGGCAACTCGGCCAGTTGCATCTTTGCACCCGATGATCTCCGAGATTGGAGCTTCGCACACCACCGTCATGGGATGCTCCTGGAAATAATGCTTCAACTTCTTGACCGCCAGGTAAACACCATACGTCATCTTCTGGTAGTGAGGATAGTTCTGCTTCGAGGTAGAGATCACCTCGCTCAAGTAATACACCGGTCTCTGCACCGACCTGCCACCTTCTTCGCGCTCCACCACCACTGCCACACTTACAACTCGGTTTGTGGCCGCAATGTAAAGTAACATCGGCTCATTGTGCAATGGTGACGCTAACACCGGGGCAGTGGACAACATCTTTTTCAGCTCACCAAACGCCACGTCGGCCTGCGGGGTCCATGTAAACCCGGTACTTTTCTTCATGAGCTGGTACAAAGGTAAGCTTTTTCTCCTAGCCGAGCTACAAATCGGCTCAACGAGGCTAGGCACCCTGTGAACTTCTGCACATCTTTCAAACACTTCGGTAACTTCATGCTCTCAATAGCTCGGATTTTGGCCGGGTTAACCTCGATACCTCGGCTAGACACCAGGAATCCGAGCAACTTTCCAGCCGGGACACCAAAGGTGCACTTGTCCGGGTTAAGCTTCAACCGATACTTTCTCAAATTCACAAATGTCTCCTCGAGATCCTCGAGGAGAGTATGTTTTCCTTAGTTTTGATGACAATATCGTCGACATACACTTGCACATTTTTGCCCATCTGAGAGTGCAGGCATTTCTGCATACACCTCTGATAAGTTGCCCCGGCATTTCTCAGACCAAAACACATGACACGATAGCAATACGCCCCATACGGGGTAATAAAAGCGGTCTTTATTTGATCCTTTGGGTTCAGTGGTATCTGGTGAAAACCAGAGTACGCATCGATAAAGATAACAGTTCACAACCAGCAGTGGAATCGATCACTTGATCAATCCGAGGTAATGGAAACGGATCTTTTGGGCACGCCTTGTTGAGGTTAGTGAAGTCAATGCACATGCGCCACACCTTGACCACGGCTGGCTCGTCTTTCTTCTTTTCCACCAAGACCGGATTGGATATCCAGTCCGGATGCAGTACCTCCATTATGAACCCGGCTGCAAGCAACTTAGCCAGCTCGTCCAGCACCACTTGTCTCCGGTCGTCTGAGAGACGACGGGTCGGTTGCCTCACCGGTTTCACCTCTGGCCTAACAAATAAAGAGTGCTCTGCCAACTCCCTCGGAACACCTGGCAGGTCCTTAGCCGACCATGCAAAGATATCCCGATTCTCACGGAGGAAGTGACAGAGCTCGCCTTCCTATTTCTCGCCTAGCCCGGTCCCAATGATGGCCACATGCTCTGGGTGCTCCGGGTCAATGGGGATCTTCTTGGTCTCCTTGGGTACCTCGAACGCCGCAGTTGAGTCCGGGCTCATCAGTCCGGACAGGCCGAGCTGTGTTGACTGCGCCATTGCCACCACTTGATGCAGCTTCTTCTTCTCGGCTGCGATCACCAAAGACTCGGCTAGGTTAGATCCCGCCGAGGCACACTGAATTGCTCGCTTGTAGTCACCCGAGATGGATATGATCCATTAGGCCCTGGCATTTTCATCTTCAGGTATGCAACATGGGTGGAAATCATGAACTTGGCCAAAGCCGGCCTTCCAAGCAGTGCATGGTATGCACTCTCCAAGTCCACCACCTCGAACTCGATACTCTCAACTCGGCAATTTTCCTTGGTTCCAAATGCTACATCCACCCATATCTTGCCCATGGGTGCACAGGAAACGCCGGGCACAATCCCATGAAAAGTACAACTGCTTGGCATCAACTGATTAGGCGAGATGCCCAATTTCACCATTGTGTCTCGGTACATGATGTTGATGGCACTGCCATTGTCCACCAGAACTCGGGTGAACCTCACATTGTTGGTAGGCCCACACAACGTTGGATCTACCACCAGGGCATACTTTCCAGGGCTCGGCATGATCCGAGGTGTGTCCTTTCTGCTCCAAGTGATCTCCTGCTCAGACCAGTTCATATAGGTCGGCACCACCGGCATTACTGCATTCACCTCCATGGCACGCCTCTGCACGCTCTTCTTGTCAGTTGGCTCGGTCACAAAGACCACATAGCTCGCATGAACCTCTCTATAGTCATTTCCGGGGTATTCATACTGCTGACTTGGTCCGGCACCATTGTTGTTGTTATTACCTCGGACATTCACAACATCATTCACGGGTCTTGCTGCTGCAGGCCTCGGAAGAGGTGCAGTGGTTACCGGGGTAACATTTGCTCCGGACAGATTAGGGTGGGACCTCGGCTGAAATCTCTGAGGTGGTGGTCCTGTTCTGATTCCTCCGGCCCTTGCCCCCCTTCTCTGATTCTGCGGTTCCAGCTGCACTGCCGGGTTGAATGGTTGGCTGGCTTGCGCGGGTCAGTCGTATGGTAACAGCACGGACCATCTATCATTGATTCATAGGTCATGGGTGGCTCCTGGTTCGGACTAAATGCCGGACCATTGATTTTTGGCCTCTGGACACCTCCAGCTCCGGGCTGATCCGGGTTCACCGCTGCAACTTGGTTGGAGGGTATGGATAGTCCGGCTCCCTCCTCTTCTGTCCGAACTCCTGACGGTCATTACACCTTGGTCCGAGCCGGTTGTTTATTGGCTCCCTCCTTCTGTTACGTGCTCCTGCCTCTGCTGCTGGCTGCATCGGATCACCCAGGGCATAAGAATCTGCAACCCGGATTGTTTCTGCTAGGGATCTCGGCATATCTCTCTGGAGCCTCTGCCACAGCATGCTGCCATGTCGACAGCCATCTGCAAACCAGGAAATGGCCTGTGCCTCTACCACTCCTTCACAGGAATTCCGAACATTGCTCCACCGAGTTAAGAATTCTCGGTCAGTTTCATGATCATCTTGCTTACATGCCGCCAGGAGCTGAGGTCGGTTTGGCCTCTTGTATGTACTAGCAAAGTTGCTGTTAAACGCCAGCTCCAAGTCTATCCAGGAGTTGATACTATACTCCGGCAAATTATTCAGCCAGATCCGAGCTGGACCTTCCAACATGTGCGGGAGATACCGGACCGCCCATCGGCGATTGCCCCCCGCAATGTGCACCGAGGATACATAATCTGTCAGCCAATCTTGTGGCTTGGTGCTCCCATTGTATGGCTTGGTGTTCCGACCTAACTGGAACTGAGATACTGGTGGTGGTGGCTCCTTCATGATCCGAGGTCCAAAACACGCCGGACCAGGAGGGCCTTCCTCCTCCAGTTGCTCAGACAAGTAGAGTTATCCAGCTTGTTACGGACATCGCCTGGAGCTAACATCCGACCTCCTATCCGAGGTCCCAACGCCCCATCCACTCTGTGGTATCCAGCTCGTGCCATGGCCGAGTCTCCATCATCATATCGGTCATCGCCTTGACCGACGTTCTGAGGTTGCTGAACATACTCCGGCTCTCGCTGATATTGCCCCTGCTGCCGAGGTTGTTGCTGATACCTCGGGGGCGGAGGTGGTTTACCTCGGCCAGCCGATGCTGCTTGACCGCCGTTCTGATTTCCCTGACCGGAGTTACCCTTAGCCCGGCTCGCATTGCCTGGGCCGGGGTTTCCCTTAGCTCGGCTAGCATTGCCCTGGCCCACCTTCTGCTTTGCTGCTAGGACTGGATCATACATCTGCAGCTGCTGGTTCTGACCCGAGGTGACACTCCGGGCTCGATCGGCTCCTCCGACGAGTGGAGACGAGGCTTGCCCCTTGGACACCTGACTGACTGGCCTAGCTGAATAAACCATCTCTGAATCACCAGCCCCGGCATTGCTCTGCGGAGAGCCTCATTCTGCTGGTTAGCCACATATACTAACTCATTGACTCGCTTCTGCTGCGCACGCCATGCATCTCCAGATAATCCGGATAGCTCGGCCCTGCCTGCCTCGGCAGCTCTGAGGTTCTTAGCAGGGGAACTATACACCGGCCTTCCAGTTGACACGCGACTCCCACTCCTAGCCGAGGTGGTAGGTCGAGCCTCCCTGTTTATCTCATCGTTGAGCCCCTTGCCTCTCTGCCGCACCTCGGCTCCCCTATGTGTATCAACCGCTACCGGGGTGAAGCCATTCGCTGCATTGTACTCGCGCAGATCTCTATTGAACTCATCTCTAGCTGTTATCATTGCTACAGCCTCCTTCTGCAACAGGACACGCTTTGCCTCTAGGTCGGCCACAGTCACTACTATGTCCACTCCTGGATTTACTGGGTCTGCCAGTGTATCCACTATCTCTACCAGGGTCGCACCTCGGCCCCGCAGCTCTGGGGTGCCAGGCAAGTCCTTCTCTAGCCTGGGCTTTGCAGATCTCACCTTAGCAACCTCGGCTGCCTTGGACTGGCTGGCATCTACTTTGCCAGCGGCGTCAACCGGACCTGTCACATCACCTCTACGCAGCTCTCGGGGCGAGTGATACGCCGACCTAAAGCCGCGAGGAGAGGAGTTTCGTCGTCCACGAGCACCTGCTCCGGGTACCCGCGAACAACCTCGACAGCAACGTACGTGACGAAGCTGCCGAGCATCATGGTGAAGCCGTCCGGGGAAGGCTTGCCGGCGAAACACCCCGCGTTGTCGCTGATGAAGGTGAATCTCCGATCTTGGCGACAAGCCCGGAAAGAACACGCTCGCCTGAGCCCGTCCGGATGAAAACTCCCTCCAACGCCTCAATCTGCCCCACGGTGGGCGCCAACTGTCGTGGTGGGATCACGGCAGATGCCATAGGTATGGCTAAGATGGGGCCGAATGGTCGTTGGGGGAATCCGGGGAGGGTTTATGCACTCAAGAAGTGCACACGCAAGAACACGCAAGAACACGAACGAAGAACCAAGAAAGCAAGAACACAAAACACACCACGATGTACCCTGCTTCGGGGCCCTCTTGCGGAGGTAACACCCCTACTGCAGCACTATCCTAGTCAGTGTATAGCTCAAGTGACAAGTACAAGCTGCTCCTCGAGCTGTATGATGATACAATGGTGAGAACTTGAGGTAAAGATGGAGCTAACGGAGGAGAAGGCACTCCGAGCTAATCCGAGGTGTTTCCGGGGTTCCGAGCTTCCTTCCTCTTTCTCTCTTGATCAACTAGCTCCAGCGCGGGGGGGGTCTCTCTCTTGATCTGGATCCTCAGCAGGAGGGGGTGAAGCCCACTATATAGGCCAGCCGGGTTACCATTGTGCCCCTCGCAGAACACTGTTGCCATGCCTCTGCAACGGTCACCACCGTACCACCGTACCTCGGTCGGGACAAGACGTGGCTTGCCCATCTCCTGTAGCCTAACGGCAGAACTAGCATGTCCCCTCTGACCGAGACAGGACGTGGCCTGGCAGAGCTACCTCGTAGCCTTTTCCCAGACCTCGCGTGGTCAGCGGTCGAGACGTGCAGGCCCGCCGAACCCGGAGCACGCCTCTGCCATGCTCCTTGACAGACGCTCCCGTGTCAGGCGCTCTGTACCCGGCTGGAAGTGACAGGAGCATTGACTCCTGCCCGACCTACAGCCCACCACCTCGGTTAGCTCGGCACGGATGTGACGGGCTCGTACCTCGGGTCTTGCGCTTAATCTCCTTTACCAGGTCGGATCTTACTTCCTCCCACAGCTTCTCCTGCACTCACAACACAAACCACTGCACTGAGGTAGTTAGGTCGGCTGAACATAGCTCGGACAGTGAACCTCGGCCCTGGCCAACAGTATACCTCGGACCCCTCTGGGCCAAAATAGGTCGGCCTGTATCTCCAGGTCAAGATGAAGCTCGGACCTTCCCAGGCCCAAACAGGTCGGCCCTTTCCGTACCTCGGCACAACTTCGAACACCACCTTACGCCAAGCCTTGACCCTACCCGGGATACTCCCCCGACAATAAGTTTGTCATTTCTCGTGATTGTGGCATGGTACTATATGGAATGAGGTTATATTGATTTAACTATTTCTGGAATGGAGCTTGTATTGATCTAACTATTCTCAAATAATAATGGATTTTATTACAACATGCACTCATCAAGCTATCTTACAAACCATGGAAGATGATGTCGATGTTTCCTTTGGATCATCAAGCAGCTAGTATTAAAGCAAGCTGATGTGGCAACCAAGTAAACCATAAGAAATACCAGACTCTGCAAAAATAATCATAAGCAAATGTATTTACTTTTTGACGATTTGCTTTAGCAAAAGCACTATTGCCCTAAAGTACAGATGGATTCATTCTACAGACATTCGGGGTTTTTATCTATCTAGTTGACATTAACAACATAATTATACAGGTAAATCAAGTAATTCAAGGAGATAAATTAAAAGGAAACATAAGTCTGGTCACAGCATAAGTAGCACGGAAAGCATTAGTGTTCAGATAATACGTCACATCCTTTGATCTGACAAAATAGAAATTAGCATTCATGTAGCCAATTATTTGTAAAGCCTAGCACTAATGCGTGTTGTCCACACATAACATCACTTCGTAGAACAGGAATAAAAGTACGTATTCTCACGGACATAACAGGAGCAAGCATATAACAGTAAATGGTCAAGTGAATCTGCAGAGACAGCACCATTGTTTCCATCCAATGGCAGAACCATGTGTTCTTGTAAGATACAAATATATGCATCTACAAAGCCACTGGTACTCTACTCACCTTGGCTAACAGCGGCATCGTATTATATAGAAAAATCAAACTAATTAAAGCCATGGTACTCTTCTCACCCGATTAAGAGTGCAAATCATCACTGTAATAGACAAAAAATAAGCTAGCCATAGGGAACCGAATATAATCAGAGATAAATCTAATCATGAACACAAGTACCACAGCCCTATTAGTGTTAAATTAACCATGTCATACCTTTGATGCACCTAAATCAGATTCAACATTTATACAGTTAGGGAGAAGCACACACTGGAAACTTTCTATCATATCGCTAAAGCGATAGTTTTAGCTAAACACTACTTTACATCTGTGATCCTTAAGTGTTTTGGTTTTCGCCATATAGCTATATAAAATAGATGCATGGGAATATAACAGTAGCCATTTTCAAGCTAGACGAATGAAAAGGTTCAGACAGTAAGGCACAAAGAACATAAGCAAAAAAGAGAGCAAACTGCTGTAGCAGAACAAAAATGGGAAGCAAAATACAGATAGCTCTATCAGCCTTAAGAGAGCCCGACAGTCAAACATCAGAAATATGTTACAAGAGAGTTAGCAATGGGTTGGTATATAATAATACCTCCAGACGTTCGCCCAAAAATATCCAAACACCTTAATGAAGGATAACCAATATAAACCTGCAGAAGAGACAATACATTTAAATAAAGATACTCAAGCAAATTGTACAACCATACTAAAAAGGAAGAGCATTAAATCGAACTTAGATACCTGGATAAAGTTACTACAACCAAAGCCCTCTAAACTGAAAGAAAAGAATGACACAACTGAAAACCTAACTGATTTTATTTAGATGGTAGACATTGAAACCCAGAAGAAAAAAAATAGGATAACAATGCAAAATGAAATAAAGTACTGAGGTCCACCATGCGGTAGCCCAAAATGGTAATAGATATCAAAGCAGAAATAGCATAGATGTAATAAACAATAAAAATGTTTAAAAAGAGAAGTCAGCTATTAGTTCTGTTTTAGCAATAAAATTATAATAAACAGGATGTAAGAAGATCAATTAAAAAAC
Organism: Poa pratensis; assembly: GCA_947311845.1. Taxonomy (NCBI): domain Eukaryota; kingdom Viridiplantae; phylum Streptophyta; class Magnoliopsida; order Poales; family Poaceae; genus Poa; species Poa pratensis. The sequence continues at coordinate 13,071,057 of CAMZMU010000036.1, read as the reverse complement.
AGAGAGAGGAACTCTCACTACCAGGAGCAGGTGGGCCAAAAACAGTTAAGTTAATTAGAAAAGGGAGAGAATAACAGGCATAGGAAAATGTAGTAGAAGTGTAGAACAGATTCTACAAAACAACTCGTACAAAAATGTGCAACATTTGAAGATAATCTAACCAAACTTATTCCCTGAACAACAACATGAACAATCATCTCAAGCAAAAGGAGCACCAAAGATCTGCACACCGCAAACCAGAGCAGGATTCAAAATACATGCAAACCAGAAGTGAATATAGACCACTGTTTATCCTGTGATAATATGATATACTATAAATACATAATAAAACATAGTATGTTAAGTAGTATAAACATTACCTAGGGCTGGAGGGAACCAAGTCATAGGCTCTGGAGGCTGTTGATATGTACACAGCAAGGCAACCGGTGCTGCAATGTCGTGCTCACAAACTCCCTCGCAGCACCACACCTATGTATGCCGCTGACGGACACCGATGCGCTGATCTCCAGTGCCTAAAGCCCCTCAGTTTCAGCTCACAACAATTGCATCTGAAATAGACAAATAGTATATGCATCATTCAACTAAAACCTCTTTTACTATCTTGCATCATTCTCTCTGGAGAAGTTATTGTCCGGAAAATTCAGTACATATAAACATGAAGCATCAAAAGTGAATCCTTGTTGAGCATGTATTTTCACAGAAGCAAACTGTAGGGCCATAACCGGTTGTGATAATTGACAATGCAGTGCCACATATTATACGTTTAGGAATTCTAACTAACTCAAAACAACAAACATACAAAAGGCACACAAGCAATCTAGTAAAAGAGTTTTTGAAAGGGTAAAGAAATAAATTTAAGCAAGTCAAGGAGAAATAAGGTAGCATGCAACCATATAACTCACCTCGCACTGAAATCAGAGTCAAACAGATCCTTGCGCATGAATAGAATCACAACATATAACCTACATGAACAAATCACAACATCAACCTACAGCAAAGAACTCAAATATCCATCTCTATCTAAAACAGAAGCTAAATGCGCCAAACCTTTCAGTCCATGGCATGTAGCAATTTGCATCTACAACACACGTCTTCATAGTCGACAGCTTGTGGACTGTGCAGTTGCGCTTCAAGTCATGGTGCATCATAGCAGGAGAGGTCTGTACACCGAAACAGAAATCATCTGAATCAGGACCACCTAAATTCTGTAATATAAACAGTGTGCATCTCACACACTTTCAAGCTAGCTAAATTATCTTGATAAAAACAAACTAATTTCTATATATAGGAACCCAGGGAGAACAAAGGCAAGCCAAATCAATTAAGAAGATGGTACAAAGACATATCTCAAAATGTATGCTCTCTCAATTTAGAAAAAGCAAATACAAACAATGTGGTTTAGTGCCTAGTTTGCAGATCGCTTGCAGCAAAAGGCGCCAATTATTTGACAAACTTTTCTTTCCTGCATGCCTAGCTGAATTCCTGGTAATAACAGCTCAGTATCTAAATTCACAAAGTAAAAGAACGCTAGAGATGAGCATGAATCAGGACACAATAACTCGCTCAAAAAAATCTAGATTAATAACTATTGCACCAAATATCCTTACATATCCACCTACACAAAGCATTGTTGTGACGACAACTTTTGAGAACAAAAAATTCAAGAAACAATAATTAACATCGACAGATCACATAATCATTATAATAATTTAAGTTACAACAGCCTCTTGGTGATGTAATATTTAATGTTTTGTAATTCACGTGAAACCAACGTAAGAACATAAATGGGTTTGATAACCTGCATTACACCAATTTTAATAACATTCATCCTATGATGAGCTTGTATGTGAATTAGATATGGAAATATATAACTATTCAGAATTCAATACCAGATGTACTTAGTGAAGTTGAACAATGATCCCTTTCTTCTCCAAAAAAGATTCTACTGTTTATTTTCTGTCGTTCACCAAGCTCAAACAATTTGTTGAACTGCCATCAGATTTTTGTATCACTAAAGTCACTTTGTGCCTCCTGCTGTATAGAATTCACGCTAGCACACATAAAAGAGCATATGGTTGCTTACTTTCGGAGGCTTATATTGGACGGGGATGGAGTATAGCAGCCATTGTAGTTGCTCAGTTCATGATCCAAGTCCCCTATTTTTGTAGAGTAAAGAAAAAGTTAAGAAAGTTAACGGGAAAAGAAGGTAAGCAGATCCGTGCAAATGAATAACATCACAGTATCAATATTAGTGTTAAAACTCAAATATCTATATCTGAAAAAATACATGAGCCAACCTTCCGTCCATGGCATGTAGCAATGTGCATCTGCATTACACGCCTTCATAGTCGATGGTTTGTGAGTGTGCAGCTGCGCTTCAAGTCGTGGTGCATCATAGCTAGGAATGTCTGCTCTTGTGGAACTTCACGAACTGAACAATAAAGTGGACATGATCAACATGATAACATCTAAGCATGCATTCGTTGTTGAGTATGTACAGATCTGTGACAAGTCTTAACAATAATGGTTCCAGTTCAAACCCACAGTTGATTGAGAGAAACCTGAGCGAGACTCAACAACATTCCTGCTGAATATGCCAAGCAAAACTAAGATGCCTTAACAAACTATTGTCATACAGGCCACGACGATCAAAGGTACTGACAGTCAGTCGTTTAGTACAAATAAAGCCTGAAACAACATCTCCCAGAATTTCCCGAACAGATTAAGCTCATCAGTGAACTGCAACAGGCCAAAAACTTCTCCAAGATATCTTCCCAAAGTCCAAGCAGAGCGTTGCCAACCCCCATTAATGCCAGACAGCAACTCTGCAGAGATACTATTCTTCTCAATGAGATTCATCTTCATAAATCCTCACAAAAGTAAGAACCAACTCAACAAAACAAATATAGGTAAGCACTTATAAAGTTGAGTGTTAAAGGTTATTACAATCATCACCTGGATGGACTTGACAGCAACCAATAGCTAACTAGTACTTAGTACAAAGTTCCTTTAGATATACTACTACATAAAGTTGGCAGTGTGAAAAGAAGGAAAGAGTTGTAACTTGATTATCTGGCCATCATATCAGGAGCTTAATACATCTACATTCTTCATAATGGTAAAGTACTTGTTTTTTACAGAATATACTAGAGCAGAAAACAAAGAACAAGTCCAGATTATCTGCTGCCACACGACAAAACTGTTTATAAAACATAAAGGAACAAAAGGCAAACTAAATCCTATAACTACCAACAAATGACCTCTAAATCTGTAGCAAACAGAACATCTGTACAATAAATTTCTTAGTAGTACAAGTTAGCAACAAAAGAAACCTGATATCATGTTCCGCAACTAGAGACAAAACTATTTCTAAGTTGTGGAACTATTACTGTATTAACGAACTTTCAGCTAAACACTACCAACTGAAACACCAAATGACAGCACAGGAATGTTTCAGTTAGCCATGAGAAAATTGTATGATACACTACCAACTCAAACCATGGTATAATTAAATGATGCAATGAAGCACACATCAAATTTTGCTACAAAAATGAAAACTCCAACTTCCACAAGCTGCAGACAAAGAGTAAATTTGACAGAATGCTCAGCTAGCCATTTGAGTGAACCAAGTTTTTCCAAGTAACCAAAGTTTCAGTTACATACAGAATAGGGCCTTTCCATTTACCTAATGAACAAAAAAATGGAGTTTCCAGATTTTCAGTTCATCCAATCCTAGACTCGCAATTCCAGGCTTCCAGCCAATTTTGGCAGTGCCTTCTAATCCACCTGCATTTCTTGCAAACTCCTGTCTAAAATCTAAGTGGACACTGTTCATTCCAAGAACGTGAGAAGGGCCGCCTTCACTACTTCGGATTGCGCAAGGTAGAAAGAGGCTACGATCTGAAGAACAGGAAGGATGAGTATGAGGAGATACTGGAGTAGCTCTCGCTTGGTGCATATGTGTAGTTGTGTACGTGAAGCGAGAGGCATAAGCACCGTAACATCAACGTGAGGCTGGAGGCAACATCTCCTCACTGTGAGAGCATGATTTTGGTCAGCAATGGTACATCGAGAAACAGAGGACCAAGAAACAAACAGAGAAGCAAGGTCGCACGGCGGAAATTTAGGGCACAAAAAAATCGGAGAGAACTGCACAACAATGGTTGTGTTGGTGCCTTGCAGACTGAAAGGAAAACGCACACCGATGAATTGTTAACCATACCTTTTCCTATATTACGAAGCAGGAGGAAAGTAGTTGAACCTTCAATGAAGTGAGTTCTCAATAACAGCAAGAAAACCTACTGGCAAGCTCATCGGTGCTACTGACGGCATAGAGCATGAGACTCCGTCATGAATCTCGAATATCCGCTAAATAACATAGCATCGGACATCTCAAATATACCTTTTTTCAGGACCTGCTTGCCCACATTTACCACAAATTCCTCACTCTTAACGGTAAATCCACCTTGCATGGATAGCAAATCAATGAGAATGACATATGCTAAAATAAGTTCAAATGAAGGAAAGTGACCTATTTTAGAGATTAAAAAACCTCAGGTGGCTGGAACAAACCAGGCTAGAAAAGTTTTATATCGTCATGCTTCTTGCAGAAATAACACATATCTATGGATGCCGTCCCCAGTTCACAATCAGAAGCCATTATCACTACAAATGCAACTAATTATGCTAGACTACTTGGTCCAACTTTCCTCCTCCAATGTATGAACTCAACGAAAGAATGAAGGACCGTCTTCTACAAGCAAGTATTGTTGCATTATTATACCGGTAAGAAGGCCAGATGGCAACAACTAATCAACTGTAAACTCCGAGGATTTATCGCATATGAATGTATCATCTACTCAACTGAGGCTGACTCCACCATAAATTGATACCTTGCCGGGAGTGATTTTATATGCTCCCGATATTTGCCGTCCATGAAAAATAGAGCAAATCATCAACAAACTAGTTTTAGTTTCAAGTGAGATGCTCTTCCCATCAACTTTAGACAAATAATTTACGGCCTTCACGATCTATCTCACCTTTTCCCAACAACTTTCTGATAATAGCAATTTAACAGAACAGAGCTGGGCAGTACAACCACTATTCTCCCATGATGTAAACATGCGATCGGCTTCTTTCAAACGATCCTTCTTTCAGAAGATTTTTATCATTACTCTGTAAGTAGGAGCATTAGGTGCCAATCCGTTGGCAGATATCGCAGCAAACATAGCATTAGCTTCTTCTTCTCTCTGAGCCATGTACATTGCCTTAATCATGGTATTGTATATATTAACAAGGAACTCATATTCGTTGCACCCAGTTTCTGGAACAAGACGATTGCTTCATTGCACTTATCTCTACAAAGTCCTCTAAGAATTCCACCGTATGTGGAAGGGTTCACTGTCGTTCCACTTTTAGTCATCTCCAGGAAAATATCCCGCAGCTTCTTTTGCTTCTTCCATGCTTGCAAAGGGAGAGCATGGAATGAGTGTGAAGTAGCAATATCTGGTATAATACCCTGGCTTGTCATTTCTCTGAATATTTTAACTGCGTCTCCCCACGAGCCCAAAGAGGAATCCATCGAGCATGCAATAAATGTCACGGCGTTGGGTCGAATACCATTATCGACCATCTGCCGAGGAACGACTCTGCCTTGTCCATAGATCTGGCCTTGCACAATGCATCAATAATTGAGTTATGTGTCACCACATTAGGCACAACCCCTTGCCCCAACATCTCATGGAACAAACTGCATGCCTTGCTTACTTCCCCTTCTTTACAGAAGCCATGGAATACTGTGTTATATGCCACGACATTGATGGAGAGGCCAGCTCCTGCTTTCCTCATCATCTGGAGCCAGTCGAGCGCGACCGCTGGCTCCCGCTATCTTCACATAATCCCTTAATCACTGTGCTGAATATCTTACTAGAGAACTTCATATTCATTGCAACCCAATTTCGTAACAGGACGATTGCTTCATCAGTGCAATTATCTCTACAAAGTCCTGTTAAGAATTCCACCGTATGTGGAAGGGACACTGTCGCTCCCACTTCCACTCATCTCCTGGACAATTTCCGCAGCTTCTTTGCTTCTTCCCTGCTTGCAAAGGAGACCATGAATGAGGTGCGAGTAGCATTACTGGTATAATACCCAGGCTTGTCATTTCTCTGAATATTTTAACTGCCTCTCCCACAAGCCCAAAGAGGAATATCCATTGAGCATGCAATGAAATGTCATGTTGTTTGGGTTCGAATACCATTATCGATCATCTGCCGAAGGATCAACTCTGCCTTGCCACTGAGGTATGTGTCACCACATTAGGCACAACCCCTTGGCCCAACATCTCATGGAACAATCGCAGCCTTCTACCTTCCCCTTCTTTACAGAAGCCATGGATGACTGTGTTATATGCCACCACATTGATGGAGAGGCCAGCTCCTGCTTTCTCATCATCTGGAGCCAGTCGAGCGCCCTCTGGCTCCCGCTATCTTCACATAATCCCTTAAGCACTGTGCTGAATATCTTACTAGTGAAGTTCTTATTCATTGAACCCAACTTCTATAACATGACGACTGCTTCATCAGTGCAATTATCTCTACAAAGTCCTGTAAGAATTGTACCGTATGTGGAACGGCTCACTGTCGCTCCCACTTTCACTCATCTCCTGGAAAATTTCCGCAGCTTTCTTTGCTTCTTCCATGCTTGCAAAGGGAGGCATGAATGAGGAGCGAGTAGCAAAATCTGGTATAATACCCAGGCTTGTCATTTCTCTGAATATTTTAGCTGCCTCTTCCCACAAGCCCCAAAGAGGAATATCCATCGAGCATGCAATGAAACGCCATGTTGTTTTGGTCAAACACCATTATCGACCATCTGCCGAAGGATCGACTCTGCCTTGTCCATGATCCGGCCTTGCACAACGCATCAATAATTGAGGCAGTGTCACCATTAGGCACAACCCCTTTGCCCCAACAACTCATGGAACAAATCGCACGCCTTGCTTACTTCCCCTTCTTTACAGAAGCCCTGGAGACTCTGTTATATGCCACCACCACATTGTTGGTGAGGCAGCTCCTGCCTTCTCATCATCCGGAGCCACTCGAGCGCCCGCTGGCTCCTGCTACCTTCACATAATCCCTTAATCACTGTGATGTATGAGAATTATCATGCGGAGGCCAAGCTCGGACATCTTGTTAAACAGCACGTCGACATTCTCATCTTTGCTTTGCGTGCAGAGGCACTTGAGGAGGGTGGAGGCGGCGGCCTGGTTTTGTCTCAGGCCCGTCCTGAGGATGCGGCCGAAGAAGGCGAGCCCTAGGACCGGGCAACGCGCGCGGCGGCAGCAGTCCATGAGGATCGCGTAGGTGCAGATCGAGGGCGCCGCACCACCAGGCCGGCTTCTTCTCGGCCGACGCGGTTGAAGAGCGCGACGGCGAGAGCGGGCCATCTGCGAGAGGCCGAGGGCGGAGCACTGGCGAGGGCGGCGAGGAAGTTGTTGAGGGAGGGAATGGGGACGGGGTCGGCTGCCGGAGCAATTCGTCGAACAGGTGGTGGCGTCCTCGGGCGGAGCGCGCCGGCTCGGACCCGCTCCGTGGCCTGGCGAATGCGGCGGTGGGAGTCCAGCAGCCTGAGGGAGGGCGAGGTGGCGGAGGAGGAGGGTGGGGAGGGGGTGGTGGTGGAGGAGAGGACCGCGGCCGCAGCGGCGGGACTTAGCGCGACGGAGTAGAGGCGAGGCATCGGCGGAGCAGGCATTGGGCAATAGCAAGTGAGCGGATCGGCAGAAATAGTTTGGTCAACGCTGGATTGTTTTACTTCTTGGAAACAGTTTTTTAACAAAACGGGACGTATCCGGGCTGCATCACACACAGCCTAAAATTATTGCAAAGTTTTTAAAAGTAAAATAGTTTACATCTCAAAGATTGCACAAAGTGGTATTCAAAATCCATATGACCCCGCTGGTTTTTGGGAGAAGGTAAAGCCACATATGGATCCAATAAGTATAAATCGATGAATAACCTGCAAAAAATTGGCCAGCTCCTACTGTGTTAAACACAATATCTTCTGACTTCAAACTGCTCAAAGAAAAATGGCTGTGGTCGGGACATCCCCATTTCTAAAAAAAAAACTACTCAAAGAAAAGCACAGACATTGTGCTACATTTATTTCTTTTCGCAAAATTTTGCTAATGTAGCCAATGCACCCTCGAAAGACTGAAAAAAAAGAAAAAATGTCACTACGCCTCAGAAGGAAAGATGAAACTGAACGCATCAGTAGATCACCAA